>JAJJMC010022364.1:1903758-1973839 GCA_023531435.1 Papaver californicum | reverse complement strand
CAACAGAATCAAAATTATACTCTTGGAAAGAAATCAGGGAGAAAAGTGATTTTCACGTAACACATGGATTTACTTTCCTGTTTTGTAGAGTTTATTTCCATACTCATCGTATTTTGTTAGAACAAACAAGGAAACAAGAAGAAGATCATCAATGAGTCTGATCAAGATTTTGAAAATAACTCCCGATGATATTTTTCATTAAAAGAAGATTTTGTAAAGATTAAAGCATAGGATTTTTGGAAGATAATCGATTGCTTGGTGCTTTATTATAAATAGAAGAGTCCAAGGAATAGTTTAGGGGGGTCTAGAGAGTCCAGAATCGCAAATCAAGAAATCCAGAAAATTATGCTCGTGATCATGATGAAGAAGATGAAGATTCTGTTGCGAAAAGGTTGAAGATCTCGTGGCGAAAAGTTTAAAGATTCCATTGCTAAAGCTTTTAACTTTGCAACGGATATCTTCATTTGCAACGTATATCTTCAGGAAACAGTTATCCCTCTGTAACAGTGCGTCTGTAACGTTTATAAACGTTGCAAACTCACTGTTTTCATTATTTTCACTCTTTTTCATTATTTTCAAACACTTTGAGCTATTTACCAAACTTTTGAGGGTGTTTTGAGCAAGATGAGCTAAACCCCATTTGCTGAGGTGACGGAGGAACTCATTGTTTCAATAAAAGTGGTATATTTCTAGTTTAATTAATTTTGTAATTTCTTTTATGATTATTTGCCTTGGTTGAAATTTGATTTAATGATTTTTATTAAGCAGTTGTGATTTCGTTAGATGGTACATGCTTTGGCCTAGGTTTTAGATGTTCCATGATTTTGTTATACAATTGTTATTTTGAAAATCTACTTATTGCAATATTTTAGAATCAAATTAAATGTAAGAATCGCATGAATATTAATTAGTTTGAATCACTTTAATTGGTTAATGGTGAAATCCATAACCTCAGTATTTGTTAATATTATTTTCATATTTTGTGTATATTTTTAGTTTAAATTAATTTATTAAATCTAAATTCAATCTTCACAAGTTTAAGCGAACGATACTTTTCTTACCAAAACTACAAACATATTAGTTAGCGCATTTTGACCTAGGATTAGGGTTAGCCCCTTGGTGCTAGGGTTGAGGTACTAAGGTAGTGTCGCGCTAGATAAGGCCTTATCAGGCCAGGATGTGCTAGCTAAGGCCATGTTAGGTAAATTGGTGTTTTTCATGTGCTAGGGTTAGCATCTGGAAAGTTAGCGCTTTTAGCGCTAAGGTGGCTATCTTGTGCCAATGTGGTTCTAAGCCAAATAGCTAGTGATAACTTGGCGCTAATATGAGAAAAGACTAAGGTTAGCCTAGATCAGAGGTTCAATACGTACTTTATGGTATTTCTTCTTGATTGTGGTGCGTTCGAGAGGAGTGGCACATAATTTGTGGCTTATATTTAAGCAAAGTGCTAAAGTAGCATATTTGAGCTCACAGGAGCAATTTGAGACGAGTTTGTTGCGAATTAAGCGTTAAGCTAGAGTCTTATTTTGGGGTTTAAACATCAGTTATTCTCGAATTTGGTAGGTATTACCAGAACATCGATGCGCACTCAAGACAAGTTCAAGGAATTCAGACGTGGAATTTTATGCGACTTGAGACTAGTTCGATATGGCATAAATATTGTGAGTATTGAGGAGGCTACGAGGCCAGTTTAGAATGTTTGTAGTTGTTCAGAGAAGACTCAAGTTTGCTTTACACTAGTGGGCAACCCATCTAGGAGCTTGAGACTTATTATTTAGAGATTATAGAATACATTGTTAGCATGGAATGCTTGTAGCCTTTTGTAGATACAATATCCTCAATTCGCTTGCGGAATATAAGGAGGAATACAATATTTTGTGTTTTGAGGTGAAGTCAGAAGTATGCGCACGAGTAGGTGCAAATATTTCTATGTTCCTGCTACTAGGCAGAAGGGCAATTTTAAAATTTTAACCCTTGTCAAAAAGTCACCATCTACATTCGGTAATCGACCAAACAATTTTATTTCATGTTTTTTGAAAAATAAACCACTTTACTCCATCTTCGGCGTGTTTTTCGTCAATTAACCTTTTCTTTTCATCTTGTTCTTCCGCTTTTAGTTTACAAATACATTCATCCTCTTCCTTCGACCTCTTGGCTTCTTTTTTTGAGTTTGGTACTTGCATATGATGTCTGCAATTAGCTTTGAATTGCATAGGATGTGCCATATACAAAGGAAATTCTAGGCCTCCAGAAAGACTACGGATATGGCATTCACTAAGGCTTGATCGTTATCCGTTACAATAACCCTTGGAGTTTGGTCGCCTTGATAAATCGTCCTTAATGTTTGCAATATCCAAATGAAACTCACATCATTCTCGGCATCCATTAAACCCACGCCACCATAAATGTGCATTTGTCCGAAGTGTGGCAAGCAATGTTCAACAACGGCATGTTATACTTGTTTTTCTTGTAAGTAGCATCTATCAACAAGATTTGATGGGAGAATTGAGACAATTGGACCATCAACAGATGTGCCAAGAATATACGTACCACTTTGCCATCCATTTCTTCGGTTCTCAACGTGTACTTGTGTTGCTCGGCTAACCATTCACATTGTTGCATAACTTGTCTACCTTCCCATTACGTCCTTTTAATTGTAGCTAGGGTCGAGTGGACTATAGACAACGAAGATAAGTTTTCGGGGTCGTCCCCCTTTATCTTACACAGGATCGCACTCACTTTACTAACCTCATAGAGCTTACCGTATCCATTTGTTATGGTTTCAACTTAGCAATCATTACCTTTCCAGTAAGACTTTTAGGATCCTCGTGGTTATGACGACCATTAGCAACTCTAACCATTTTTCACATTTTACTGTCGAACAATTTGAAAACAATCTTAAATAGGCATATAATCTTCTTTGTATTACCCCTATAGTTCCTCTTCGTCTTCTTTACGTACTTGCGATCCCTTTGCCAATGACTCTTTCGAAACCCACTGCTCTCACAAACCATTTCAAATAGATCCTTCTTTACTTGATTGTTCTGAACAACGACGCACATCTTCTCTTTAGCCTTGTTCATAAGTTATTACTTTGCCTCCGCCTTAATTTGAAATGTCTAAATACGCGCATAACATTATAAAACTTATAAGCTAAAGCAAATAACATAAATTATTAGAACAAGAAAAAAGTGGATAGTTAGCATACCAAATCGTTAGCATAGTGTAGGGAAGTATCAGGCCCTTCATATGTCAAAGGATCAACCGCTGCAACGATTTACATAATAATAGCAACGAGTTAGCCTAATATAATCGGTAGTTCGTGGTTATACTTATCCACCGATTACCATTCACTCGGTCGATAAACATAACATGAAACTACCGATCACATGTAGAACTCTAGAATGTGGTTTCTGGATAAAAAAAAAACAAATATAATCGGCCTCGTAATTTCTTACATTACAACCGATTGTTACATAATCGATAGATTAGTTTACCACTTACTATCGATTATAACAAGACAATAGCTTGTTTTGTATGCTTGCATAGGAGTATAATCGGTAGTTAATTTTTGTTACTGTCTACCGATTATGCACTTTGAATAATTCTAAAATTTCAAACTGTTGAAAAAATTATATTTGGGGCTATTATGACAATCGGTAGTTAGATGGATCGCCTAAACTTCCGATTGTGATAGTAGAAAAATTTAACATTTTCAAAAGTTAGAAAAATTTATTTTGGGGGCTGTTATAACAATCGGTAGTTAAATGATTCGCCTAAACTACCGATTGTGATATTAGAAAAATTCAACATTTTCAAAAATCTTAGAAAAAAATTGGGGCTACTGATATAATCGGTAGATAATATATCCCCCGAAACTACCGGTTATAATAGTTCATGGGTACAAAAATCAGTATAGGGCATATATTATAATCGGTAGATAAATAGGTTTACTAAACTACCGATTATGAAAGAACAATAAAATTGGAGATTGCAGAAAAATTCAATTTGGGGCTTATTCATTACAATTGGTAGTAATTGATCTTATCGAAACTTCTGATTGTAATGAATTTCAGTTCAGAGTGTATAATCGGTAGATAATTTACCACACTATCTATCGATTCTGGGACGTCGACAGCATTAAATGCATGTAAAAATGGAGATTTTTTTTTGCCAACAATCACATATAAACGCATACGGGCTTTTGAGTTTTTTAACACAATACATGTTGGTTTGATGCATTATTATCCTTATTATGATGTGATTCTTCATTTTCTTTCATTAAATCATCGTCTACGGCTTCTCCACAAAAGTTTGGATCTTCCAATAAATATCCCAAATCGTCATCTCTAATCACTATGTCACCGGTAACATGATGTGAGTAAACTCGTTCTTCTTCATGCTCATCCATTTTAGTTGTTGAAATCACCAAAATCTAGTTTTCTCAACTTCTTCATCTTTTTCTCTAACACTCTCTATTTCTTCTTAGAACCATAACCCAAATGATTTTCTAACACACATTAATTATATAATCTATAATTAATATTAACTAACTAATTAATCAATACTAACACTAGTTAATTAAAAATAGATTAGTCAAGGGGTGGTGGAAAATTATTTCATAATAATACTATTTTATCTTATGTGCAGTCCTAAATTAATTTTTTTCAGCCCAACAATACAAGGTTAATTTGCCTCATCTAGATTTGTTTTTTCTTTCTGATTGTCCTCGTGTCACATGAGCATCCCAAAATGTGTCATCATTATTACTTACTACTAGATGAGGCACAACAAAACAGAAGCGCCACACCTTATGGACGAAAAAAGATAGAGGCGGAAGATAGAGGTGTCGAGAGTAAGTGGAGAAAGGAAGCGTGAAGAAACCGTTAAAGGTCAGAATTGGCACCGTGTGGAAAGGACTAGTGGCAAATTCTGAAGACAATTCAAACTACCTTCAAACGCCGATATAATCAATCAGGGCTAATTTGGACGATGGTGTTTTGAGGATAACCATCTCGAAAATACTCGAAGTACAGAAGAAGCAACCAAGGGTTGTTATCATATACGAGAAATCTTCTGCTAATACGGTTGGGACCAAAACTTCAAACTAGGAATTACTACATAATCCGTTATACACGACCCGTTTACCGTGTAATCCATCTATTTAATCCGGTTTAATCCCTAGTCCAAAAACAAGTATTTGGACTGATTTTCTGAATCGCTCGTCCAACTCACGTGAATGTAATAAAAATTACATTTTGAATATTCCATATTTACTCTTTCTTGTTCGAACATATAAATCGAGCCGAAAGCAAATCTTCCAAAAAAAATTGGCAGCTCACAAATCCGATTTCCTCTCTCTCTGCTTCAGTTGGTGTTTTTCAGTTTTAGGGTTTTGATTTCAAATCTCCATGTATTTTTCTGTAATCTTCTTCTCTGCTCTTATAATTTTTGTTATGCTTTGTTCTGTTTTTATATTTTTCAACTGAAATTATGATAATCAACTTGATTTCATGATTTTGTTTGTTTTCTTACACTGAAATCCCGATGATTACGATTTCTATGATGTACATTTTGTTGAATTCCATGATCGATCTCGTTTTTGTTCGTGTTTTAGTTTTTCTTTTGATTTTTGAAACTGATTTTTGTAATCGTTCTATTTTGTTCATTAGATCGTCGTATTCAGTTTTTTTACATGTTGTTTGATAATAGGTTTTATTTGGTTTTCTTTTATTTTATCAGGAAATCATGATTTTTGTTTTTTCTTCTGGATGTTTTGAATGATTCTTCAGTACATATTAATACGTACTGTTTTTCTAAGCTTTTTGATATATATTTTTTTTATAGTATGTTATTTTTGTTATATATACTGTATGGTATACCATTTTTGAATCAGTACATATTTGTTTTCCCTGCATATAATATGTTTTTGTTTGTCTATTATGTGTGACTCTATAATATGTGTGATACTTCTAAAATAGTACATATTATGTTGTACTGTAGATTTAGTATTCCTATCATCTTAAAATATATGTTTTGATTTTTGTGTTTGTGTTATTTTATTTGGATCACATTTCTTCAGGTTCAACATGTCAGGTGTTGGTTCTAATCCAAATACCTTTTGCTACTCTCATGTATACCACAAGCAACACCACATTGCATATTTGGTTATGTTATCTTTGACTTTGGAAGATTTGAAGTTTACTATTTGTAATGCGTGGAGCTGGTTGACTCCATCAACTATTGTTGTTAATTATGATGAAAATGGAGTGAAAGTCCATGTCCTTGTTGATGTATCTCTTCAAGGGCTTGTTGCATTACATTTTACGAAGAATTCAGATTTCTTTGAGTTGCATGTTGATGTTGTGCTATCTAGTGCATCTAGTTCTTTGAGAAGTGTTGATATTGGCAACAGTGCTGAGTTGGTTTTGAGTGCTATGAACAATTATTTGAAAGTTTCTAAAGAGGTTGCAAGTGTTCTTTTTTATGATGGTCGGGAGAATCTTTTTGAAGATAAAAACCATCTCTTCAATGGTGGTGTTGAAGTTCTTCGGTTAGCATGTGAGAAATATTGTTTGAGGACTGGATATAAGGTTAAAAAATTGAAGAATGACCTTGAGAGATTCACAATGAGATGCAGCAATGACTGTTGCTCTTGGATGCTTCATGCGGTTGCCATGAATGGGTCTTTGGATGTGTTTAAGATAAAGGATTACGTGGGTAGGCACACTTGTGGTGCTGGTTATAGGTTGAGGAGTCCAACTGTTTCGAGGAAGCTTGTAAATCATTTAGTTCATGAGCGTGTCAAGCACAACCCTCTCATAAAGCCACAAGAGATTATGGATTATATTAAAGTTGGTGGAGGGATCAACATCAAGTATCACCACGCATATCATGCATTAGAGTTATCACATGAAATGATTTTTGGTGACGATGTAAAGTCATACACTGATCTTGCTTGGTGGGTCATTGTTGTTCGGGAAACCAACCCAGGGTCTTATATTGATTTTGATTTCAACGACACAACAAAGAGATTCAACGGACTTTTTATTTGCTTTGGAGCTTGTAGAGAGGGTTATAAGCTTTGTCGTTCAATGATCTTTTGTGATGCGACATTTCTTAAGGGGAGGTTTAAAGGAGGTCTAATGGCTGCGACATGTCTTAATAACAATCAAGGTAACTTTTTTATATGGTACATATTTTGATATGTAACTATTTTTATGTACTTTAGGATCATACATAAAGTACATATTGATAAACATTGTAGGTATAACATAATTTGAAGGTGAAGACATGAAGTACATATTGGTATGGTCTTTTATATTTTTTTTCCAGGTTTTTATCCTTTTGCATATGCATTAGTTCCTGGCGAAGATAATGATAATTTGCATTGGTTTATGGACAATCTTAAAAAAGTTATGGACCATCGTCTCATCATATTTTTGACTGGACGAGGTGAAGGTTTGTTGAATGCAATTTCTGAAGTTTTCCCTGATTCTTATAATAACTATTGTTTTTTCCACTTGAAAAAGGACTTACCCATCAGTAAGGCTGATGAAAAATATAAAGAAGGGATGGACTGTTTCCAAAAAATAACATATGCGCTTTCTCCAGCAAGATATGAAAAAGGTCTTCAAGAAATGGTTTATCTAGGAAGGCCTTGGGTTGCTCAATACTGCCGTAACATTCCTAGGGAAAATTGGTCTAGTGCATACTTCCCAGGATGTAGGTATGGTCAGACTTCTTCAAGCATTGCCGAGTCTTTTAATAACTGGATTCGCCGCGAGAAGAAGTTACCTCCTTGTGCTCTCTCTGACACAATCAGGTTTTTATAAGTTTCTTGTAACACTACAAGTATATATCTACTATATGTATAATATGTTTGTTGTTTTTTAATTTTATTTGTCGTGTAGGCTACGGGTAATGGAGTTGATGTCTGAACGTCGTGAAGAAAGTCTTTTGATGGATCTGGAACTCTTAACCCCTGTGTATCAAGCCTTGCTTGAACTACACATTCAAATTGGTCTTCCTTGGAAAGTTAATCAATCATATGCTCATGTCCTTAAAGTTGATTCCCCAAGGTTAGTTTTTTACGTAACATGCTCTTTTGAACTGAGATATCCACTACTAGTTTTTAGGGAAAATATCAACTATGTATTGTGCAGATTATATTCTTTTTTGTTTGTGTAGGGAAAATATCAATATATATATTGCGTAAATAATATGCTTACATATGGTAGATCTACAGCAAAAGAGTTGTATTTGCCAAAGATGGCGCATGTATGGTTTTTCATGCTTGCATGCTACTGCAGTTATTGCTGCATCTGGGGGAAAGTTCCTTGATTATCTTCAAAGTTAGTTGTTATCGCTAGCTATATTCAATCTCTATTAGACCTGTTCCTAATCACGACATGTAAGTTTTTAAGCAGTACATATTGATTTTTTTTATGGTAGTATCATACATGAGAATTGTTTTAAGCAGTACATATAAACCATAAACTAGAACTAGCATAGTACATATTGATATTTAGTGTAACATACATCAACAAAAACTGCACAAGTATAGTAAATTTTTCTTGTTTATTTTTTTCAATATACCACATGCCTGATGAGTATACCGCAGAAGATACTATTCTGCCACCAATAGTAGTTAGGGCTCTTCCAGGAAGAAGAAAAAAGAACCGCATCAAGAGTGCATGGGAGAGGAGCAAAAATCATGTTACATGTTCAAATTGTAAATTTAAATCTCATCACAACAAGGCTACATGCAATGTTATCCGTCAGTACCAATATACGGATGAGAATTAATTTCATTACAGTTTTTTTTAGTACATTTGGGATTTAAATTATTTTAGAAGATACTTGTCGCATTTTTTTAGGTTTCTTTTTTCAGAACTTGTTTGTGTGCCAACTGAATTATGTTCTTAATAATAGAAAGCGAATTTGATGATATAAATCTTATATTTTGCTCCATCTTAAAAGATGTATGAACATGTGGTTGAATGTCATTCACTATATACGGGGGTCGAGGGGTAGCGCCCCCTCGTTATTAGTGATTTTTATTCTCAATACATTTTTTTTTATTTAGTAATCTTGTAGTTGTTATAAAAACACAAAAAAATGTACATAAACAAAGTAATTTTTTTAATTCATATCAATATGTACTTCATAGTACATGTCAATATGTACTTGTTTAGAATATGAATTTATTGGTTCAGAGTTTCAGAACAAAGTACATATCAATGTGTACTTCCTAGCACATATCAATATGTTATGTCTTTCTATATAACTCTGAAATTAAATTAAAACCTAGCAATGCTAATAAAGATCATTCCATATATATATAAACATAATAATATCCTGATATAAATATAATAACTAAAAACCAAGTTCAATAGGTAGAAACCAAGGTCTATTGTAAACACAATAAGAAAGTTACTGAAGTACATACTGCGTAGAAGGACTATCCACTACATTACCTTTCATAGACAAAACCTTAACTCCCATTGTCTCCATAATGATAAATCCCACCTGGTCAACATAACTAAATTTACTTTAAAATATCCTAAGATTTCTCTCCTGCCAAATGTGGTATAAGAAACAATTAAGGATTATCTTCTTCACTCTAGCCACAATACCCTGCCCAGCAAAAACTAAAATGCACCAACTTATCTCCTCAGACCAAGATCTAAAAACATATCTGAATTACTCTGCAGTTAAACATATATATTTATTGGGAGGGTTCCCAACTGATTTCAGGCGAAGTGGTTGTCAACAACTTGCATGCTAACTTGATTCTTTTCATGTGAATCTTCTTCATCAATTGTTCATCATCTCCCAAACTTTTTCCATCACGATCAATCTTTGATCTCCTCTTTATAAAATGCATCACATAAAGAAGGCAATATGGCCAGATTCCTTGTTGTGGACAACCATAGTAAGTCAACCTTACGTTGCTTACCATCTTTTTTGATGCTCATCCAAGAACTGATTGATTGGGTTGAACAGGTACTCAGATATTTTCTTGGCATTCTCATAGCAATGATCCCTGAATGCCACAGATGAGTTGCGATGGATAAATTTCTCTGTTTCAAACTCAAACTCTAGCAAAGTCCAATGCTTGTTGCCATGGTACATCGGTACAAGGATCTTCTCGATGCCATTGCTCATTTTCAAGATTGGCATAATAACAGCAGTCACTTCTGTTCCTTTTAAAGTGCCTGGCTTGTTGACATGATACTGAAAATTGGAAACGTTTAATAGGTTATTTCACAAAATTACATATCAATATGTATTTTTTTAATATCCAATGTTGAAAAGTATAAAAGAAGAAAACAACACATACCCAAGCAGCTGGATTCAGGTGCAACACCTTAAAGTATTTTCTTTCTTCCTCAGCATTTGCTTGGTCTTCTTCAGACGCCACTTGAAGCTTATATTGAGCATAGTTGAGAATATCTTGCTCTAATGCTTTGTTGAAGATCAAATCTTCCATTGTAGCCCCGCTGATGCAGATACCACCTCCATTCTCTACTCTCCAAGCAACCGAGTTGCACATTTATAACAAAAACACATGTTGAAGTAAGTTTTTTTGATATGTACTGCAAAACTTACTTGATTTAAAAGTAAAATGAAGGGTAGAAAGTACTTACATTATCTTTCCTTTCTCAAAGTATGGAAGTATAATCTCTATTTGTTCATCTGTCATATTCTCATAGAGTGGTGACTTGTGAAGATCCATGAACTTCATTCTTGGTTTCTGAGCTTTACGAGCTTTATTGTCCTTTCTTGTCTTTATCGTCTTTTTTCGTTTCTCAGTTTTTGGCTTCTTCTTTTCAGAAAACATATTTCCACTATCAAATAATGGATCTGTCTTCTTTCCTGGATTTGCACGAGTTACTCGCCTGCTAACTTCTTCTCTAGTTTGTACTGACTTCTTTGCAAGAACCTTTGGTTTTGCTTTCGCTTTGGCAACAGTCATCTTGGCAAGTTTAGTTGCTATTGGCACGTCGCTTGACGTTTGGGTTGTTGTAACTTCATGTTCCTGCATTTTTGAATCCAGATTTTTAGTACTATATTTGAATCATATTTTTTCAAACAATGACAAGAAAGGCTCTTTGTCATTTTCCTGCTCAGATGTTACTTGAATCGCATTCTTCTCATGTGTAAGTTAGTTTGGCTCAACTGTAACTTGTCGAACTTCTACACGTCGCAAATCACTTCCAAATAAATTATCAAAATGTTTTCGAATGTCAATCCCAAACAGAGTATGGCTTGGAACACTACCATTGTCTTGGCTGAGAGATGCATATTCTTCATCATAAACTTCCTTGCTGGAAATGGCTAAGTCCAAAATTTCTTCAAATGTGAACTTTTCGATGTCTTCCATATTAGCCATCTCAGTAAACAAAGGTATTTTCATGTCGACGAAGCTGTCGAACAGGGTTTCAAAGTCTTATTCATTTGGGTTCTGCAACATCCCTTTAATCGTTTCAAGACTCTGATATATAGCTTCAACCACCTTTTCTTCTTGTTGAAGTCCAGCTAAATCATCCTGCAACCATAGAGTCTTATTCATGATAGTTAAATACATATTGATATGTATAGTTATATGACAATAATAAAACACATTTGTAATCAAGTACATATTGATATTTACAGTTCTATTGATAAACACATTTGTAATAAAGAGTGAAACTAGCCAGCATTACTTACTTGTATGTTACTTTTCTCCTGCATCTCTTTGACCTCTTTCTCCAAGTCCGATTTAGCCCATGTTTTAATAACATTAACATCAACACCACAGAACTTGTACACTGAAGGTGGTGTTGACAATGCAACATTAAATGGTACCATTTTGACGGTGGTGTCACTCACATCATTGTGTTCATCTTTTAGTGGAATCTGAACAGTTGGCACTTCTTCTCCCAAAACTACTTCACCTTATGCTGTGTTTTCACAAAGAGGATCTGTTGGAGTAGTAGGAGATGGGAATTCTCATGTTAGGTCAGTACTTAAATGAGTGGGACTCCCATCATTTGAGTCTCGAAACTCTTCTTCATTTTCAGGATGCAAGGGAGAAGCTTTCATGTATATGTCATTCAATATTTGCAGAAGCTTTGATGCATCAAGCGGTCCATCCTCATGCTGCATGGTGTTCCCTTCACCCCATTTTTCAAAGATTGTCTTTGTCAATTCTTCATATCTTCCTTTCCAATTATCTTCCTCCGCTGCCTTTCCTGCAGTTTCTTCTTTATCTTCTTCCTTTTCATCTTCATTCTTCTCTTCTGCAACTCTTCTTGTAATTCTATTCAGAATTTTCTTTTCTTCATTGGTGTATTGAACCTTGAAATTTTCATTGAACTGTACCAAAACAACAAAATATGTACTATAAAAACAAGTTTTTTCATGAGGTACATATCAATATATACTGTAGGATAACAAACATCATACATTCAATATATATCATTATATATTGTAGGATAACAAACATCATAAATGCAGTAAATAAGTACATATTTTTCTTACCTCATATTCAGTTGTATCAATGTATTTTTGGAGTACAACACATAACTTTGACAGATTCCATTTGACAGCTCTCGGAACAAACTTTTTTTCTAGAATCGTCTTTATTTCCTCCGGTTCCAGCAAATATGTATGCTCTGCATACCAAATCTGTTTTAGAAAAAAAAATCACCAAAACAAAGTTAAAAGTAAATAATGATTTTCATTGAGTAAACTACTAAAAAGATTTTTAGTACGTATTCTTACCAATAAATAGTTCATACACCCGGTAGTATTCTCGACTGCATTTATATTGTCATTTAGTAACTTTTCTAGGTAAGAATGTATCAAATCTGGCCATGACACATTCTTTGCAGCCTCGAGATCCTCCACAAGACCAATGTACTTTTCAGTCAAGGCATGTGCATCTTTTGTTGTGAAAAATAAAGTGATACACATGAACAGGCATATAAGCCTTACAAGGTCTTCAGCATCTCTCACTTCTTCACTTTTTTCCTCACTCCCTTCTTCAATATCTTCTTCACTTTCATCTTCTTTATTTTCTTTATCACTCCCAATTTCTTCATGTTCTTCATCACTTTGCTTTTCTTCAGATTCTTCAACTTTTTCATTTGTTTTCTTCTTAGTTGCTGGTTTTTTTCTTAAAAGTTTCAAGACTTCTTCTTGTATCCTCACTCTAATTACCTTTTTAGTCTTTTCTACATCACCAAAGAACCTTTGGAAGAAAGCATTGTTTCGATATCCACCCCTTGATATCAGCAGTATATCTTCATGTTGTCTTTTTCCTGCTCTTGGCATTCCAAAGATAACACCTACTTCTTCAGGAGTGGATATCAGAATATGTGAAACTCCATGCCTTTTGAACTCAAATGTGAGCTCATCCGCAACTTTACTTCTCTTATAACACTGTATTAGATTGGTCACAGCAGTTTCATTCTTCATCCAGTGATCTGCACCAAGATTTGTGTACCAGAACATCAAAAAAAGGTTCCCGTATGATTGCTCACTTATGATCCGCAACTGAGTTTCACTCAACTCAAGCTTTTCAGCCTTGATTGCTTTAACAAGTGAGAAAATCCCCATGAAACCACTTATGTAGATCTTCCTAGCAGGTGCAGGTGCTTTTGTCTTCTTTGTGGTTTTCTTCACACCACCTGTATAATGAACACAGTGTCAATAACCCTACAATATATCAATATGTACTATAATATAGAACAATGTATATATTTTGATATGTTGATATCTATATGCTATATCATGAACAAAGTATACATTGATATGTACTGATCCAATTCAATATTAGAACAAAGTACATATCAATATATACCATCATGTATGCAAGATCTAGATGCTACAGTATGGAACAGTATACATCGATATATATGCTTTATATCTATAGCATGAACAAAGTATATATTGATATGTACTGATCAAATTCAATATCTAGAACAAAGTACATATCAATATATACTTATCCTGCAATCAAGATCTAGATGCTATAACATGAAAATAAGTATATACTGATATGTACTGATCAGTATATACTAAAAACCAAGTACATATCAATATATAACCTATGTTGCATGCTAGATCTATGTGCTATAACATGAAAAATATATATATATATTGATATGTACCGATGTTGTATGCTAGATCTAACTCATATAACATGAACAAAGTATGTTATATATTGATATGCACCGATGATTAGAATCAGTACCTTTTTTACCAGAAACGACAACACCCTTCTTCTTCTTCTGTGATGTTGATGGAGAACGAACAACAATAGCTTTCTTAAGAAGACCTTTCTTCTTCTTCTTTGTAGATGGAGAATCAACAACAAGTGTTTCATTTGTTTCCGCTGTTGTTGGAGAATCAACAACTTCATTGTTCATCTTCTTTTTTTGATTTTGCTGGAGAATCAACAACAGTTTGTTTTATTTTTTTGATGTTGTTTGAGAATCAATAACTTCTTTGTTCTTCTTCTTTTTTGATTTTGCTGGAGAATCAACAACAGTTTGTTTCGTGTGTTTTTTTATGTTGTTGGAGAATCAACAACTTCATTGTTCTTCTTCTTTTTTTGATTTTGTTGGTATATAATCTATTGTAGAAGCTTTCTTGTTCTTCTTCGATGGTGGAGATTGAGGAGTATCGTGTTCTTCAATCATTGTTTCTTTTATTTCTTTTGTTGATCTTTCTCTTGGTACCCATTTTAGGTGGAAAATATGCAGTAGTTGCTGACAGTAGCTTAGGTTTGAATTGTATAATGCTCAAAGAAATTAAAAAGTCTACTATTACAGATTTTGATTTTTGTTTTTTGATCTCTGTTTTTGAATTTGGTTTCAGGTGTATTTTTATTTTGATTTTGCCCTAAATTTTCAAGGTCTACAGAAGTAATGAAGTGGTGAGTGGAATAGCTGAAACTAAATTTCCGTTAAAGAAATTGAGTAGTATAGGAGGTGGAGAAGGTAAAGTTCATGGGATGATTCCACGTGATGGACATAACTGTAATTGTTAATTTTCAAAACAATTTTAGACTTATGGATAAATGGATTTTTTCGGATGGACTATAGGTTAACTCGGTTCGGATATTTTGGACTAGCCAACAAAGTTCTCAACTTCAAAAGCCAAAATTTGAATAATTGTATCTACCAACATAGATTAGTACTAATAAAGTTTATGGTATTGAAATTTTATGTCTGCGTGTCTATGTATTAACTCGAATATATTCTGTTTTTCTGAACAAGAATAATGAAAGATTGCTATTCCGGTGAAAAAATAATTAGAGGATAGAATAGGGGTTTGAATAGAGGAACAGAGTGAGGTGATTCTGAAACACAAACAGAAAATTGAACAGCTTAGTTTTTTTCTATTACACGCTATAGCACGAAGCTAAACAACAATGAAAAACCTGGGCAAATTCTCTAGAAAGGAAAACAGTGAACAGGGCACTTACAGGGCAAACCTAGCCTAAGCAGGTACAAACAATTTGAAAGAAGAAAGAGAACCAAACGGCTGTACATAAGAAAACATGCTCAAATACCGAGTTTCACTTTTTTCCTTTCCATCAATTTTTACCCATATTCTTCATTGATACAGTAATACCGGACAGCAATCCAGGATCTAGTTTCTAAATTTGAGATGTGAAATCTGGTTATCATTGTAAGAGAATATAGTAATAACTAAAGCAGCAACCAATGCTTCAAAGAGTATGACTCGGGCTCCATCACATGCGAGCTTCAATTAGTAGTACATATTGTAGACAATCTTTGAGTCAATATCTGTGGTAATATGCTTAGCATTGCTCTTACCTGTTAGACTAAAACTACCCTCACTGCAGTAGAAAGATTTCGTCATCCCTAACTGAGTGCCAGCTAAAGCATTGGAATCCTGCAGAAGAACACAACAATACAACATACAGTCTCTAACATTCTTCAGTTTACTATGTAAAGAAGTTAAAAATCCATATTCCTCAAATACATAAATACTTGTCAGCAAAATTAATGGATGGATTGATGGATGGGATGGAATGATGTAGATAAATGATTGCAATGGTGCAGTAAAGTGTTTAGTTGATGGATGAACTGTTAATAAGTGATTAGGTATGAATGAAGCTGCTCTGTTAATCAAGTCTGCAAGTGCCATGATATATAGAAAAAGCGGCGCATGTCATGAAATGGAATCCTAGAAGGCATAAATGAAAATGGTGACATGACCCTAATAACATCGATGCAAAATTGCAAACACGATTAACATAATATCTTACATCTCCTACAGAAAATTTAACAAATAACCTAACAAGCAAACAATGCACCAATTCTTCCCTTTAAGATGGATTAAGCAATGTGTAACCAAGATCGTCATTCACCCAAGCCTCTCAAATGCACCAGTAAATGCATGATAGCGATATAGAATCGTCCAACAATGGAATACGTGCTGACAATAATCTAAGATATTATCATACACAAACATGCTAATGATGAGATGCATGGCATGCATCTAACATGTAGCAGAAACATTCTGGTGTTCCTAATTTTCTCTATGTCACGAGCATTTAAGGGCAGAAAACTCATCCCTTTGAGGCTTTTTAAGCTACCACTGCCGGTAATTGGACCCATTGGCTTCGGGTGTACTGTTGCCTGCAATCCCATCCTTCCGCTTCCCAAAGGGGTTTTTCGAATATGTTTCTACCCGTCAAGAAAAACTTAATTTGATGGAACAAAACATATATCATTTTTAGTTCATTTGCCAAAAGATATTTCCTTAAGCTAATTTGCTAACCAACAATGCGCACAGAAACAGTGCACTGCACTTAAATGTCAAGCAGGGTGAACAAATGTGCACGAGACAGAGAGAGAGAGAGAGAGAGAGAGAGAGAGAGAGAGAGATTATAAATTATAAAAAGGATATTGTATTCGCATTCCGCCGTGTCCAGAGCTCGGGATAACAGCACCTTGCAAAGTTTGGTGCACATTCACAGCAGTGCTAACGTCCTGTATAAACCACAAGTGCATTGGAAATAAATAAGCTTTAATAACAAAATGTGCACCAGAACAATCAGTGTTTTGGATTTTGCTATAGGTATAATAATAAGCTGCAAGTATCAAATAAAAAATTTACTGCTTACTCTTTCAAAATATTATACAGGCATACTACTAGTTACCTCAAATTCAATGAAACACACTGTATTCCTTTCCTGCCTCAACATCTTCATTTGCTTAAACCCAGGTCGCCTAACCAAAGAGTCGACATTACGAAGTATTAATAGATATAAGACAATAGACTGTAACCACTGTTATAAAACTCATTCAGAAAATCAAATCAAACAGATCGATAACAGGAACTAATTCCTATTATCGATCCTTATTCCACAGTTTACAAAGTGATCCAAGAAAGAGAAGATTCATACACGCTGAAAATGCCCCTCAACTCTTCCTCCACTGTATTTTCTCCAAGATTCCCAATGAAGAGAGTGTTGCAAGGAGGGTTATCTTTTGTGTTCTGCGGGAAAAAGAGTAAAAGAATAAGCTAGTATTGCACTAGTAGTCAATTTGAACAAAGAAAACTGGCACAATTCAGGCATCAAAAGTAAATGACAAGTTCGAGATTCTATTTAGAGGTAAGAAAGCAGAAACCTTTTGGGGCAAGTGAGAGGCCTGAAATTGATACTCCCACCTCCTAATGGAGCTGTAATGCTACTGGAACTTATAGTTCCGCAAAAGAGAAACACAGCCTTATGAAAATCTAATTGATAGGTGGCTTGAAAACATAAACAGTAATATAAATGAAACAAAACAGCCAAAGCCCCCTGATCGATGGAGGTGAGAATTAGCTTATAGCATCACCTGGACAGGTGCATAACCACCAGGTGGTGGTAGAGGGGCTGGTGCAGTCATCGCTAGTGGAGGCACAGGGTATCCTCCATAATATGGTGGAGGAGGTGGAGCCATGTACCTAGTCAATTTCAGTTAGGCATGGTTAATAAGACATGTGCTTGCACGAAATAACTTAAGGATTGAATGAGGTCCTATACTTTTAATCGCAATTAAAAGGCACCTTTCCAAGCACAAAAACACAAACTTACCCTTGATGTCCCCAAACAGGTGGAGGAGGAGGGGGGTGAAAAGGAGCTGGACTTGCAAAACCTGTGTGTGTGTAATCACCACCAGTTCTCAAGCGTTTACTTTGATCAAAAGAAGTTGCATCAGAAACAACACCTACAAATCGAATACAGACGCATCACCATGTTGTGAGCATTTCTTTTAGTTAAAAAAGAAGTTGGAAAACCCATCGATGCAAGACATCAACGTTCGCAACCACTCAAGTTCACTTAAAGCGGGTCAAATCATTTAAGAAGAAAAAACAATTAGGGTGTACGGCAAAGCGGTTAATGGTATTGGATCAGGTCAAAAAATGGATTCTTAGCATACAATACAACACTACTAAATTTATGAAGTATGAATTCTAATCCTCTACGAAACAAAACATAGCTCAAACATTGTAGATTAGCAAAACCAAGTTAAGTTTCCTTACAAAGTAACAGTTTATGCAAGAGCTTATCCATCAGACTACTGCCTTACTTGGATGTGGTATTATGCAACTTTAATTTCAATGGATCCGCTGTAGTAAGGTTACCCCCTTATTCAGACTACTGCCTTACTGGTGTCATTGTTATCGCTGTCTGGCACCTTTTCATAGATGAAAACAACATGACGGCGTGTACTTATCAGCCAATCTGAGAAAGTTGAAGCCCTAAACTGGTTTATTCAGACACCAAAAAAATCCTTGCAGAACTAACAACTAGAAGTAATAAACCAAGGTTAGCATAGGGATTTAGCTTCTGGGAAGTCCTTAGATGCAAATTGATATTCAAGGAAGCAATGTCTAGTGCCATTATCACCACATACAGTCTCTGCATATGTGTGCTATTCTAATAAATGTATCTACACCATAACCGAATTCCAGCAATACCTATAAACGACTAAGGCATTCAGCAAAGACCACACTTATCGCAGAAGACAGGAAATTCTCGTCTAACTGCAATTCATTCCACAAAAACTTCACCCTACCCACTACTCGGATCCCTAAAACTTCAGACTTTCACTTCTCAGCATACTCTACAAAGGCAATCCATATCAACTGCTCACCGGAATACTATTACCAAGCCAGTGACAATACCCAGTAAATTCAGATTGCACAAAATCTTTACACTCAATTCAACCTCACTCCATAAGTTTGTTCTAGAGGCTTCTATGTACATTGTCTATCTCTAATAACTAGGTAGTAATTGGCACTTCACCAAATTAACACATATTTTACAAAGAATATTTGATTGCCAAAGCTCCGTGGACAGAATAGAAAAAAATAAGACCTTCGACCTTTCTAAAATACACCTAAATTCTTCCGTAGTTTCAGTTTCAACCCCTGGCAATCAATGTTGACATTTTGTATCTTACAGAAGAAAGTTAACAACCCAAACTACAAATCCTTGCATCATAAGCTAATCTCAAGAAGTTGCTCTAGACAAGAGTCTACCAACTGCAAAATATTTATAAAAGCTTAAAGAAAGTAAGAACTGACCTCTTTTGACAAAAAGATTCTTCTTTGCCATCTCAGTGTGCAAAACAGACTTAGACTCTGCATCAAAAACCATCTCCTGAAAAATGAAGTAAGAAAAAACCATGATAATATAAGAAACGCCCTTGAAAAAACAAACAAACCCTAGAAAAGAAAATTAATCATCACCTGCAAAGCCTCTCTAGCACTAAGTGCAAAGTGGGAATTAGTAAATAAAGCAAAACCCATTGGTTGTTCTCCTTTGAAGTTCACTTGAGATGCTTCATAACCAGGTAACCATCTTAATAAATTTTGTAATTCCCTTTCCTTTACATCTTCTGGTAAACCAGATATGAATACGGTACGAACCTGCATGAACACCCGATTTGTTAAATTTCTAGGGCAAAAATCATCAAAGAGCGAGAAAAAGATAGAGAAATAGAAGAGATCTTTTTTTTTGTACTTCTTCAGGAGGGGTCCGATTAGGGTTTTCGACTGGTGGAGAGACTGGTGGCGGTGCAGGCGGCCATTGTTGTTGATGATGGTGGTGGTGATGATAAGGATGAATACCAGGACCTGACATATCTGTTTTAAATCTATCTAGGGTTTTACAGTTTCTTCAGCTGATTTGCTTTCTTTTCTCGCTCTACAAAATTGTAAGACAGCCTTGACGAGCGACAGGAGAAGAGGCTGATGATAAAGTAGCACAATGGTCAATAACAACACCGTGGTTGATTATTCTAAAAAAACCGTTAAATTCGTAATATTCTCATAAAATCACTATATATCTTTAAGTTTCCATAGAATCTTCAGGAATCTCTTAAATAAAAAATCTACGAAAGGATATATAATTCTTATTTAACTATTTCCTTGTAAATTTCATATTGTACTTGGCAAAAAAACAAGGAAAAAATAAATCAAATTCAAGCCAACTTGATCTTTCCGGAGTCATACTTAATGTTGTTATTAATAAGGTATGTGATGGTTATACAAGGATACTAGTTTTTATCTATGCACAGGGATGGCACCGCTGAATCTTGTTCGTAAAGTATGTCATGCATTGGTCATTTAACATGAATACTCGATTACTAGCTATTGGTGGCTTGGTGCATAAATCGGAGTAGCTAGTAGACAATGGAATCGAGTGGCATATATGAATACCAAGGAATGCGAACATGAGTGCTAAGGAAAATATTTCAAAGGCTACGACAATTGGGAGCGCAAGGCTTGGTTGTGCAAGCCATGTGCAAAGCTTGGCTGTGTAAGCAATGTCCAAAGCTTGGAGATGCAAGCAACATGTGAATCTTTAAGATGTAAGCATGATTGAGGCTTGGCCGAGTACGTGATGTGCGAAGCTTGTGCGTGCAAGCTTGTTCGAGAGCTAAGAGGTACAGACGGAGACTGAAGGTGTGCAGGCTAGAGATGGGATGTTGCAGGCTAGAGCTATGGAGTACGCAAGCTATATCTGGGAAGTGCACATGATATAGCTAGGAAATGCACAAGCTAGAGATGGGAGGTGCGCATGCTAGAGGTAGGAGAGGCGCACCCAATAGGGTATGGCATTGAGACTAGACCAACGTCGTACGCAAGTGGTCTAGCGCTGGACTAGTCCCTACGCCGTGCAAAGTGTGGCGCTGGCCTGTACTAGCGCCAAGCAAATTCTGGCGTTGAGATAGTCCCAGCGTCGTGCAATATATGGGTGCTAGTTGTGTTAGCACCAAGTAGATTTTGACGTTGGGACTAGCCTAGCGTCGTGCGTGAAGTTGGTGTTATGAATGCACCAATGCAAATACAAGCTTGGTACCGAGCTTGTGCAGCGCCGTGCACATTAAGGTTGCATGTATCCTTTTATTTTGTGGAAGCATTGGATTTTTGAGTCGAATCACAGTTATTAGCACCTGATGCCAAGGAATTCATCTAGAGAATTATTGCACTTGGCGTAGGTTCAAATTGTGTTATTCGGTTTGGTGGATATCCATCTAAGAGCATGACATTCATTCAAGAATAAGGTAAGAGGAGAAAGTGGCATAAAAGCTTATTCGGAATTTTTATATGTATATTCTCTATGATCAAATAGTCCTAGAAGAATTGCAACGAGCACCAACAATTCTCTAAAATTCTAGTAGTTTGGAGGAAATTCAATACAAATGAGCTAGTACACACACACACATACACACACACACACAAATGTGTATATATATATATAAAAGTTCAGTCATGCGAAGCTCTAATACGTGTGCAGATGTATATATTTATAAAAAGCTACAAGATCAGTATAAAGTGCTTGTAGATATTAACAGAATCTTTATTATCAATTCTCTTGCGTTATGTGAAATAAGAATGTAGTTTTTATGTTTTTGATACATGACCAGAAACAAATATGTTAATTTTATACATCTACTGCGGGACAAAGATTATTTTTATTATTTCCCCTTTGTCAAAAATCCACCATCAACATTAAGTCCCCTGCTTAGTGCGAACAATAATATTTTGTAGTAAGCATAAATGGTGACAATATACCTCTAATAAATATTTGAATCTAATATGTACTTTTGAAGTAACAACAGGCATTAAGAAAAAAAAAACGTGAATACGAGTTGGTGGTGGTCGACGAAGGGAGTAAGGGGATCTGGGCTAGGACATAAACAAATATCCCAGCTTAGGAAATTGAAGTTTGTATTTATAAGAGTAAGTTTCTTCTTTTCCTTTTTGTTCACAGACTGGGATTAGCTCCAACAAGTAAAAAAAGAGCAAATTATACAGAAAAGTCTTTTCCCTAACACAATCAGCTCCTAAGTCTCCAACAACAACTGTCAGCATTCACCGTCTAGGTAGATTTTTTTTACGTGAGTTATTATTATTTTTTTACGTGAATTATTGTTCACGTTTATATTTTTACATGAGCAATATTTTCTCTTTTGAAATTGTCGTGAAAAAGTACTTGCTCTTTTTGGATTTTCTCTGTTGTTGCTAACTCGAATAATCACTCTGTAGAAACTTTAATTGATATTGCAGCTCTTAATCATCAGTTATCAGCATCAGCGTCCATTAACAATATCATGACGGCACCCTCATCCAAGAAACAATAAGCTAGGTTTTTATGTTTATGCCTTTATTTTATATATATATATATGTATATTTGTGTGTGTGTGTGTGAATCATTATTGTTGTCTTCAATCCTTATATTCTTAATATAGAAAAAAAATCTTGAATTATTGTATATGTTTAATGATCGTGGGGATGACAATGGTGCATCTTCAAACCGTACGAAGGGGAGAATTTTGCTGCTTTGATTCCTGGAAATTTACCCAATATTCATGATTTTTTTTCAAGGGAACTGCTGGAGAATGTAATGTTCTACCTGGCTATATATGTTGTTTTATTCTGAATTTTGAAAACTCTAATATAATCCAAGGTGTTACTCCACAAGCCATAGTTAGGTTTTATTTGTAGAGGGAAAATATAATGCTTCGTTTATTGAATTCAGAACGCCTGAGACTCCTTTAGCATAATGGACAAAATGGGAAAAATTCATGATAGTACTCTTATGGTTAAAAGAATATTAGAAGAGGCTGGGATAATTCATGTCGTAAGAGCATCTGAGATGTTACACATTAACAAGGATGTGAGGGGTTTAATAACATTCGCTTCTTGTTGGTGTTGTGGTGAGTTTTTGACGAGGGATAAAATTGTTAAATTACCCTTTTACTAAGCAACAAGAATATATATATGCATATGCATATGCGTATATGTTGTGTCTCTACTTATATTCCGCAAGCAAATTAAGAGTGCAGGTTCTTCTAAACATTCTAAATTGGCCTTGTAGCCTCCTCAATACTCCTAATATTCATGCCATATCGAACTAGTCTCAAGTCGCATAAATTCCATAACTGAATTCCTTGAACTTGCCTCGAATGCGCATCGATGTTCTAGCAATATCCATTAAACCCGGGAATAGCTAATGCTTAAACCCTAAAATATACATTATAGTTTAATGCTTCATTCGCAATGAATGCACCTCAAATTGCTCTTCTGAGCTTAAAATATGCTACTTTAGCACTTTGCTTAACTATAAGCCATAAGTAATGTGGCACTCCTCTTGGATGTGCCGCAACTGAGAAGCAATGCCATAAAAGATGCATTGAGACTCTCATCTAGAATAACCCTAGCCTTTTTTCTCATACTAGTGCCAAGATAACATTAGTTATTTGGATTAGCACTGCACTGGCACCAGTTAGCCACAATAACGCCAAAAGCGCTAACTTTACTGGCATTAAACCCTAGCGCCTGAGAAGTGCTAACTAACCAAAAATGGTGTTAGTTAGCGTATTTTAGCCTAATAAGGCCTTAGCCAACGTATCACTACCTTGGAACCTCAACCTTAGCACTAAAACTTCTAACCCTAATTCTAGCGCCAAATGCCCACAAGGCTTATGCACCTTCATGACCTCCGCATCCCCTAGATAGCCTTAGCGTCCCAACCAAATCCCAATATGCCTCTAAGGATAGCGCGTCCATAGCTTCTCCCATGCGCCTCCAAGGCTAATACGCCTCCAAGGCCAACACGTCTCTAAGGCTAGCGCGTCCCTAGCCAAAGCTTATGCGCGTCCTAGCTCAAATACGCCTCTATCCAGCCATGCACGTCGCTGAGGCCTATGCGCCTCTAAGGATGATGCGCCCCTAGCTAGCGTCAGCGTCATAGCTCCTCCGCGTCTTTGGATAACTCCTCAGCGACATAGCTCCTCCACGTCCCTAGCTAGTTTCAGCGTCCAATGCTTATACGTCCCAGCTCCTATGTGTCGCTAGCTTCTCTAATGCGCCTCCAAAGTCAAATGCACCCTAACTGCTCCCATGTGTCTCTACCAACCCAGCATCCTTGGCCCTTATGCATCTCTAGCTATGCCTAGCACGTCCCTGTAAAATGACCATGGCTAATGCGCCCTTGACTTAACATAGCCATACTTAGCGACTTAGCCACAAGTACATTAATGTTAAAACCTTAGTGCTAACTTGATGTTAGTTTCCTAGCCTTGGTACAATTGATATTTACTAGAGGTTGTGCATATTGGTCTTATTCCTGAGACGTTAGCATATTAGCCTTTTATATAAAAAGAGCTAACACATTCTTATTTGCGCTAAGTAGCTAGTGTTATCTTTGCTAGTTACTTTACTCAGAACTATGCCTTTTTTCCCAATATGGTTCCAATATTGAGTCTTATACGAATTCCAGTAGGTCTCCTTGCTCAAGGAGCTTTCTACAACATTTAGTCTCAAATGCCTCTCAGACTTATGATAATTCACTTATGAGCTAATAATTAGCCATTAAATATGCCATGTTACTTTAAAGCAAGTACATGACCATTAAAATTCCCAGAATCGACACTAATCATTCTGACTCTCAATCTAGTGAGTTGCACAACTTGTCTCACTAACTTAGCAAGTCATTTGACTTGACTTGACTTAATCGAAACCATAGTGGCTTATAACTCTACTATTTCCAAGAGATATCAAATAAAACATGGGGGATTCTCATTGGGGTATTGATTTGGAGGTCTACGTCATCGTGGGTGGTGACACAACCCCCACGATAAGAAGGTAATAAGAAGTGGGCGGTTATAGAGCAGTTGAGAGGATGGGGAGTAGTGGCCAGAAAGGTCTTCCCTACTTTACGGGCACCACCCCACTACAATCTCCACAATCATCACTCATCCATCTCTCTTTAACTTACAAGACTTAAAAGAAATTAGTGTGTCCTCTTCAAACTATAAATAGATGATTCTCATCTATTCGAAACAAGACGAAAACACACAACAGACAAGATATTCAATTTGGAGAAACAAAACCTACAGAATCAGGGATTCCTCTCAGAGAATCCATTTTCTTCTCCATATATTATCACACAGATATTTTCTCAATCTTCTTTGCTTCCTTCCCCTAAGACTTACCCAAATCCTTTATATCTTTGTAATCGAAGCATGATGTGAATGACCATTTCTTGGTTTAGGCTCGTCATGTTCGATCTTGATCTCTCAAACCTACCTAAAAGTACCATTTTACAGTATATTTTTTTTCACCCTAAAAAAATTAGCGACCACTGTGCGAGATCATCCTCTCAATTATAAAAGCCAATTTTCATTTATTTCAAAAATGGTGGATCTTAGGTCTGAAGCGGTTACATATCCTATGGTTGGTTCTGGTAGTGGCGGTGGTTCTGAAAACACCATTATTGCTACTGAACCTCCCCATACCAATTCTACTATTATACCTCCTCTCGGTGACAAAACTACTGAAGATACCGAAAATACTCAAGCTCCGATCAACATAGTGGATTTGATGAAAAGATAGGAAGTTCTTGCCAGAAATTCTTGCTCCAGGTGGACATGGACACTACTCAGAAAGAGGCACTCGCTTGTCTGAAGACCCTGACGGAGCAACTCTCCCCGGAAAAACTTTATCGCCTGACGGAGCATACCAGGACCAACTTTGCAGCGTCCTCTGATGGGGAAACACCTGGGGCTCGAAAAAACAAAGGAATTCATGCCATTCCTGATCTACCACCACAGAGGTACCAGCAATCCAATTTTGTCACCCGTAAAGATTTGTAGAGGCTCCTACGAAACCATGTCAAGGAGGAATCATCCTCGGCTCATCAACACCAACCTCCTTACCCGCCTGAAATCCAGAGGATCCCTTTGCCCACAAGTTACTTTTCTATCTTTCTTATTGTACGATGGAACTGGAAATGCTCGTGAGAATGTCCCTCGATTTCTTGAATCCCTTGGGGACATGAATACAATCATGTACTACCTCTCAAAGAATTTTCGAAGTCCCTCACTGGGAGAGCCTACACATGGTATAACAACATTGTTGCCAACAACATTTATGATTGGAAGGACATGGTTAACGCCTTCTACAAAAAAAGTAATTCTTTGTCTCCGAGAAGGTCACCTATCAGACTTAGGAAGAATTTTCCAGAGGAATAATGAACACCCGGATGAATATGCGAAAAGATTCGAAATTCAAGCAATGGATTATCATGATCTGAATGTGACAAAACATCAACTAGTGGAGCTCTGGATTAATGGTATGATCCCTATTTATCGTGCTCTTCTAGAAAATTTACGTTTTCAGACTTTCTCTGAGTTACACAAAGTCGCGAAACGATCCACCACAACTGCTCCCGCCCTCCTGGAGAGAACTAGACTAACAAAGGAAGAAAGTCGTGGTGATACCCATGGGAATCGACGGCTAGTCAACAAAAAATACAATATTCAACCATCAATTGGTGCTGTCAGTAACGAGGGACCCAAGAGGAAAGCTTCATCTCAACCAGAGTCACAGACAAAACAATCTTCCTCCCATTCGACCTCAACACCAGCACCAACTCGAAGATCAACTCCGTCTCAGAACACATCCAAAGCTTCACAACAACAGTAACAGCCACAACAGGAACAAGATGTTAAACCAAACATAATTTTCCCGGACTTCCCGGTCCCTATGGAAGAGTTACTTGAATTACTTGAAGCATGGATAAAATATGGCACTCTCCAATTACCTCTTGTACAACGAATCCCCACATCTCAGCAGATGACGGACCCTAAATACTGTCATTATCACCGATATGTTAATCACCCGACCAGTGACTGTAACAATCTGAAGCGCATTTTCAAAGAAAAAGTGGAATCAGGAGAACTGCAATTAGAAACTAAAGGATTCCAGAAAAATCCCATCCCTGTCATAAACTTCACTCTCTCTGAGAAGTCAACCAACTAGACAATTCAATCTCTGATGGAACGCATGTGTGAGATCATCTACCTCTCGAAAGGACAATGCGAGGACGTCTTTGCTGCCCTAAACCATATCGTGGATGGCAAGTTCTTATTTTTATCAGAAAGAACCCCCTTTTAGACAAGCCTCCCTTGAAGAACTTGGTCGTCACGGATGTTGAGGAACATAACCAGGGACTCCCTACAGAGCTTGAGAATCTGACTCAGACTTTGAAACTCAATCAAGTAAGTCCGACTTCTCAATCCCCTTTGCAATCAACGATCCCATGTCCTTCCAGAACCCAAGAGTTATGCCGAAAGGACAACCATGTAACGGCTAGGAGATGTGAATGGGGAGCCGATCTATTTCAATATTTTGTCAAATGTTTAAAAATTATTTTTGCTAAGAACGAGAAGATTCACACTTGCGAGTCAAATTGCTTCTGGGGATGAAAAGAAATGTCAGTAACAATCTTTAGACGCTCAAGGAGAAGACCTCCCATAAGAGATGATAAATTCTGGACCTTTTCAAGTTGGTGACACGGTTTTGAAAGTCACTAAGAAGGCACAGCTTCTCGCATCGGCTTCTATGACTATCGAGGAAGAACCCTACGCGATTACTGAGACTCTACTAGGTTATCACTACAAGCTTACAAACCGTGACCAGCCGGAAGGAGTAGTGATTCATGGCAAAAAAATGGCTCAAAGCTTGCAAAGCCTGGGTGCTTCACCAGCTTACTTCAAATATTTCTTTATTTTCGTGCAATATTTATATTTCCTCTAAAAAGAATGTAATATTTCTGCACCCATAGTTAGGTTTTCAAGTTTATCAATCAATTCAAATATCTTTATTCATTTCAAAAAAATAAATAATTAAGGAGTCTATCTCTCTCCACAAATAACTTGTCAAAACCTACTTACTCAAAATTCCCAAAAATAAAACTATAAATATGCTTCATAAAATCATAAAACTAGAAAACATCCTTGAAAGATGGCTCAGTTCCTACGGAATACTCCTTCCCCATCCTTCCGAGAGTCTCCAACGCAAGATCCAACTCCTGAGAAAGCCTTTCAACTTCCCTTCTAGCGTTGGTCACTGCCTCCATATCAGCAAGTTCTCCTACTCCAGCAAAGTGTTCTCGCATGGCTCCCAGACGATTACAAACCCACATGACATTCAGTCTTAAACTCTCCGGATCCAAGTTAGAAAGTCACTTGACTTGACTTGACTTAATCAAAACCGTAATGGGTTATAATTCTACTATTTCCACGAGATATCAAATACAACATGGGGATTCTCATTGGAATATTGGTTTGGCGGTCTACGGCATCGTGGGTGGTGACACAAACCCCCACGAACAAGAAGGTAATAAGAAGTGGGCGGTTACAAATCAGTTGAGAAGATGAGGAGTAATGGCCAAAAAGGTCTTCCCTACTTTACGGGCACCACCCCACTACAATCTCTACAATCTCCACCCCACTTCTCCATCTCTCTCTAACTTCCAAAACTTACGAGAAATTAATGTGTCCTCTTCAAACTATAAATAAATGATTCTCATCTATTCGAAACAAGACGGAAACACACAAAAAGATATTCAATTTGGAGAAACAATACCTACAGAATCAGGGATTCCTCTCAAAGAATCCATTTTCTTCTTCATACATTATCACACTGATATTTTCTCAATCTTCTTTGCTTCCTTCCCCTAAGACTTACCCAAATCCTTTAAATCTTTGTAATCAAAGCATGATGTGAATGACCATTTCTTGGTTTAAGCTCGTCATGTTCGATCTTGATCTCTCAAACCTACCTAAAAGTACCATTTTGCAGTACATTTGTTTTCACACTAAAAAAATTGGCGACCACAGTGGGAGATCAACCTCTCAATTATAAAAGGAGTTGCATAAGGGAAAAGGGTTTAAATACTAATTATGCAAATTGGATCAATTACTGGTATAATGGAAGTGGTAGCTCCGAAGGCGATGTTGTTGATGATCCTTTATATATAGATACATTCCTTACACTTTGGTTGTCTAGAAACATATTTGAAAACCGTCTTTGAGGTATACTGAAACGCTTAGTTGTTCCTTTTGTTGTAGCACTAACCCAAGATGATAAGCTTCCCATTGGTACGTATTTTATTTGTCGTTTCCTTTATATTTCCATTTGGATTGTTTAACCCGTTATATAGATGTTCCTAACAGCTACATGAAAGCTAAGACTTTTATCTGTATTGTGTTTATACAAACGTGGTTATGGGAGTACTTTCCTGAATATGCTCTTCAAACGAAGACTGCATATTTGAGTGATATTGAGTATGCAAGAATATTTCGTTCTAGTTGAACAAAATTTACTTCTGCAAGTCTTGTTGACCTAATAGATGATGAAAGTAAGGTGGAATTTTGTCCCTAGGGTTTAAAACCTAAACATATAACAAAGCTAGATAATTTTGCTTTTATTCCTGGTATTACTTTGTGATCTAGCCCGGGGAGAGAGACTAATATCATGACTGCAGGGTAAAAAAACATTCATGAATAGGAGAGTTATCCATTCATAACGTCTTGCAACAACGAAGGTGCTTCTGTTAGCAAAATTGAGTCCCCGTGCTAGGAGAGCACGTGGGAAACTCAATGGTAGAGATTGTGAATGGAATGAGACCTGGATGAGCGCAAAACTCTTGAGGTATGACGTTGCTTCTTCTCCAGGTTCTTGCTTCAACTCCATCAGAGTTCGAAATTCCTCAAAATACCGTCTACCAAGTCTTCTGGATTAGAATTTTCTTCTTCAGATAGTTATGTTGATGGAGGTTCTTTGTCAGCGATTATCTTGTCGGCGTGTATCCATGCTCGTCCTAGGATCATGTCATATCCTGGATCTTTCTTGATTATATGAAATTTGGCGGCAATGTTGTAGATGGTGGATTTTTAACGAAAGATAAAATAGTAAAATCATATTTACCCAGTAGTAGAATCAAAGAAACATTTTGTATATGCTATTGACCTGGCATCAAAAGCATAAAATTCATATTTTATATTCTGAAAGAGAATTGAGATATCGAATGCTTACTACAGACATTTCACATTGATCCTGCATGCTCTTTAAAAATATGCATATGATATTAGAGCCTCACCTGGCTGAACTCTCAATATTTTGCATACAACATTGGTATTGTACAACTCAATGCTTACTCTTCTATAATGATAGGGAACCTAGATGTATTGCACACTAGTGTAGAGAAATATTATCCTCATAATATCACTGATGCCGATAGTAGTTCGTCCCCAGATGATTTCTGAGTAATCAAAATAAACATCCAGAACATCTTTTATTTCCTGAGTGGATGTTAATGCTCCTAGATAGATTGCCTACTAGCATAGAGAAACTTAATTATTCTTTATATCCCATGGTTGAATATTTAGAGTTACCTTACATCAATATTCAAATTATATTTGAATAATATTGATTTATCAGAACGCATAACAATCTGTGCACAGATGCATTAAGTCGAAACATCACATCTTCGTGTAAGCACTAAGTCGCCATCACGCCATACGTAAATCTAAAGACCCAATAATGATTGTTTGAGCTTGAATAACACATTCGCAATGTTGTTTGCATTAAAAATCTCAACATTGGTCAAAGTACAACAAAAACCTAATTTTGCTTAATATCTAATTTCTGAAACATCATCCTAATCACCTTATAAAAGTGACAATGGGTGTGGAATGGTTCAAAATTATAAACAACATATATTCCTCTACATGTCTACTACGACATACTAAAAGGACATCTCATTCCGAATAATGGTCTAGGAGATATGATTCAAACACTAGACGAACTACAATCTGAAAACTGTCAGAATTTCAGATAAAAGTTCCTAGAAGATTACTATTTGCTCCGTTTGACTACAAAAACGAGCTAAAAACCTAAATCCTTCTTGCGAAGGACGTATCCAGCGATTTGAGGATTCCGAATTGGGGCTGATCATCAAAAACAGACATCGTATGAAGAATCTACAGCGTTTTTACTAAAGGACGTCATATCTGAAATTTTCAAGCATAAGGGCTAGCACTCATGGATGTAAATAACAATAATGCTCTTCGAAGCAAGCAAAAATTCTAAGAGCAAATCTTTAAGGAGCAACAACTTTAAAGAGAAAATAAGAGAAGGAAATAAAAATAATAAGAAAATAGGGAGATTGTGGGACCGGTGCCAACAGGCCGGCCGTGGAGCCTCCCTTGGACGGTCCCTACTCCCATATTTTCTCCAACTTTATTTTTATTTGTATTTTAGGGTTTCCTCTTTCCATTAAAACTCTTTTGATCTTTCTAGCAAAGCCTAGACTCTCTTGCTTCAAAGAACATAGCTTTGCAGAGCTATATAGAATGGCCTCGTTACCATTTAATTCAAATATTATTATTTTAATATTCCCTAAATTTTGGTCTTCACACCAATTGTCTTTTACACCAAATCCTCTCTTTTAAATATAATCAAAAATCTTGCTAGAAAGATGACATGATACACGAAGCATAGTCCCATTGACTATCAAATTCGTGCTTAGTCCATAGTTGGACCTACCCTTGATCGGTCCCACCTTGGTCGTTCCTCCTTCTCTAGGATTTTCCATCCTCTAGTTGGTCTCTCCACTAGCCCCTCATTGGTCCGTCTCCTATTTGGTTTATCTGCCAATGGTTCATTTGCCATATTAGGGTTTACTATTTCGATTAGTGCCGCTACCAATATTTAAAATAACTTTAATTTGTCTTACTTTGATGAAGCTAAATATTATTACAATCACTAGCACTCGCACGAGTTGATGCTCACACGACTTAGTGCTCGCACGATCTAGCGCTTACGCGACTTGAAGCTCGCATGACTTGAGGCTCGAACGACTCAGTGCATGTCAATACACAAGTGTTTGATCAATCTAGTAATCTCATTAGACATATGCTTATTAATTCAACAAGATCATCCGAGTATCATTGCTCCTCAGCTGACACAATGATATACCACAACTACCAACGACAATATCAATCAGACTCTCTACGTCTACGATCTATTAAGCATCACTGCTTGTTTCATCACACAACTAGTGCTTCATCTATCAATGAGTCAACATGCTAGACTCATCTATATGCTAAGAACGACAGTCTAGCTAGTTCAACAACTGACCAATTAATACATGTTTATAAAATAAACTTAACCATGCTCGAGACATCAATTATGTCACATGGGGGGATATTTACTAGGGTTTTGGTCTGGAGGCCTACAACACGTGCGGTGTAACAACACACCCACGACGAGAAAGTATAAAAGTTGTGTCGGCAGTTGAAGGAATAAATGGAATAGTGGTCGCATAACTGTCAAGTTCCACTAGCACGATAGGGTTGGTTCTCAACACACGATTTCCACTTCTCTACTCTCCCACTCCTTTGCAACTGCCACCAATTACGAGATCAATGTGTTAACTTTTTCTGATATAAATAGGTTCTTCAACCGATCGACAAAACGACAAGAAATTTTGCAGAGAATTGAAAAATAAATGGGTTTTATCTCACAAACACTTGAATGATCACAGAGTTATCATCTTTGAGACTCTCATAAAACTCACTTTCATCTTCACAGCAGTTTAAGATGCCTCATCATTATTGACATTAAATTTCATTGATCTCAACACTCTCTCTGCTTCTCTCCCTACAAATCAACTCTTCTCCTTTGTGACTGAAACGAAATTGGAACGGCCATTTCTTGATTTAGGCCAATTTCGTACAGATTGATCTCTCAAATCTTAAAAGTACTTATACAACACAAATGTTTAGCGTTTAAGTGACTTTGTCTTTAATCGATTTTCCCTCAAGCGATTTGCTTTGACTGGCATAGATCGATCCCTCACTTGCTACCATTTCCACTTTTAACCTTAAATCGTTTTTACCCACAAACAAGTGCATGCAGACCCTATTTGTACTTCAACAGTAATATAACCATAAGCATTTATGGAATTTTCCCCCCCGGGTTACGGATTAGTGTTGGTGCATGAACAACTTCATTACATGAGATTCTAACTGCTCGTAGTGTCTTGACCGGGATGATTTTGACAGTAGTGCCTGCATCGATCAAGGTTCTTCCAAATTCAATATTCTTGAGGTGGGCGACAGTGTGAATTTCCCAGTCAAATTTTTCTTCATCTTTGCCTACTTGTGGGCATTCAGTATATGTTTTGTCCTTATTAAGTGGATATAGTCCTCTGCCGGATACAATATGATTAAGAGAAGTGAATATGTTTTTGCGGTGCCCCTTTGAGAAGTAAAGAAGATCGCATACACGCTTCATCAGAGACCGAACTAATTGATTGGTAGGTTCTTCAGACATAGTGGAATTTCTGATAGGGAGAGGTTTTCTATATACACCTTCAGTCCCGGATCAAATTTTCCTGATTCGATCTTTTCATTGAAGACCAGCTTCAAGCCATTGCAATCACTTGTGGGGTGATTAACGAACCTGTGGAAGACACAATATTTAGAATACGCCATTTCTTGTTCTGTTGGTGGATGTCGAAGAGGAGGTAAGTTGATAGCGTCATCATGTATCCAGACTTCCAAAAGTTTGATAACTTCTTCAATTGGAAATGGAAAATCTGTAGCGGCTGGAGATTCTCTTGGTTGTTGATGAGATTGCCATTGAGCCGGCGGTGGTGCTGCAGCTAGTTGGTTGGCTCTTCGGGGTGGACGAATTGCTGGTGGGAAAAGAGTTACAACTAGTGCTACACGCTTGGGCCGTTGTTCTGGCATTTGAGATTTTCTCTTGCCTCCTTCAGTTATAATGCTCACAGACGGTTGAATGTTGTAAAACTTAAGATATAGATGTCTACTGCTACGAGTCTCATGTGCTTCTTCGCTCTTGACAGGCCTTGTTCTTTCTAGCAGTGCAGGCGTAGTCGTGGTTGATCGTTTGGAAGCTTCATGTAACTCAGAGAATGTTTAAAAATGCAGATTCTCCAGAAGAGCACGATCGACTGGTACCATGTCGTTGCTGCAGAGTTCCACCAATTGCAATTCATTCATATTGTTTAGATACAAAATTGTAGAAAGCATTGACCATCTCGTACCAGTTAGCAATACTTTTGGGAGCGATATTGTTGTATTAAACGTATGCTCTTCCAGTGAAAGATTTAGAAAACTCTTTAAGGAGAAGTACATGATTATATTCGTGTTCCCATATTGATTCCAGGAATCATAAAATGTGTTCACGAGCATTCTCAGTTTCATCGTAAAGTGAGAATGAAGGGGATGAATATCCCCTGGGAAGAGGAATCATTTGTATTTCAAAGGGATAAGGGGGTTGATGTTGATGAATAGCAGACGAATTTTCTTTTCTGCCACTTTGGAGAAGTCGTTTCAAATCTTCGCGAGCGACGAAGTTGGGTTGTAGACGATCAGCGAGAATACGAACTTCATCATCGTCTTGAGCGTGACTCCTTGATGTGTTAGCATCAACAATTTTCTCAGAAGTGTTTCTAGTTTGTTCTGCTGGCGTCCATTTCTCAGTAAGAACCTTGAGGAAGGTAAGGACCTCCTTCTGAGTTGTAAACCATCTCCGCTTGAGTCCTGGCAAGGGTTTCCTGCATCTGTATTAAATCGACAATAGTATGAGGAGTTTCTTCATCCCTTGCTCTTCAGTTCACTGCTCAGATGGAAAAGGAGTAACACTTTCAGCGTTGGTAACCATATGATTGTAACCGGAAGCACCACTATCACTGGTACTGGCAGAATTCACGTTGGGAGTGGTTACTGAACCCGACCTAAGATCAACCATCTTGAAATTGAGAAAATTGATAAAACCGAATAATTGATTCACAACCGAGAAATTAATCTCCCACTATGGTCGCCAAAATGTTTGTGGGTTAAAACAATTAAAGGGTAAAAAGGGTAAAGTAGTGGAGTAAACTATTGCCAGTTCAACTAAGTCGTTCAAATGACAAATCGTTTAAACACCAAATATTTGTATTGTATAAGTACTTTTAAGATTCGAGAGATCAATTTGTACGAAATTGACCTAAATCAAGAAATGATCGTTCCAATTTCGTTTCGGTCATAAATGAAGGAAAAAGGTTGATCTGTAGGGAGAGAAGCAAATGAGGTATTAAGATCAATGAGATTGGATGTCAATGATGATGCGATGTGTTGAACTGCTGTGAAGACGAAAGTGAGTTTTTGAGAATCTCTAAGATGATAACTTTGTGATCATTCAAGTGCTTGTGAGATAAAAACTCGTATCCTTTGTCGATAGGTTGAAGAACCTATTTAAAGCAACGGAAGTTAACATATTGATCTCGTAAGTGGTGATAGTTTTAGAGAAGTGGAGATCATGGTGAAAACCGACTCCCTCGTGTTAGTGGGACATGACAGTTGTGCGACTACTATTCCCTTCACTCCTTCAACTGCCGACACGACTTTTATACTTTCTCGTGGTGGGTGTATTCTTACACCACACGTGTTATAGGCCGCCAGACCAAAACCCTAGTGAATATTCCCCCATGTGACATAATTGATCTATCGAGCATGGTTAAGTTTATTTAATAGACGTGTGTTAATTGATCAGTTGTTGCCCTAGCTAGACTGCTAGTCGTAGCATATTGATGAGTCTAGCACACTGACTCATTGACGGACGAAGCATAAGTTGTATGCTGAAACAAGCAGTGATGCTTGATAGATCATAGACGTAAATAGTTCGATTGATATTGACATTGGTAGTTGTGACATATCATTGTGTCAGCTGAGGAGCAACAATACTCAAATGATCTTGTTGAATTAGTAAGCATGGGCCTAATGAAATTATTGGGTCGATCAGAAACCAATATGTATATATATACACATGTGTGTATTGACATGTTGAGAGAATTCGTATGAGCATCAAGGCGTTCGAGCCTCAAGTCGTGCGAGCCTCAAGTCGCGTTAGCGCTAGGTCGTGCGAGTGCTAGCAATTGTAATAATATTTAGCTTCGTCAGGGTAAGAAAAATTGAGGTTATTTAAATATTTGTAGCGGGACCAATTAAATTATTTTCCTAATTAAGTAGTAAACCCTAATTTGGAAGGTGGACCTAATGGCAGATGAGGGACTCGTAGAGAGACCGACCAGAGAAGAGGGAAAGTCCCAGAGAATGAGGACCGACCGGAGTAGGACCGTTCAAGGTAGGACCGACCATGGACTAGGCACGAATTTGATAGTCAATGAGACTATGCTTCGCGTATCATGTCGTCTTTCTAGCAATATTTTGATGATAGAGAAAATTTTGTGTAAAGACTAACTGGTGTGAAGACCAAATTTTAAGGAATAAAAATAATAATCTTTTAATTAAATGGTAGTGGGACTATTATATATAGCTCTGTAGAACATATGATTTTGAAGCAAGACAAAGTCTAGGCTTTTGGTAGAAAGAGCAAAAGAGTTTCAAAGAAAGAGAAAACCCTGAAATAAAATTATAAAGCTTGAAAAAAATATGGGAGTAGGGACCGGCTGGCCGGTTGGCGTCTTTCCCACAATCTTCTTATTTTTTATTATTTTTAGGTCCTTCTCTTATTTGCTCTTTAAAGCTCTTGCTCTTCGAAGCTGTCGCTTCGACGACCATTATTGTTATTTACATCCATGGATGTTGGCCCTTATGCCCGAAAATTCCAGGTATGACATTCTTTAGTAAAAACGTTGTAGATTCTTCATACGATGTCCGTTTTGATGAGCATCCCCAATTCGGAATCTGGAAATCGCTGGTTACATCCTTACGAGGAAGGATTTAGGTTTTGAGCTCGTTTAAGTCGTCAAACAGAGCAAATAGTAACCTTCCATAAACTTTTTACCTGAAATTCTGACAGTTTTTAGCTTGTAGCTCGTCTAGGGTTTGGGCCATACCTCTTAGACCGTTGCTCAGAATGAGATTCTCTTTTAGTATATTGTAATAGACATATAGGGGAACATATGTTGTTCAGAACATTTTTCCCCATTCCATACCATTGTCACGTTTTGGCAGGGTGATTATGATGATATGTCAAAAATTGGGTATTAACCAATGTTAAGGTTTTGTTATATTTCAAACAATATTGGGATTTTTTATGCAAACAACATTGAGAATGTGTTATTCAAGCTCGACCAATCATTGTTGGAGATTTTATCTTTGTATTTGGCGTAACGATGACTTGGTGTTTACACGAAGGTGTGATGCTTCGACTAAGCGTATTCGCGCTCGACTTGTCATGCCTCTTGATAAATCAATGTTATTCAATCAAGTTTTGAATATTGATATAAAGTCACTCTATAAATTTAACTAGGAATGTAAAACGGAATCAAGTTGCTCTATACTAGTAGGCAATCTATCTAGGAGCATTAACATCCACTCGGGAACAAAGATATATTCTGGATGTACATTCTTATAGTTAGAGATCATCTGGGAAAGAGTTGTAATCAGCACCAGTGATATTATGAGGACAATGTTGCTCTATATTAGTGATTAATTCATCCAGGAGCTTTCATATCATTGTAGAGGAGTGAGTACTGAGTTGTACAACACCAATGTTGTATGTAGAATATTGAGAGCTCAACCAGGTGAGGCTCTAATATCATATGTATATTTTTTAGAGAGTGTACAAAATCAGTATGAGATGCCTGTAGTGAGCGTTTGATATTTTAATTCTATTGCAGAATATAATATATAAATTTTATGCTTTTGACACCGTCAGTAGCATATACAAAATTCCATTATTTTACACTTCACAGCTAGGAAGAGGTGACTTTACAATTTTATCCTTTGTGAAAAATCCAACATCTACAGTAATATAGAATAAAAAAAATCTCAAACAAAAATAATTGCCTACTGCTCCCAGGCAACGAAGCCAAAATTTGATGCATGTTGTAAGTGCAAAAAATTACTTTAAATATTTCCAACTAATACTAATGTAGCGGTAGCAAGGATCGTTATCATGAGGAGATGTGTAATTGTTATTTGTTTCCAGCTTATTATGTAATCAAAGGGGTTGTAGAGTTACTAAACTAAATTAAATTAAACTAATAAAAAAATAGTGGTTGTGATCAAAGGGGGAAATGATTAAATATTTCATCTTCTATTACCAAACACACTCCTTAATCGATTAGACTCAACATTCGTTCTCACTTTATACCAATAACCCTAAAGTATCTCCACTTGGTGTAATACTTCGTAACGCCTCCACATGCCAACATAGACTGCAATCGCTAATACCTGACACCAAATAATAGTGTTTATCACTAAGAGATTCAACTTGAGAAAAATATTAAAATCGGTGAAACGAGTTTATCATAAGCAATACATCGTACTTATCATGACGATTGAACCTAGGACAAGAGTTATTTGATACTTCCTTCACGATTCAAACCCCTAACAAATAATCGTACAAGTTACTACTTGTTGTTATGCTTCTTGATAAAATTACCTAAGAACCCTAATTAGAAATATATGTATTATCAAGCCTATTTAATCTGCAACTTGAACAAACAAGGCAACCCTCATATTGCATGAACACAATCACATAATTGTTATAAGTATTAAACCTTAAATGATAAAAATAGATCTTGAATATTAACAATAATTATCCAAATTGATTCATATGTTTAGGACTTCGGATTACATCCCAACCAATAAAAAATTAGTTACTCATGTTAAGAAGAAGAAGAAGAAGAAGAAGAAGAAGAAGAAGAAGAAGAAGAAAAAAAGGATGGTTTCCCTTAAAGGGGTAAACCCTATTTAAGACGTAGATTGTAATATGAGAGCAAAAAGTTGTATCCAAAGATGTAGAAAGTGTCTTGTTTGTGGATGTCTTTTTTTGTATCCTTTAATACTTGTCCCTCAAGTATCCTCTCTTTAAAAGGTTTATAAACATATTAGTACCAAGTTTCCTTGATTTATAAGTCCAAAACGCGCCTAAGAAGTGTCTCTAGTCTTGCCACAATAGCCATCTATTGTACGGGCCCCAAATTTTAGTGATGCCAAAAGTTCCCACAATAGGTAGGATTGATACCCCTTATTTCTACCGATTGTTGGAGCTTCAAGATTGAGTTTTTATGATGTCTAAAACGTCTACAAGGCATAATCCTACCGATTATCTTGATGTGCGTCTCGCTTGTTTCCGGCTGTTTTGTTCATAGTTTCTCATACGAACTCTGAATGACCTCATTTTGTGTGTGTATTACCTTCGTATTTCAATATATGCAAGATGGTGAGAAAAAATATTGTATTTAAACGAGTTCCATTTGGTCCTTACCCTTCTTCATTAGTAGACTTTCACTTCCTCAACAATTAAGAACCATTTCCACTTCTTTTGGTTGATTCTTCCTAACAAAGGCTACAAAATAGAAATAAGCATATTAATAAGTAATATGAAAAAATTATAATAAACATAAGAATATAATTGACAGTAAGAATATGCAAATTATGCATTTATCACCCACATTTTTGCTATCCATGTTGATTATCTTATAATGTCCACTAATCGCTGCTTTAGATATTGCATATGGTCTTTCCCGGTTAGACGAAAACTGAGACGTCGATTGCTTCTATCGGATATGTTTGGCCGCCTTCAATACCAAGTCCCCAACTTGGATTTTTTTTTTATCTTCAATGCTTTGTTATATGCCATGGAAAGGCGCTACTTGTATATAGTCAAGTGTTCTTTAGCTTTCTTACGTCTTGCATCGAGAACATCTAGATATGTTATTCGTGATTCAAATGCTTCAGTTGCATCCCATTGGACTCCGTTTTTCATGGTGATACATGCTGACTAGATCTTGATTTCTGCTGGAAATATATCATTAACGCCGTATACGAGATAGTAGGGAGAGGCTCCTGTAGAGCTTCTATGTGAAGTCTGATATGCCCAAAGTACCATGGGAAGTTGTTCATGCCACAATGTAGTATTGTCATGCATCATAAGTAGGATGTGGATCACAATCTTGTTAGTATTTTATGCTAGTTCATTACCTTGAGGTTAGTTAGGAGTAGAGAAGATATGTCTTAGACCATGGACTTGGAGCATTTCATAAACATATTGGTTGGAAAATGAAGTGTCATTGTCAGAGATAATATACTCGGGGACACCAAATATGCATATTATGTGCTCTTTGAAAAAATCAGCGATTGTGATCCCAGTTGTACTCTTGAGTGGTATCGCTTTAACCCACTTAGTAAAGTATTCTGTAACCATAATTATCCATTCGTTTTATTTAGACGGGGCTGGGTTAACTTTACCAATCAGATGTAGTCCCCAACTGTAAAACAACCAAGGACTGCTTACGGAGTGCAGAGGGATGCACATAGTATGGATTAAGTTCCCGTGGGTTTCGCTAGTATGGATTAAGTTCCCGTGGGTTTCGCACTTGTGACACTTCCGAAAAAAATACACGACATTGTCTTATATGGTCGACCAGTAAAATTTCTCGTGAATTTTCAAAATAATTTTATCTTTTCTTGATGTTCTCTCAGTGCACCCTGAGTACTCTGAGAGCTTCAGTCATCCTTAAGAAGTAAAGTATGTCTCCACCGAAGTTTTTTCGATATAAGATGCCCTCATGGATAAAGGATCTCTTAGCTCGCATGATAATCTTAACAGTCCATTTTTCTGAGGGTAAGGTACTATCTCGCAAGTATTGAATGTACAGTTCACGTCAGTCCCCAGCATGATGCACGAGTAGGGATTTTAATTGATACGGAGGCACTTGGAAGCTAAAGCAGGTTCCGTATAGAGCTCATTATTGAGTCTTCATGGCAGGCCAGTAATAACCTAGAGGAGTCTCCTATAAAGCGTTATGTCAAGCGTTTGACCACATATTTCTTCATGGGTATGGTTTAATTAGCAGTTGCTGAACTTCTGTTTCCTCCATGCATCTTGATATAAATCCATTGGGATTCCTATAGTATAGGGCTCTGTGATGTAGGAGGAAGTTCTTCAAATCTTTAAAGTGGATCTTTCTTTCAGGAAATGAGTTACTAATTAAGCTCATTGACATTGAGGACTTCCAATCATCATTCATGTATCTAGCTTGTGTTAACCATATTGAGAAGATATTTTTGTTCCCTCAGATTTTTGTTTTGACATTAGGGTATAGAGACAATTGGCATGGCTATTGTTGGTACATCCCAGATATGTTATTGTTGACTCCGCGAAATGGGTTAACAACTTCTAGGCGTCTGTTCTATACAGAGGTAGTGTGATTTCTTTCAAAGAATAAACTCTATTCATTTAATTCAATATTAATTTTGAGTCTCTGATCTCGAGACGTGTGACTCCTGCTTGCTTGGATAGTGATAATACCTTTGAATCAAGATTGAATGAGTATGAGAAAACTTCCTCAGTTGGAGATACTAACACAACATAGGTTCTTCCTGTGTTGGTACTAGGGGTGGATGACCCATCAAAGTACAGTAGCTACATACCCTCTTTTACAAGAGAAATCGCTGGAAGTTCTCCAGATACGTCTTCGTACATGGTGGTAGTGTCTTGTCCAGGGAAGGCAGCAAGTAAATATGTTACAACTTGGATCTTGATCGCCTAGGGGATTATATATGTGATGTCAAACTCTGAGATTTGTAACAGCCAACGAGCTGATATTTCCGAAAGAAAGGGTTTGGAGATGATAAACCTTATGGGTTCGATTTTGGTGATGAGTATCACTCTGTTCATCAACAAGTAGTGTCAAAAGTTTTTGAATAGCGAAGACTAGCGAGAGACATGTTTTTTCTACATTAGGGTATTTTATGCATCTTTCTGTTTTCGAATGACGTAATAAAATGCGTCATCTTCTTGGGAAAGAAGGGCGCTTATAACCATGTTACTCGAGGCCTTGTATAAGAGTAAGGGTCGTCCTTGTAGTGACACATTCATGACAGTAGGTGAAAGTAATAATTTCTGAATCTTCTGGAAAGTTTTTTGTCGAACAGGGGATCATACAAGTTGCGCTCTTTCCTGAGTAATAGAACAAACGAAGCGAAAAATTGGGCCAAACCTGGAATAAAACAATGAGTATACGAGACTTTCCCTATGAAGCATGGTAGCTATCGCATGTGCATTTTTGGGGTCCACCTTAATTCCTTCTCCTGTCATTTGAAACCCTTAGAAATTTTCCTGAAGAAACTCTGAAGGCACACTCCAGATGATTCATACGAAGCTTGTATTCTCTGCACCTCTCGAAAAATTGTTTCGAAACTTCAACATGATATATCTGAGTTTTAGATTGGAATAATGACTGGAATGCCCCAATTTGGGGGTCAAGTCTCATTTCTGCCCTGACGAAAAAAAATAAACAAAAATGCCCAAATCTGTTAGTTTTTCGGTTAAGTTGAAGCTTTTTTGCATATTTTTGGGGCATTTTTGCTTATTTTGCTAACAGATTGGGGATTTCTGTCCCAACTTAACCGAAAAACTAACAGATTGGGGCATTTTTGTTTATTTTTTTTCATCGGGGCAGAAATGAGACTTGACCCCCCCAAATTGGGGCATTCCACTCATAAGCCCTTTTAGATTTCACAAAATATATATATTATCAACGTAATTCTAATATGTTTATGCATCATGTCGTGGAAGGTGGTCGTCATTGTTCGCTAGTACGCAGCACCTGTGTTGTTCAGTTTTATTGGGGTTCGAAAAGAAGTTTGGGGAGTATTCAAACATCTTTATCTAGTTATAACCACTATAGCTATCCATGAATGATAAGATGGATTGACCAGTAGTAGAATTGATGAGCATGTCGATATTATCTAAGAGAAAGTCATCTTGATGACAATACCTATTCAGATCTCGAAAATCAAAGCAGTACCAGATCTAGCCATTTTTTTTCTTAACCGGGATGATATTCGCTAGCCAAGTAGGGTGTTATATCGTCTTGATAAACCCTGTCATGAGTAACTTATGAATCTCAACCTTGATCTATTCTGATATTCCGTTTTTGAAGTGTCTTGGTTGTTGCTTGATAGGCTTGGAACCTGGAATGGCATGGAGGTGATTGTTGACTAACTTATAATCCAGCCCCAGCATTTTTACATAAGTCCATGCAAAAATATCCAAGTATTCCTTAAACAAACTTATTAAACCGAGCATTAGTCTGGAGAAAGAAATGCTCTAATAGGTATAGGTCTTGGAGCGTCTTCTGCTCCAATGCTGACCATCTCGAGCGTATCAGTAGTAAACGTTGACCCATCTTGTATCCGAGGAGGCGCTTCTTGAATTTCTTCTTCAACCTGGAAATATTCTATAAGTTGAAGACGATAGGTTTCCCTTTGTGGGTCAGGTTCAAATCCACCCTCCCTGGGTCACTTGTTGTTGTGGTGGTCAGTAATTGAAGGATCAACTTCTTTCAGGACGACAACAATGATTGTGATGCAGACTGTGACTGAGTGTCCAACTTCCCACCGTGGTCTCCAAATGAAAAATAGGGGTAGGGCGGAGTATATAGGGTTTGTATGAGTGCGGAAGGTTGAACAAGAACATCCCTTGCCTAAACCAATAGGATGGATGTTCAAAGGCTGCTTCAGTCACATGAGAGATAAGGTTGGTATTAGGGAGAAAAGATGAAAAAGATGAAATCATGTTTCTTAATTGCATAAAGTTTTCGAAATAAAGTTTTGAAAGATATGCTTTTTGGATAGTGTTGCTTCTGAGGTTGTGATATTGTTTTCGGAATGACCTATAGTTGGTCTATTCATAGCTGATAAGTGCTTAATTCACATGTTTTTAGTGTCAAATTCATACCTATTTTATCTATAATTCTTTCATATCACTTTTTATTACTCTTGTTTTTTATCTTATGTGTCATATTAGGTGAATCATCCAACAAGGAGTTACAAAGTGCTAAAATGAGCAAATAATTAAAATCTCCCAATGGAGAAGGGTCAAAGACCAAATTCAACTCATTCAAATCGAAGAGTTCTTAATACCATCTTGAAGAGAACGAGAAAACGAAGCCAATGATGAAAGAATGAGGTCATTACGACTTCGGACGAAGAAGATATGGGGAAAACGAGTTTGAGAAACTTAAGTGTACAGAGAGAGGTTCGGATGATAACTATTTACCACGAGTCAGCCGAACCTAGAAGCTAAAAATCACGTTTTCAGCAAAGTATACAGAGAAAGTTTTGGCTAGAAAGTGATCCAATCAAGTCAGCCGAACCTGACACTGCTCTGGGACTTATTTGGACGCGAAATTGACTTCTAACTCAAGGAAACATGGTCCTAGAAGGATTCTAAACCCTATAAAGAGGAAACTTGAGGTCCAAGCATTGAAGGCTATATAAATAAGACACTTATGGCTTAAACAAGATATCTTTTAAGTAATCTCTTATCTTCTAACTCTCATATCACATCTTCTAGATCAAAAACCTAGGGTTTTCCCCTTGGGGGGAAACCATTCTTCTTCTTTGTATATTTTCCATGGGTTTTACGAAATTCATGAGTATCTAATTTTTTTTATTGGTTGGGAATGTAGTTGGAAGTCCTAAACACGTAAATCAATCTGGCTGGTTAATTTTAATATTAATGATCTCTTTTATCGCTTATGTTCTACTGTTTATATCGCCATGTATGATTGAAGACTTGCTCGTTTAAGTTGCAAATTGAATGATCAAGTGTTCATATCTAAAGCTAGACTAGGATTTGAGATCCGAAATTATCAAAGAACTCTAACCATAAGTAGCATAACATAGTTTTTAACGACGAGATGTTGCCATACGATTATATGTGGAAGCTTAACCTAAGTTAAATCTGTGTGGCTCTTGCGCCAGATTACTTAAAATAACCTCAACTCACAAAGACCATTGTTTACATTGGGTTAAACCTGAGTGGCTTTTTTACCAAGTTATTCATTGATAAGGAATCAAAGAGAGACTCTTGCTCCTTTGATGATACAACGAGTTTTGCTGGAGTAAGACTGCAATAGGATGTTCTAGGGTTATTGATGTGAGAAGGATTAAAAGTTAACTCGAACCGATTGACGAGCAGGTTTGGTGATGGAAGATAAAACCTCTAACCAGTATATCCTTCCCTTTGATAATCTTTATTTACTTTGTTTTTATTTACTTTGTTAGTTTATTTTACTTTAATTCTCTACAATCCCCCCTTGGTTACATAAGAAGTTGAAAACAAATAACAATTACACAGCTCCTCGTGGGAACGATCCTTATTACTTCCATACTACTTGTTAGTATTAGTGGGAAACATTTAAAGTAATATGTTGCACTTACGACACACATCAATAGATTTGTAAACCCAAATCACAAGTTGGTGAGATAAGGATGAGAAATAAGATAAAAATTTCTTTCCTAATCTCATGAATAACTAAGGATTGATCAAGGCAAGTCTATCTTCCGCAACTGATTTCTTATGACTGATTATTCTCTTCATGTGTGAGTAGGATAATACTCACACACGTCATGGACCTCTAAACCAAAATCCTAATTGATATCCCCCATTATATTGTGATTTAGTCGTCCTTTAGGTATAATATGTTGTATGACAACGAGATTTTCCGTAGCCGATATTGAATGAAGTAGAAAAATGCCACACTTATGCATTTGATGGCCGAACTAAGTCGTATGGAGAGCTGGAGGCGGATTAACATAGCCATGTGTGTCGTATAGGGAGCGGAAGCGTGGCTGAAATCAAATGTTGAATTAGAGGTCGTTTTTCGCGAGAGAGCAAAGGCAAAGCCGGATCTATAGAGAGGTAAGACCTGATATTGCTTGTCTAACCATAAGAGCAAGGAAAGCCGTTGTCTAATTATAAGAGCAAGACACACAAGCCATCCATCGAGCTAAGAGCAGAGGCATGATAGTTCGTCTATGGTGGTACAAAAATCTAATGTTGTTTATCTAACCATAAAACCAAGACGAACCATTGTCCAACCAAATGAGCAAAACAAATCTTCCGTCGAACGAAGAACGAAGGTAAGGCTATCCGTAAGAGGTGTTGAAGCATGGTGTCTGTCTTTCAAGAGAGAAGATACTATAATTCCCTTGTGAAGCTGAGTCGTAGAATTGGCCACAATTGTAGTGGTTGACGTAATTGTTAGATAAGGCTGAAGCTTTATCTTATCTTGTTAAGCCTTATTTCGGTAAGGCTTAGCTAAAAGCTTGCCTTACCTCGGTAATCCTTGTTTCGGTAAGGTTACCTGGAAGCTTGCCTTATCCCGGTTTGGTAAGACTTACCTGAAAGTTTGTCTTACCTTGACCTGAGTTGTGCTTTGTGAGACTTTGCAAGTTTGATCCATATTCATGAGACTTAGGTGCGATTTGACCAAGTAAACCAACTTTGACTATCCTAGCCGACCCAAAATCACCATTTAGCCCTTGGTTGAAAAATCACCATCTACATATGTGTAATCTCCAGAGACATAAGCTCCTTGTCCATATCAATTATCTCCTCAACCAGGTATTGAAGAATACCGTGCCAAGGATAAAACGAAACAACCATACACACCGGAGAAAAACTGAATAGGCTACTTAATTACACTTATAAACCAAAACATTCAAACACATAACCTACATTTTCACTAAGATGATCGAATAACTTTAAGTTCATCAGGGGAATCACCAAGTTATAGATAAAAAATTTCCTTATGGATGAAACACTTCATATCTTACAAAATAAAAGGGGGAGAAAGACCATACAAAAATGTTAGCAAAGAATAAACATCAAACAAAAAAATCACTGATCAAAAGCCACATATATGAATAAACATTCACCAGGTGGAGCACTAAGGGCATCATTATAGTCAGAATCATCCATGTCGCTTGAATGAACATGAGGAAGAAAAGGATTATTATGAAGAAATGAAGAATGAAGAAATGGAAGTAACAACATAACTTAAATAGGGAAATACCACACACATAAAAAAAAATTCCCATGAGATATGAACGGGTGCCTAAGAAAAGCGATGAAAGCTAGTAAACATAAGGTAAGATGCATTGAACAAACGCTAAGGGAAGAACACCAGAAAACCAACAGACGACAGACGCGTCGATACGGAACCCCACCAAAATATGCAACTAAACTATGTTTTTACTCCACTCTCCTCCTTTTAGTAAAGTAAAAAGAATGGTATGCATACAATATTGTACACATGTATGTAAAGCCCATATAAGACCTCAAAACCCAAGTCCGTGTAGAATGCAAATATTTGATCATGTAACTTAATACCGTGGTCCCCGAGTAACATAGGATCAAGGGCGTATTTCTCATTGATCCCTATAAATATGTAACCTTAGCCTCAAAACAAGGATTCCACTTCTCACTAATGAAGTCTTTCTTTCACTCTCATATCCCTCGTCTTTACTATTCAGTTGGCTCTAGGAAGCTTTGAAAGTTCATTGTTATCTTGGGTATGATTTCTAATATGTTTAGCAATTACAACCTGGGTGATATAAAGAACTTTAACACGCAACAAATGACAAAGCGAAAGGATGTTGAAATAGCATTTGAAGTTTTGAAGTCGAAGTTCACCATTATTTGTGGTCCATATCGTTCTTTTAGTGCAGTAAATATGAAAAACATTATGTTCATGTGCATAATTTTTATAGTCATCGAGGAAACTGGACGTGATCCAGAATGGAAGAGTTATCCAGATAAAAATTTGAGGCAAGTTGTCGTACCATTGCATGGAGTTGGTAAGAGCTGATCTGATAGCGCAGCTTTGGGCCAAGGTTAACGACCTATTTTAGGGCCTTTCTCGTTTCCAAGTTCCAACCTTTTGCTTTAGGGTTGTGGTTCCAATCGTGGTACTTAATTTTGTTGGCCCTTTAAAAGAAGAACCCTCAATTGGGGAATACCACCACAAATTGGGGGATACTTAAAAAAAAAATAAAAAATTATGAAGTAATTTGAAGAACCCCTTATCCAAAAAAAATCAATGACTAAATTATCCTTGAGTATCCCCCAAGTGTCAGTATCCCCCAAGTATTAGTTTTGAGTATCCCACAAACCTTGCTTAAACTTATATTTTTATTTTATCTTCTTTATTTGTGTTAGTTTTAGAAGAAGAAGATAGATTTTTAGGAGATTTAAATGATATAAGAGATTCAGGTGTGGAATTTGATATTGGTGAATTCTCTTCTCACCAAATAGAAGGTGTTAACATTGATTTTAATAAATCCCAACCTTTTATAGAGAATCAAACTTTTATCTATGAAAAAACCCAAAATAAAACCCTAAGTCAAAACTCAAATGAAGGAACATGTATAGAGCCACACAAGGGAAATAAAGAAACAAAATGATACAAATGTTCCAAATAATCAGGTATTGGTGTGTTAGAGGTGATCTATGGGATTTATATGATAAAAGTCGGTATTGATTTAGGATGATTGCAAAACCGACAATTAAAATCAGCATTGTCAAAGATCCAAAGCAATGCCAACTCATATTCCCCCAATATTAAGGGACAGTCGGCATTGTCGAAGATGTTCCCACAATACCGACAGTCTCTTGATGTTAAGCAGAAAGTCTCAGTTCCGACTATACAACAGTCGACATTGTATTTTATTTCAAAACAATGCCGAGTGTGGAATGTTGTGCAGTCGACATTGATTTTATTTCTCGACAATGCCGACAGCACAACAGTACACAGTTTTGTGTCTAAATTACGCTCGATTATCTACTTTGATAGTGTTCGATTTTGTTCTTATTATGGCTTTTTATGTCTTTGTAGATATTTTTGGAGAAATAAACACTTGGGAAAATTTTGGTTCAAAAGTGATAAAGGCACCCATAATTGATAAAGGCACCCACTCTTTGGTTCAGGGCAACCACACCTAACATTTTGAATTCAAGTTTGGGCGGGAAGAAAAATTTCTCTTCTCTAACAGCGTACAGAAACAGGAACAGGAAGTTTGTCCGGGATTAGGAAACTCTTTGTTTTTGGAAATCATCTCGAGTTAGGAAACTAAACTAGTTTGGAAAGAATTAAAAAGAAAAGGATATCAAATTGTTCTCATGATAGAATCAAGAAAGAAGGAACAAAATCAGAAAATTTCTTTTTCGAAGGATTTTCATCGGGAAAGAACTGCCGAGAATTAAAGGGAGGTTTTGAAGAGATTTAGGGTTATGGTAGTATAAATAGAAGAGCTTAGAAACGGTCGGGGGAGAATCGTTGGTGAAGCTTAAAGAGAGATCAGAGCTCGGGGAAAAGAACTCAGAAGCAAAACAAAATTTTGTTGCTGAAGACGAACTGAAGAACAAGCTGCAGATCGGAACTGTCGTTGATAGTTTGGAGAAAACGTACTTCTTCTGTCGCACCACCAGTCTGTACTTCTTTCCCATACTCTTTTAATATCATTTGTAACGCACAGAACTACCCATAGTAACGCTTATAAGCGTATCAAAATTTCTGTGTGCGATTCTATAATCATTTTAAACACTTTTTGAGCAATGAAAGACTATTTTGAGTGTGTTTCCAATACAATGAGCTAATCACCATCACCGGGACGACGGAGGAAGCTTTTTCTCCAATAATTAAGTGGTAGCTTCTATTTTATTTATTTATTTTACAATTTTTTTATTATTATTTGCCTTAAGTTAAATGGAAAAAATGGTTTTTCTCAAGTAGTTGTGTTTTCTTTTGATGGGTCATGCTTGGTTTTAAACTCTTGATGTCTCATGCTTACGATTTACAACTATTTTCTCAAAAACCTAACTTTGGCAATGATTTGATTTAACTGAATATAAGAATTGCACAATTTTATCACTTGAGTTATTGGTTAAAAGTGGAATCCTTAGTCCTGGTTCCTCCCATCACTTTTAAATCGACTTTACTTTAATCTGTTTTATTTTTAGTTATTAAAAATTAGGTCTAGAAATCAATCTTCACAAGTCTGATTATCAAACCATTTTTACCACTATTTAAAAACACATCAATTTTTGGCATCGCCGACGCGGACTTGTTTTTAGAATTGTTTTTTTTTAGATTTTTTCTTAGGTTAATTAGTTTAGTTAGATATTTATTTTTATTTTGTTCTATTTTACGTTTCTTTGGGTATTTCTCTTTTTGCTACAGGTTTGGATCTTGGATTGAAAGAAAATAAAGCCAAAGATTTTGGTGATTAAAGACTTGAAGTTAAAGTTAAGGACTTGGAGTTAAAAGTTAAAGCTTAAAATAAAGGAGAAGAAGACAAAGACTTTGAATTTTAGATTTTATTTGTTTAGGAAATTATATTAGGAATTTTTATTATTTCTGTAATTTTCTTTTATTTGGACTTTATTTTGGACTTTGGATATTTATTATTTTTAAACCCTACGGAAGGGTAATTTAAATATAAACTGCTACAGGGAAGGACAAAAATTACGATATTGTCTCGGCCCCTCAGGTTCGCACACTGACACAGGAGTCGGTGGCCCGAGTCGACTACAACCAATTCATCCCCCGTCTGGTACGGGAGGTAAGACTCGATCAACCCACGAATCCCCTGCAAGTGGGTTTACTATTCCTTCGCATGCATATATGTTGAGGAATTGAATACGGATTTATTTTCTAGTAAAGGGCAAGGATTGGCCATATAAGATAAGGACTCGGATTTCATCACTGTTTCCTTCTTGCCCGCCTTAGGAACATGTTACCTAACGCGAACCTAATCCTTAAAATTTGACTAGAAAGAAGACCGATAGGGTATCGAGCTTATTGGAAAATCATTCAAAATGACTGTATTGGTTACTTTGTTAGCCTAACTCAAGGTTCAAGAATATTATTTTAAGTTGATTAGAGCCGCCTTGTAACCCAGGGAAAAGTTGCCAAAGAGGCAGGGTTATCAAAGCTCCATAGAGCTTATCCTGCTTCTCTTCGACTTAATCTAATTCAGGTCGTTCTAAGAGGTTTGCTAAAACTGTAACTAGTTGCCTTTCGAAGGAATAAAAGCTGGCCTAGAAACAATCTAAGTGGAACCATCATGTTTTTTGTTAGCTAGATTCAATAGGTTTGATTTGGTTGAGTCGGCCTTGCTTGTGTATGTTTAGAACCCCTTCCGGTAGGATTTATTTTTTGAGTTTATTTTTGTATATATTAGGAAGTTTTTGTTATAAAATGTCGAACGGGTATTATGAGGACCAATACAGTGAATATCCGACTGAATTTCAAACTAGACATTATCCATACTATCATCATGGTATGGATAGTAGTCGGGACCACCACCAACCTTTTAGAGGTTACTGCCATACCAAGGTGATCCCAATTACTATTCATACATACACCCGTCTTATGAACATGAAAATGAAAAAAATTCGAGTTCTTTGTCTTGGAGGGATGCCCTAGATAAATTGCAACCTAGTTCTCATCATGAACCTATTACACCTCTAGAAGAATCACTCAAGAAGTTATATTCTCTAGAAGAATCCCTTAAGTAGATAACTAAGAATACAAGGCAGATGATTGAGGATAATAATAGGTTTGTATTAAGTCTGAATGAAATTTATGCAAAGAATAATATTGCTCAAAATGATCTTAATTGCAAATACAGTGTTTCCACTTTTACCCTTGATAATAATGATGAATATTTACCTAATTCAGAGGACGAGGTTAGAACAGAAAACATATTTAGATAAAGTTCAAACTTCTTCATATTATTATGATGATGACTATAGTGTCGAGGAAGAAATCCGTAGTCATAATGACGAGGAAACTGTTACACCAATTGAGCATAATGATAATAATATTTTCTCTAGTTTAAATCCTAATAATATTGATGATTATTCACCTATTCAAAAGGAAGAGGATTTGACTAGAGATAACATTGCTTTGGACGGAGTAATATTTCCTTGTTCTTATGAGTATGATGATGTTTTAGAGGAACGAATTTGTCCTAAGACTAGTGATTTTGAGTCTAACAATTCGAAGACAATAGTCTCTAACGAAGATGATAGACTCATAGAGATATTAAATATGAGTGAGGATGCACCACCGGATTATAACCTAGAAGAAGCAATTGACCATTTTCGGGAATTTGACGATCTAGAAATTAGGGAAATTGTGATTGGTCTATCTAGAGATTCTAAAAACTCTAAGTTTGGGGGTGACTATCATTCTACATGTGCTTTACCTTTAACTCTTAGAAAGGTCCCTAACTTGGGACTTGACATATGCACCTCTATCGTTTTACAAGATCATCGTCGAACTAGATCCCCTAAGCCTGTTGATGTCGAGAAAGAAATTCAGTTGTCAGAAGCCCATCCTCTGGTCGATGTGGTTTACCTAGGCGACAATACCAAGATTGACTTTGTTTTTCTACCAAAATATTTTCTTCCATATGTGGGAACGTTAGAATTTCAAATGTGTCAGTTATTAAGTTTTGAGACTAAGCCTAATTACTTTAGGGAATTAGAATTGACACATTTGTTTAAGAATGACCACCTTCATAGTAGTCAACTATGTGAGTCAAATGAGTCAAATCTGATTGACTTTAAGGATCCACAATTATTCAGGTTATTATTATGTGCTTCTAAGTTCTTAGTTGAGTTATTCCAGACTCTACAACCTGATTCTTTTGATCCTTCCTACGAGGAAATTCAGCCCATGAAAATATTTTATCTAGACTCTTTTATAGAGTCTGAACCTGAACCACAACTAGAAATAATTTTTGTAAACAGAAAACTAGATAAGGGTGTGCTCGATTTTTTCATTTTCTTGGCCTGTTGTTGTTTCCTCGGTGGATACCTAGGCACCCAGAGACGAGGAAGGGTGTAGCAAGCGACGAAATGCTTCGGGGAGTTGAAAATAAGCATAGATCCGGAGATTCCCGAATAGGTCAACCTTTCGAACTGCTGCTGAATCCATGGGCAGGCAAGAGACAACCTGGTGAACTGAAACATCTTAGTAGCCAGAGGAAAAGAAAGCAAAAGCGATTCCCGTAGTAGCGGCGAGCTTATTTGTGATATCATTATTTGATTCAGACGACCCACAGTTGTTCCGATTATTGCTATATGATTTTATGAGGTGACTAATTCTTTCTTAGTCTGGCTGAAGACTTTAAACTTAGCACTTCTTGGGAGGTAACCCATGCTCATGAAACACAGTAATATCTTTCCTTAACTCTTTTCCTTCGATTGGTAACAGTTTCTCCTTGTTCATGCTTTTAATCATTCATCTTTAGAAACATTGAGGACACTGTTTGATTTAAGTTTGGGGGTAAAGGAGAAACTTTTTAGTTAAATAATAAAGTTCTAGAATTTAGAAGCTTGTGAACACTTCAGGGTGATACTAACCATTCTAGGTAAATAGAAACTTAGCTCTTTTTCTATAGGAATTGATGTGCCCAGTTAAATGGTTTATTCATAAAAGGACAGAGTTCAGGTGTTAGGAAAAACATGATAGTTGTCACCACATCTCGGAGTCTATCTCGACCATATCACCTTCTGTTTTTATTTTTGCAATTTTTCTGTTTCTCTAAGTGATTTGGTGGGGCACCAGTATCGAATTGTTATTACCGCCAGGATGGAGTAGAGTGTTTGAGATTATTTAGACTATATTTAAAAAAAAATCGAATATTGACACTTTGATAACAAAATGTGTTTGTTCTCCCTGTCTCCGTCGCCTAAGCAAGCGTGGAACGCAGGATCCATGGGAACTATCATTTAAGATGTTGATAAGAACCATGCGCTTGGATACAATTTGATCCAATCATGTTGTCAATACATTTATAGTTGTTTTATTTTCAATAAATCGATCGCTAGGACCCTTATATATACCAGTGGATTCAATATTAGTTAAGACCATGTATCTCAATCTATTAGCATTCATCCTGGTACTGACCTTCGGACATATATGGGAAACACCGTTTACCTTAATCAACACTTGCAACCTTCATAGTTTACATGTCCATCTTCTAAATCTTTTCATGTGGTTGAACTGTGGTAGATTCTGAGACTTGTGGTTAAATGATTATCTGAGTAGAGATCTGTTGTCTTATATATGAATTTTAGTATGCTTGAGTAAACACTCGTGTACATCAATTGGACTTAAATAGGGTAATGGTTCCCATAGACGAAGAATTGAGTAAGCCAACTAAATAGCTTGTTTAGTGTCTATCCTTAATCGTTCACGAGTCGCTAAAATCTGGAAGTAAAGGTTTTGTGGGTATACCTCTTGTAAACCCTCACGAGACAAAAATCGTCCACTAGGGACACCTAGGGGTTTAACGGCTTATTACATATGCTAAATGTAATCGCGATTCCTGCGAAAGTGAGTTAGGATTTTATTTTCTAGATTAGATTTGCTTGAGGACTAGCAAATAGTAAGTTTGGGGGTATTTGATAGACACAGTTTTGTGTCTAAATTACGCTCGATTATCTACTTTGATAGTGTTCGATTTTGTTCTTATTATGGCTTTTTATGTCTTTGTAGATATTTTTAGAGAAATAAACACTTGGGAAAAATTTGTTTCAAAAGTGATAAAGGCACCCATAATTGATAAAGGCACCTACTCTTTGGTTCAGGGCAACCACACGCAACATTTTGAATTCAACTTTGGGCGGGAAGAAAAATTTCTCTTCTCTAACAGCGTACAGAAACAGGAACAGAAAGCTTGTCCGAGATTAGGAAACTCTTTGTTTTTGGAAATCATCTCGAGTTAGGAAACTAAAGTAGTTTGGAAAGAATTAAAAAGAGAAGGATATCAAATTGTTCTCATGATAGAATCAAGAAAGAAGGAACAAAATCAGAAAATTTCTTTTTCGAAGGATTTTCATCGGGAAAGAACTGCCGAGAATTAAAGGGAAGTTTTGAAGAGATTTAGGGTTATGGTAGTATAAATAGAAGAGCTTAGAGACGGTCGGGGGAGAATCGTTGGTGAAGCTTAGAGAGAGATCAGAGCTCGGGGAAAAGAACACAGAAGCAAAACAAAATTCTGTTGCTGTAGACGAACTGAAGAACAAACTGCAGATCGGAACTGTAATTGATAGTTTGGAGAAACCGTACTTCTTCTGTCGCACCACAGTTTGCACTTCTTTCCCATACTTTTTTAATATCATTTGTAACGCACAGAACTACCCGTAGTAACGCTTATAAGCGTATTAAAATTTCTGTGTGCGATTCTATAATCATTTTAAGCACTTTTTGAGCAATGAAAGACTATTTTGAGTGTATTTCCAATACAATGAGCTAATCACCATCACCGGGACGACGGAGGAAGCTTTTTCTCCAATAATTAAGTGGTAACTTCTATTTTATTTATTTATTTTACAATTCTTTTATTATTATTTTCCTTAAATTAAATGGAAAAAATGGTTTTTCTCAAGTAGTTGTGTTTTCTTTTGATGGGTCATGCTTGGTTTTAAACTCTTGATGTCTCATGCTTACGATTTACAACTATTTTCTCAAAAATCTAACTTTGGCAATGATTTGATTTAACTGAGTATAAGAATTGCACGATTTTATCACTTGAGTTATTGGTTAAAAGTGGAATCCTTAGTCCTGGTTCCTCCCATCACTTTTAAATCGACTTTACTTTAATCTGTTTTATTTTTAGTTATTAAAAATTAGGTCTAGAAATCAATCTTCACAAGTCTGAGTATCAAACCCTTTTTACCACTATTTAAAACTACATCAAACAGTCGGTATTGTATTTGGTTCAAATCAATGCCGACTTTGACATGCTATATTAAACTTTATTTATTTTTATTCAATTGTTCTTCACCCTTGGCCTGTGGGACAGTTGAGTCCAGATACTTCAGATAAGTATGTGACTGATTTGGAATTCGGGAGTAAAGATAAAGCAATTAATTGGGCTAAAAAACGACTCTCAATAATTAGTGTGTGTTAGTGAGAAACCATCAAGGCAAACATACTCGGTTTGAAATGACTTACGAGATAGCTGGGTCGTATGCTAGGAACAACCATAAGCGAAAGGATTATGTATATGAAAAGAAGACTAATAGGGTATACAAGACTATTTCAAGGAAGGATGGATGCCCCTTCAAGCTTGTGTTCAATTTGAAGGGAAATGTATGGAAAATGAAAATGTGGAGTCGCCATAACCATCCGGATCCAGAGTCTTTTGTTGGGAACTCCTTAGTTGCGAAGCTAAAACCTCATGAATTTGAGGAAGTAAAGAGATTGAGTGTTACATGCACCGCACCAAGTCAAATGCTTGCCAACATCAAGGCGCAGGATAAAACTAACGTGTCTTCCTTAAGTACAATTTATAGTGTACAAGCAACTATAAGAAGGGAACGTTGGCAAGGTAGGTCGGTTATGCAATAGTCTATAAAGTTAGCTTCCGATCACAACTACACACACAAGGAAAAAATTGGGCCAGACGGTAATGTTCTTCAAATATTCATTGCCATCCGTTGATGGCGTAATTGACTCAATCATTCTTTCCGGTTCTTATGATGGATTTCACTTACAAGACAAACAAATACCATATGTCGTTGTTTAACATCGTGGGTCATACATCGGACAAGGTAACATTCACGTTCGCTTGGTGTATCATGATAAACGAAAAGGATTACAATTATATTTGGGCATTACAACAATTGAAGTTACTTATCCGGGGAAATGATCTTCCAAAGGTAATAATAACCGATAAGGATGACGCATTAATGACCACCATTTCCGATGTTTTCCCGGATGCACAAAATTTCCCTGTACATTCCACATAGTGAACAACGTGAAGAAAAATTATCATGCGGTTATTGAACCTCCATTTAAATTACGAACCTGGAAGATAGTCAAATTCCCGACAAATTGGTTTCTTTCCGCGTTATTTTCCTTCCGCATTTGTGTCAGCAAATGTACCAATGCAGTGCACCAAGAGTACTTGTAAAATCCTCCAAAGGATCCAACAATTATAGCAAGTTTGCATTCACACGGTTTCTACTAGTTTCGGGGAAGATCCTAGTGCCCATGATATGTAACAAATATGCAGTGGTTGTATGACGAACGTCAAAGGACATTTTTTGTGTTTCTTTTTCCTTCGTCCCTCCAAATGTGGCCTTCAACGTATTTAGCTTCTACATCTTGGTCTTATAATTCCCGTTTATATGCAACATTCCTTTTGAAGTGTCTTTATCCCAACCAAACAACTTCAACGTAAGAACGTGTAACTGGTCCCATTCAAGATCCTTGGTGTAATTTCCTTCAGAAACAACTTCGCAAGTAACTTGAAGACCTAGAATTTGATGAACATCATCGGGGATTATTGTCATCTCGCCACATGGAAAGTGAAAAGTATCAGTTTCTCCATAAACCTCTATGTGAAACAATTGACAGTGACAATATCATACTTCACGTGGTTGACGACCGCAGGATACAACCCGGATGCTTCAACTAGATCTCTAACACCTTGAAATTCATTATTCAAATCTCAGGCTGTTCTTGATTGGTATCTAAAGATCCGTACTGCATCCGCATGATCCTACAAAACGATAAATACAAAAAAAATATATATAAATGATCATAAATTTATAAATACCACACAAAAAAAGAAGATAACACAGATAATCTTACATATGTTTTATAGATGATATGAGCCCATGGATCCTTGTAGCCGAATAAGAGTTCATCGTTTTCTGGTTCACCCTAAAAATGCCCATCTGTCTTATCATGTAGCATAAGCTCCGCAACGGGTATATGGCTCAGCTTTTCCTTCTTTGGTACTCCTTTCCCTTTTTCGCTTTGACTACTTTCTTGTTGTTGAACAGTTCCTTTTACGGGAATGTGTTCCACCTCTCGTTGAGAACTTCGTTCAGTAGGTTCTCGTATTGATAGGATACCACAATCCCTTGGTTTATTAGTACCTCTATTCTCTACTCCCAATCGTTTACGAGTACCATGACGATTTAGAAGGGAACCATGAGTAGGGGCAGCATCTTTTCCTTTCAAGGATGCAAGTTCCATTGATCCTTTGTTCTTGGTCCTAAAGCATAAGAAATACATCACAAACTATCCATTTTAGAACTCAAAGTCAGATAGAAAAAACTCAATCGACATTGCAATGAACTCAGTCGACATTGTTAAATTTACACATTCAATGCCGACAGAACCTAAAATCAAGGCAGAGAATTTTCATCAATTGTCTGCATTGCTCTATAATTTCATTTTATATGCCGACTGATCAACAATCCGTCGGTATTGTTAAATTTACACATTCAATGCCGACAAAACCTAAAATCAGGGCAGCATCAACTGTCGGCATTGCTTCATAATTTCATTTTATATACTGAGTGACCAACAAGTTGTCGGCATTGCAAATTCGAATTCGACAATGCCGACAGAACCTAAAATCAATGCAGAGAATCTCATCAACTGTCGGCATTGCTTCATAATTTCATTTTCTATGCCGACTGACCAACAAGCTGTCGGCATTGTAAATTCGAATTCGACAATGCCGACAGAGCAAAATATGAAACCAGAGGCTATAAACCTAAAATCATATTAAAATCAATACCGATTGTTGAATCGGCATTGATTTCATCTTAATTAACAATACCGACAAACTAATCGACATTGACTTCATCCTAAATACTATACCGACAGAGACTTTGTTAATGAATTTTAAACCCTAATTTTTGGATTTCAACCCTAATAAAACAATAAAAACACTAAGAAAATGGTTGGGAATCACTTATTTTCTCACCAAAACCATTTGACGGATTATTTGATCGTCCAAATCCTCTTCCTCTTTTTGATTTGCAATTGCATATAATTTTTCTTTTAAAACTTGTTTTGCTTTACTTTGAGAAGCAATTCCAGCTCCAGGATCAGGCATGGCCTATATCATTGTTTTATTTTAGGCATTTATAGGAGAAATTAAGCGACGAAGAAATTGGTTGAATCGTCGATGAAATAACGATGAAATGATAAAGAACTTATAGAAAAAGAAAAAAAGAAAAGGAGATAAATGGATTGGGTGAAAATAACAATGAAAAGGTATACTTTTATTTTTATTAGGGTAAAAATAGTATAAATATTTCATTATTAGAAAAAATACCCCTTCCTAAAATTAGGTTCCATATAACCGTCGCTATTCTTCGATTTGCTAAAATTTTAATCATCTTGGTATTACACTTTTATTCGTTTGGCGTACATCGCACTCGTTCTATACTAATATTCATCCTTCGCCCTCTCCTTCCCGCTAATAGCAAAGTCATCCGACTCTTCAACACCACATCTGCATCCTCACTCACAGGTTTCTCTTCTAGTCTTTTTAGTTTAGGTTCTAACGAACTTTAGTTTCTGGTATTAGGGTTTGGGGTCGGTATAGGGTTTTGGGCAATCTATGTTTTGTCCTAGGGTTTTACTAGATGTCATTGAAGATTAACATAATCGTTTTGTTTTTCCCTCTTTATTGCTTTTCATCTCTACTAATTGTTTTATTTTAGGGTTTCATAAAGGAATAAGAGAGTTTTGCAGCAATGGCGACTACTAGAGTTCAGAGGATTATGACCCAGCCTATCGTAAATTTCTTAAACCCCTATTTTTTTCATTATTTTCGTTTTGTCTCTCTTTATATGCTCTACACTAACTGTCTATATTTATTTCTGTTGGTATTTGTCGAGCGGCCAGAATCTCATTTTTCGGTTTCTCCAAAGTGTAAGTCTGTCTCTTTAATTTAAAAGAGAAAGAAAAATTGGTTCTTATTTAGTTTTAGTGTTTTCTTTTTCTAATCTTTTCTTTTTGGTTGCAGAAAGCAAGGATTCAGATTTGGCTTTCTGAGCAGAAAGATACTAGGATTGAAGGCAGAATTATTGTAAGTTTTCTGCTAATTCTTTTCCAACATTTTGAGGTAGTAATTTGGCAATTCTATGGGAGTAAGAGCTGCTCTTAGATAACTCGTATAGGAGCGCTGCTATTCTGATAAATATCTATGTTAGGGTTTAAGATCTACATGCTGTTAGGGAATTCTCTGCATTATCACAAGATTATCTGAGGAGTAAGATGTTCTTATTAGCTAGCAGTGTATAATATGGTTTCTTCAAGAATTTGCGTAGGTCTACTTATCATGATGGAAACAAGAAGAAAGATCTTGAAGAAAGCTGGAAGGCATTTCTTTGTGTCGTTGTAAGATCTTGGTCATTTGTTAATGATTTACTGTTTGTTGTGATATTTGGTCTTGTTAGTTGTATGTCTTTAGTCCTGATCATTCATCTATTTCATATGATTTTTGCTGAAGATAGCGTCTGAAATGGGATGATTTAGTAATTTAAGTGTCATATATCAGTTTCTTTATCTCTCTTTGTGATGAAAAGTTCTTTAACAATTCAAGTTGTGATTTCTGAAGCAGTACTACATGGTAGTTTAGCTAATCTACAGCATAATATTCTGTTCCTCGTTGGAATATCTACAACAAATATGTTAAATTTTGTACAACAAATCCCCAACAAATAAGTGGAGCAACAATTCTGTACTAGTGTTCATAGTAGGGTTGGAAGTCGAATATGTATGTCGCTCCTAGATTTTTCGAATGGAAGAGAAACAATTGTTGTAAGAAAACACAACCAAGATTTCTTACTTGTTACAAAGTTGGGGGTAAAGAGAAACTTCCTATTTGGGTATTTAAAGTTTATAATCATACGAATGACGGACTTTTTGATCCACGGCCTTAGTACGTTGTTCACCAGCCTTGAGAGCATATTGTGCGAATATCTACTAATCATACCTGTTATACAGAACTATTTTGAATCTCTCATAATTGGGGTTCTAGTATACCTCGGGTAATTGTATGATTAAACCGAGTCCAGTCATCGTAAATCTCCACGGTTTCAATATAGTGCTTCACTAGTTTCACGTGAATTCCAGTGTCGTGGCTGAAGGTTAACAAGGTCTTGGATTATGGGAAAATATAGGGGTAATTAGACTAGAGTTTGAGATAGCCTAAAGCTTATAACAATATTTATTGCCATCGTGGTTCAACTAAGGATATTATTTCTAAGCTCCTGGGGGCTGGGAGGTGCCAAGAGAATATACATTGCAGAAACGAGTCTACCGTAGAAGGATGAAGGCCTACACATTTGATTTTTGGTAGACCTTATCTGCACTTGCAGGCGTCATTGAAGATAAAGCATCTCCATATGAGATGGAATGTTAAGCAGAGCAGCAGTTTTAAGGACTTCACACCATTAAGTGATTGTCTTTTGGGTTAAAAGAGGCCTTGAGTGGTTACACACACTTTCAATGAGTGTGGACAGATTTTTGGCGCTTCTGTTGATGAGTCTTTTACCTGTATCTTAACCGAAGACTTCTTATGTTTCACAGTTTACACAATTCTGTTCTCTTCGGATTTGAAAGTTGTTTGTATGGTTTCCCGCCTGAGGCAATTTGTTGACTCAATTAAGTCTCTGCATGGTTGCATTCTGATGCTGAAGGAAGTTAAGATATAGCAGGTACAGAACTCTATATTGCTGTATGTAGCCTGTTGTAGGTCAAAGTGAGTCCATGTCGATAAATTGCTATATGCTCACAAATAATTCACTGGCTTAGCAATTTTGGTAAAGTGATAGTCGCAATTAGGAGAATGCAACATATCTATCTATTTTTTCTTTCTTAAAGGTAGATCTATATTAGGTTATATGGACTCTAAGGATACTGATTTTTCCAAAGTAATTATAATTCATGTTTTTTAAACTACTTACTAGAAATTTGGAGTTCCTTTTTAGGAAAATAAAATTGTCAGAGGCGCCTGTTTTAAAGACTTTTTCTTTGTAGCTGTGGAGAGACCTCGACGACATGACATTTTATTGTTACAATGAGTATGCATTCAAGTATGGTATATGCACTTAAAAGTAGTAGTTGCTCAAGTCAATAGAGATATCACACTGGTCACCTAGAGGGCTCCAGTTTTAGTTGATAAGTTACAACAGTTGGATAAGAGATCATAGTTGACTCTGGACAAATATGGGGTTCTCAGGTGTTTATAGGAGTTCGTTAATGTCCAGTGATTCAAAAAGGATTTTTGCTAGTGTTGTGAGGGAATATGAAGTCACTGTTAATGTAAAGCGGAAGCATGACAAAGTATGTCATGCATAGTGGTGCTGTTACTGTTGATGGTTCGGGTATCCTGTTCCAGCGTTAGTGTTAACCATGTATAATTATAGCCAATACAGGAGTTCTGGCTTGTAGGATATGCTTCTATTCTTCTGAGTCTGATAGTGTATTGTATGTGTAATGTACATATTTTTGTTATGGGTGTTTTTAATTAACGGCCATGGTGTTGACAGTCACATATACAAATGAAAATAATGGGTGAGTTTTAATTTTTATTTTCTTGTTGGTCATGCATTTTCTTGGCTTGCCACCAATGTGCAAGACATTTTTATTTCTTACAGGTAAATGGCTCTAATTTGGTAAATGGCTCAGAATGGCTCTAATTTGGTTCTTTCTTTTGACTTCGATAGGGGTTTGATGAGTACATGAATTTGGTTCTTGATGACGCTGAAGAAGTCAACGTCAAGAAAAATACCAGGAAGTCATTGGGTAGGGAAAAGATGACTCTTTTACTTTTACGTCTCAAGTGTCTTTGCTATTCCTGTTTTTCATTTATTCATGTGTGGGTCTTGCACTTTTCAGGAAAGATTCTTTTGAAAGGGGACAACATAACATTGATGCAGAATACATAAGCAAACTGAATCTCGCCCTCCTCCCTCACTAAGTGTAGTCTGTGGGATTTTTTAGTGATAGTTTTCTTCTTTTTAATATTTCAGGGGTAAATGATGATTTTGGCTTAGTGAGGATATATAACATGTGTAGCAGAGTTGGATCTTGCATATTATACTGTCCGACAATGCAAGTGCAACAATCAAATTTTCTGCATTTGGATAATTATCTACTGTTCATTCTAGATACATCATGTAACCTTAAGCCTCATACAGATGAGTAATAGGATATGGTGCTGCCACTTGGTGTTGCAGTAATTTGGTTGCATGTTTCTTTTAATGCTTAAAAACTTGGTGCTAGCACATGCTTTGCTTGCTTACATAGATACTTTCGCAAAATTAATCTTATCGTCTGTTATATTTTTATTGTTCGTTTCTGTGTCAACTCTTAGATAGTACTTGGACTTGGAAATATTGTGATGCCCTTGCTCAAACATTTGTCTTGGGCTATTCACCGCTGATGATTCTTATGTGGGAACACCTTGTTACATTCTATTATCAAACAATGAAGGTGTGCTTACGTTGTAAAAGTAAGTTGAGACTTGAGAGCCATATTTTGAAATCTATGTTTAAACCAGCTGATGAGAATATCGCTGTTTCTCTATCCTGCCTTCTTGGACCTTCTTGTTTAAAGTATCTCCTCCTGTAAATACGGATATATGAATCCGTTTTATGGCTTGTACCAAGTGATTTTGACATATGTTACTGCCAAAAATAGTTTTCATGAACCTGCTTGTTCATGTCTGTCTGTGTATCATTATTACATTGTTATATTGTTCATTGCACATCCAAGGACCCTCCACTCCATAATCCATTATACTTTTTTTCTCGTGCACCTAATATTGACAGGCAATGATTTGAGTTTCTTCGGTCATCTGAATTTAACAAATCCAGACTGACTGGTGGTTAATTAGTGCTTATATCCTACTTTTTGTTCCTCTCTGCCTAGCTTGTTATACTCTTACCAATATCCTACCTTGTGTTATCTTGCTTTTTTTTTGTCTTTCAAAATAAAGTTCAAAGTTAAATATACTTTGATATTGTGAATGATTGAGGAAGACATTTTGCTTTTGCGTGAGCAAATAATTATGATCATCAGAGAGTAAATGATGATGGTAACAAATTACTGTTGTAATTTAACATGTATTAGGGTATGACCCCACGGCACGGATTTGAGTTGATGTTGTTGCCACTTAACGTGATCTTATTAATTCATTTGATGTTTCTTTTAAATAAGAGTAATTCCACCGGTGATCTGTTTACCTTATTGTTGTAACCAATATGCTATGATAGACATATGGAAAGAAGAAAGATTGGTTAAGAGCGTCCACAAGGGCGCGAGTAAACCACGGACCAAAGATCAAATACCCTTTTTGGTCCGTAAAATGGTAGATTAGTGGCGCGAGTCTATTTGGGTTTTAGTCCGAAATTTACACTGTTCAAGACTAGAAATAGGAAAAAATCTGGACTAAACAGGGTTTACTCGGGTGAAGTCGTAGTGTAACGCCTAGGCTTAAGCGGAGTCGTAGTGTACCGCTTCATTCCATGCGTTATCCTAAGATAACGCTTAGAAACACGGGCAGTATCCCAGGAATGCGCCTGATCAAGCGGTAGCCTAGAATTATGCCTGACGAAACAGTGTTTTAGGATCTCGTTCATCAACAGGCGCAACCCTAGAATGCCGCTCAGATTGAGCGGTATCCTAGTTCACCGCCTACAGTGAAACGAAGCTCTAGGACTCCGCTCAGATATAGGCGAGGCGCTAGGATGCCGCTCGCTTCTAGGCGCGCTCCTAGGAGTCCGCCTGGTTAATTTTGGTTAATTTGTTACCGTTTTGTGACCATTTTGTTACCGTTGTCAACGGTTATAATTTGTATTCTGATACACCTATAAATAAATGAATTTATATCTATTATTCCCATTTCAAATCCACATCTTTTACATTTCATAGAAAATTTCTAATCTCTCGTTTTCATGTAATGTCGGGTTACGAAAATTTTAGGCTTAATGCAGAGAATTTTACCCTAGAAGAAGATTTATCCCTATGTCGAAACATAGTATTACATTATCCAGCAATGGGTCATGAACGTCGGATGAATGGTTCAATGAGCATGCAATGGTTAGAACATATACATGCTAACTTTTGTAACGAAACCGGTAATCCCAACAACCGGAACAGAGCAGGCCTTTTTTGTCGATATATGGAAATCACAAGGGATGTACTACAATTTTATTCTTTAACCGCTAAGGTGAATGAAAGAAGAATTAGGAATGAAACTGATGATGAAGTTGTTGCCAGATCGCTGGAGGAATGGAGAAGATGGAAACGTTCAGATTTTAGGTACCAACCTCATTTCGAGATCCTAATGGTTATGGAAGAATACAATCCTTTTTTGTTCATTATTCTCCGAAGATATGAAGAACGTCGTCCCGGGAGTCATACGACCCGTTGAAGGTTTGCTAATAGGTTTGCTTAAGTGTTTAAGTGTAATCTATTGATTCACTATATTTCATCTCCTTTAATGTTACGTGATGTATGCCTTTTCGATTCAATAAAATGATTTTACGTTCAACTGTTTTACAAAATTAATTAACTAATGAAATGTGGCCATCTATTAAAATATATTGATAATACATGAGCTACCGATTACAACCAAACTCTAAAAAAAGTTTGAAAAATTCTCAAAATCGATGGATAGAGTTAGCAGTTACTTTCGATTACACTTTGAACTTAATGAACTCGTAGCTTTCTAAAAATTTGAACTCTTCTCCTTTTTCCTGATAGTAGTGCATTTTTGCGAGATCCTCCTACACAAGCATAGGGAAAAAAAACATAATTCATCAAGTTTACTATGTTGTTATTGGAAGACCAAACAACTTAGGTTTAGTAAAAGATACTTACAAATTGTTGGATCGACAAGCCTAAATGGGTGGGGTTAAAGATCCGTTGTTGTATAACTATATAATCAGCTATCCCTATTCGGATAAGTTGGTATCTATCATGAATTTGTTCAAGAGATCTTTGCTTTGGATTTCCATATTCTCGAGCATATTGGATGTAGATCCTCCCCAAAAAGGTTTCAGGTTCAACCCTTCCAGCTATGACATCTTCACGTAGGGTTTCGTTATGCCATGTTTTGGTTATAGCCAAATCTTCAGCTGAATCAAATGTTGCCATGTTTGTAGGTACAATTATGAAGTGAATAACAAAGAGGAGATGATTAAATGAAATTTGTAGAGTGTATGAAATTAAGTGTGTGTGGTATGTGATAGAGAAAACAAATGTATTTATAGGATAAAGAGAGAGACTTAACGGCTAGTATTTTCAAAAACTTACTACGTAGCATGAATTATCTCTAAATACAGAATTGGTCATGAAATTTCTCTAAATAACTCAAATTCATTACTCCATTTTCAAATGAGACAACTCTTCGGCTAACAAATGAGTTTGCATTTATTAAAAAAATAAATAACATGAGCTAATAAGTACAGCTAAACTCACTTTCGCAGGCATCGCGACTACACTTAGCATGTGCAGCAAGCCTTTAAACCCCTAGGTGCCCATAGCGGCCGAGTTTTGTCTCGGGGGGGTTTACAAGAGATTTACCCACAAAACCTATGCAGAGGATTTACAAATACTTAATCATCACCAAAATCTGACCATAAGTGTTCGATCAAGTCATTTCGCAAACGAATATGAGTATCTTTGTCGAATATTTCACGTCGGCGTTGGTCCATTCTCATTCTCGAAAGTTCAGCAATGTCGTGTCTAGAAATATTAATCGGTGCACTGTGGCTGCGTTGATCATACTCATGCGGCCATTCACCGGGTAAACGCTCATCCTCCACTATCATATTATGTAGAATGATGACAGTTTTCATTATATATGCTAATACGTCTGGATTCCACATTCGTGCTGGTTGCTTGATGATTGCAAATTGATTTTGCAGTACCTCGAAGCCTCGTTCTACATCTTTTCGGCAACCCTCCTGCATAGCAGAAAATTTCTGTTTCTTCTGAGAATCTGGATGTTTAATCGACATCACAATAGTAGATATCTCCGGGTATATTCCATCACCAAGATAATACCCCATATTGTACTGATGTCCGTTGACAACAAAGTTCACAGCCGGTGCTTTCCCGTTGATTAGCTTTTTGAAAATATACGAACGGTTCATCACATTTATATCATTGTTAGAACCAGGCATACCAAAAAAAGCATGACAAAACCATAGATCTTATGACACCACAGCCTCCAGGATAATACTTTCACTACCTTTGTACGCAGTGTAAGCATCGGATTCAGCCGATGGGCATTTATCTCATTTCCAGTGCATGCAATCAACACTACCAAGCATCCCAGGAAATCCCTTTTTTTTGTTCTCAGCAAGAAGTAGTTGAACATCACGCTTAGTTGGTGTGCGCAAATATTCTTTCTCGTACAGATGGACTATCGTCTTACAAAACCTACGAGTTGCTTCCAAAATTGTGGTTTCTCCGATCCGTAAATACTCATCTATTGCATCTGTCGTACATCCGTAAGCTAACATTCGAATTGCTGCAGTAATTTTTTGCTGAGGGGTTAATCCAAGAATACCACAAGCATCTCTTTTTTGAACAAAATACTTATTTACAGCTACGACATCTCCCAATATACGGTTGAATAATCCTCGCCGAATTCTAAATCTTCTACGAAATTTATGGGGAGGAAACGTCGGGTTTCTGCAAAATTAATTTTTCCATAAAAAATTTGCACCGTCATCACGCTCTCTTGGTATTTTGATACGAGTTTGAAGCCAGTTCATACTTGAACCGATTAATCCGGCAGTGACTGCTTGATTATTTAGGCTCAATGCAAGTGAACCTTCGTCTGATAAGTACAAACTATTATTATCATCATCACACGATGAAGAAGAAGAAGAATCAGAAGAAGAAGAAGAATGGGGAGGAATAGAAAAACAAGAACCATAGTACTGATTGTTATTTTGATAGTATGCCATTTGCTTTTTGATGTTTGTATTTTTGGTTTGTATAATTGGAGAATCGAGTGTTTAATTTATAGGAAAATTAAGATAAGATTTTGATTTTTGAATTGACAAGACACGGTTGGTATTTTAATGCAAAAACAGAGTAGAGGCAAGTGGGGTGGACAGACGCATCAGAGATATGAATTGACAATACAAAACTAATATAAAGGATAAAATAAACGATTACGAATGTAAGAAAAATAATTTGAAAAGACAATTCAAATCTGAGAAAAAAGAAAAAGTTTAATGTTCAACTAACAATTCAATGCTAATGAATAACTAGTCTTTCGTATCTTGATTCTCAGACGCCGAACGCGGTGGCATAAACGGAGGCAAAGATAGTCTGGCATTATAGTTATTTGATTGCATTGTTGATGAAGATCCCTGACCCATGGTGTTCCACATCGGTGGTGGCATATTCTGAGCATAGGAGCCAAACCCAATGGGTGGTTGTTGTAGACGAAAATGGGCAAGCTGTGAGTTCAACATGCCAACCTCATTTCGTAGACCCTGTATTTCTACTTCTTTGGCAATGAAAGAGTCCATCTCCATCCTATCCTTAGTTTCATTTAACGTAAATTCACGAAACTCTTGGGTAAAATCAGACAACTCTCGAACTAAATCATAAGCCGTGACCTGTGATGAAAAAAATGAAATCAAATTCTCAACCATCATTGTATACTAAAATCAAATGTACAGTGTTTTGTTGTATACTTACATATGGTAGCTGTTGTGGGGGAGGAATGGGTACATGTTCACGACGACGTTGGATGTTGTGTTTAATATGGTCACCAGCATAACCGTACGTTTCAACCTCCCAATCGACTTTCGTGGCTTATTTATACAGGTGAATCACATGTCGCCAATACTCGAAATACAAATCATAGTTCACGACACGTACAAACTCACTTGCAGGGACCAAACAGTTTTCGCTCATATCCTCAACCACGTCGTTGCTGAAGTTGGAAATACAACTAGGCGGGTTGCTAGGAACGCCCCATCTTGGATTATTCTTCCTCCAACACCGATCTTCGAGATACATGTTATTCTTTATCTAAGAAATTTACAATAAACAAATAAACAAATCAGTTAACAGAAATGCAAAGATAATAAAAAATATTCAAATAAAAATAAATTATAAACTCATGGTGCCTAGACAACAGAATATTGCCCTTTTCCTTGAGAGCTCTACAGCTTTCCGTCCAATTTCAGATTCCAGGACAGGGATCGCATTTTCCCACGGTTGCCAGGTCACATCGTCTACAGATAACTGATTCAGATCAGTCCTTGAACGAACAATGTCAATACTCTTCCTCCGGCTTCCCGTCCACCTACAACATCTAGGTCACTCATTTTCACTTTTAGGCGAAGGGTTCTTTGGCCGACAAATGCCCAGATATTCGTACCCCCAAAACTAGAATGTCATGACAACCAATGGTATAAATAACTGAGCAACAAAAAAAATAATTTAATAGAATTATAAATAACACTAACAAATTTACCTCCAAAATTTGGAAGGGTCTGGCCAATGACTTGTTTCCCCTGCCAGATGCGGCGAGACCGGAATACAATTTCGAAAATACAGGAAAACCCCAGTCATATTCGTGAACTGCATTTAGATCCTCAAAAGCAGCTAACCATCCAGCATCAATATAGGTTTTTGCATTTGAAAATAAGAACTGACCCAAAACATACATATAGAAGGCTCTGGCCACTCTATCAGCAAGTCTACTATCTTCGTTATCCGCAATCAAGGCTTGTTGATCAAAATAAGTCGTCAAAAATTTAACAGTAATTGCATATGAAACCCACTGGTAGGGAATACCTTCTCTTTTACAAACCGCATTATCTCTAAGTTTAGGAAATATATGCTCCCGGACATATTCAAAAATTGGAACTTCCCTGAGTCATACGGAACACGACTACCAATATCGATACTAATTCCCGTCAGCATTACCCAATCAAGGGGAGTGAACCCAAACTCACCAAACGAGAAGTGAAAACTGTTGGTCGTATCCCAAAAGCGCTCAACAATATAGTCAATAAGCACATGCGATGAATCTACCAAATC
>JAJJMC010022364.1:1843331-1903658 GCA_023531435.1 Papaver californicum | reverse complement strand
TTTAAGTTCAGGAAATATATGCTCCCGGACATATTCAAATTGGAACTTCCCTGAGTCAAACGGAACATGACTACCAATACTGATACTAATTCCTATCAGCATTACCCAATCAAGGGGAGTGAACCTAAGCTCACCAAACGAGAAGTGAAAACTGTTGGTCGTATCCCAAAAGCAGTCAATAACCGCATGCGATGAATCTACCAAATCTATGGTCAGTAATCGGTCTCATCCTCCCTTTTCAATTATATATTTGACCCTTGGGGCATGTTTAATAATACCTTGGTAGATATGAAGGACGGATTTGAGGGAACCACGTTGTGAAAACTTGAATTGGGCGTCGCTTGAATACGTTATATTGGTGGATGCGTGACCCTCAGTATCTTCCACAAGTGTATAGTGTTCCAACCCGGGAACTTCTACCGTTTCTTCAATAATACGGTCTTCCTCTGAATCTTCGACGATTTTAGTCTTCTTGGCCCTCTTCTTTCGGCCAACAAATCTGGACGTCCAACTGCTCGACATCTGGCCAAAAAATTCATACAACATTGAAAATCATGAATAATCCTCACAATGCAGAAAGATAAAAATCTATAATAATCAATAAATCAAGGAAAAACCTTATAATTCCATAATTACAAAAGTAATTATCTAATTACATAATCATATGTACCAACATACAAAAATCAAACATTCTTGAACAAAATTCATCATTAACAAAATACTTCAATATCAATGCCCCAATTTTACCAAATATCATCAAAATTCCACAATTATATACTTCCATAGACATAGGTTTTAAAACATAAACATTCCAAATTCCCAAATTTTCAAGACAATCTAGTCAATTCATCAAAAAAATTAACCATCACCCAACTCATATTAAACAACAACTTAATCAATTCTATCTTCAGTTCAACAAATGATCATCAATTTTTTGTACCCAATTTACAACATTTAAACCCTAAAAATTATCCCAATTCCATAATTACAATTTCTAATAAAACCTAAATATCTCAATTTCATAATCACATGTTCAATCATTCAACATATATAACCAATTTAACTAACAAAACCTAATAATACAATGTACTCTAATTTAATCTACAAAACTTATATAATTTTCAAAAAACAAAACAAATTACCTTGATTACGCTTGGAAGTTGAAAAAAACTTGAGCGAAGTCTCAAAATGGTAGGCGGGTCTTTGGGATTTAGTTTGGGAAGCTTTAGGGTTGAAGAGGGGAGGCGGAAGAGGGTTTGGAAGAGGGTTCGGTTGAAAAACAAAGGGTTCAGGAGAAAGAAAATAGGGTTCGGCTGAGAAGAAACAAATGATAATGGGGCGGGTTGTTAGCATCTCGCTTGTAGCGCCCCGCCCGTCCCATTCAACTCACACGCTCGAGTCGCACAAGCGCAACTCATTCAGGCGGGCTGCTAGCATTTCGCCTCATCAGGCGTGGTTCTGTGATACCGCCCGTCTCTCGAGCGTGGTCCTAGGATACCGTCCAATACCAGGCGTTACTTTAGGACTCCGCCCCATTTCGAACGTTACGCTGGAATACCGTCTCGAGCAAGCGTTATCCTAGGATTTCGCCCGTGTTTCCAAGCGCATCGCTGGGACACCGCCCAACACCAGACGCATTGCTAGAACACCGCCCGACTATATAACCGATGTTCTTGGGCCGGACCAAAGAGTAAAATTTTTACTCTTTGGTCATTTATCTAGTCGCGCCATTGTGGTTGCTCTAACATCCTAAATGCTCTCTATATTTGAAACTGTGTCAATTTTGTAGCTGTTATTGATTTTCAAAAATTTGGTGAGTAGAATTATCAATATATAAAAAAATAAAAAGAATAAAAAGATAAAAATTTAGGATCAGAATTATAGGTCAATCCTCTTTTTAAAAAAAAATAAAAAAATAAAAAAATCTGTTTACCCTATTATGGTTTCTTAACCTCCAGTTTGCAGGTGTAGTACCATTTTTGCAACTATGGGCACAGTATTTTTTTCGTGTTTTAAAAGTTTATCTGTTAGCTGGTTTGTTGCATCCCCCAAAGATGATCGGACATCGATAATCGTTCCTCTAACCACTAATTAATGTATTAATGGTTTTTTTTTTTTTTGTATATTAGAAATTTATATTGATCTTTGGGTCAAAGTGTTTTGGTGGAATAAATACAATCTTCAACCGTAACTACTTAAGATTCATCCATACCAGCAGTTAATTAGCCTCGACAAACCTATTATTTCGGTTGTTTCCCCCGATCAATCAGAAAAACGTTAACCTCGTGTCGAACTTTTGATATTTAAATGTTTTTCATGTATATATAAGTAATTTCGTTTGATATCTACAACTGCTTTATGTTTTGTAATGTTTTATCCTTATCATACATATTAATTGGTCGAAATAAAACATGGAGTTATCATAGATTGGAAATTCTATGATAAAAAGATTGATATGTGCGTGTATATTTTAAATTGGGAATTCTAAAAATATAAATGAATTTTGTAAATAACATCTTGGCATCATTCATTAAAAAAGACAATATCTTGGCTAAGAAATAGTGCAAACCAACAATACGACATCCAACTTTGACACCACGAATCAACATACATCTAATGCAAAATCGATCAAAATATATACTCCCTCTGTTTCAGGAAAAAAGTTACTTTTCCTATTTGCACAATTGTTAAGGCAAGATGAGAGAAAACAACTTTTGTAATTTATTTCCAGATTTACCCTAACAAAAAGTTTAATACTACATATATTTTTATAATAAGAACAATAACATTTTTTAAAATAACAAGGGTAGTTTTAAAAATTTGTTATATTGAAAAATGAAAGTAACTCTTTTGTTGGAACAAAAATTTAAAGAGAAAGTAACTTTTTTCCTAAAACGGAGGGAGTATTTCTTTGTTGCTAAGCCTCTCTTGCGACGCTCTTACTGGGCCAAAACGAAATCAACAACCGTCACCAAGAACCTACATTAAGACGGGTTAGAGATTAAAAAACTTGATTGTGTCAGAAACCAATACTGGATACTCTATATAAAAATACAGAGTGGAGTTAATTATAGTCACTTTCATCCAATATGCAAATCAATGATTGAGTTTTGAATGTTTGAATTTATGCAGTATGCAAATCAGCGTTTAAGATACTCAAAGGAAAAAGGAAAAGAACGAAACAACCTATATACTATTGATGACTAAGTTACTTGGTGCTGTCGTGTTGTGATTTAACATCTTTTATCAATGGGAATGATTCCACAATTTAATTACTGAGTTTCATATATTTTGAGATGAATTATACCCTTTGCATTTCATTATCACAAAAGAGAAGCATCAATTACTGAGTTCCCTTGCAGCAGTGGCAGCTTTATTCGCATCCAAGAATCATGCCCGAGATGACTATGACATGCTTCCACATGCACGTCTATGTCGTACTACATATATATAAATTGGAATGAAAGCATATAAGGATTTGCCTTCCTCAAATAACTAAGCCATTTGTGGGAGTCGAACCCACAACTACATGGGTGAAAGCCATGTGCTCTGCCATTTGAGCTAAGACAGCATGCTTCATCTACATGTATAACGCTAGCAGTAAGAAGAGAGTGTACCTCATATGCAGCTTACCATGATAAGATTTTCTACCTTAACTTGAGAAATGAAAACATAAGCCCAACCTAAAGTCACCATTGAGTACTTACAGAGGCAGCAAGCAGAATACATGCAAGTTACAATACAGAGATTTTTAGAAAAGAAAATAGCCATGCTTTAAGAAATAAAAGACAATTGGATGCTAATGTCCTAAAAATATTGTATCAAGATAATATAGACAAATTACTCAATAGTCATAATTTAGAAATATTAATGCTCAATCATCTGACTTGATAGTTTAAAATAGCTACTCAGTCCTTAATTGATCCAATAGTTAGGACCGAAACCTGAAGATGAGTGTTACCTTGCATATAGAACCACAATCATTTCTTTCACCTGCCCGTAAAAGAAGGAAATATTCCTATATATGGGATCCACAACAGTCTGAAGAGGACTGTTTCGCTTTATGTTGCCACAGAATCAATTGTTGATTTCACTGTAGTGAATGGATTTGACTAAATAAATTAGATTATGCAAAAGCAACATAATTACATTGGTTAAATGTTGAATATTGAACAACGTTGAATTTTTTTTAGTAGGTTCTACATCTGCATAGAGTTCTTCATGATTCTAAAGCTCAACCCCTAAAGTAAACAGTAAAAGAGGGAAAATGAAAAGGTTTCCGGATTGTGTTCCTATAAAGAAACTCCAGGGATTTTAGGGAAACTTATTGACAAAATATTTATTTGTTTCTGAATTTGGCGCATAAAGTGTAACAAAGTTTAATTATAAAAACCAAAAAGTTATATGTGGCATTTGATAATCATTTTCCCTCTCATTGTGATCATGTTCGTTCTTAAACTGAAGTACTCAATTTCTTAAAATATGCAACTGCAAAGGGTAGGCACTTACTTGTGACATGGGATGCAATTTGAAATGAAAATGGCTTTCAGTTTATGATCATTCATAAACTTTATGCAGTCTCCTCATCCTCTGATCATAGGGTTCTCTTAATATGATATAAGGGTGTAATCGGCCAGGCGGCAATAGTTGTTTATATAACGTTTTACCTTTATTTAAATTGTGTCTCAACAAACAACAACACGCATATTGCACTTGGCTTTACTGTCATATATATAAAACCATAACTTACACTATCCAACAAATCATACCTGAACACAGTCTCATCAACTACTGCGAAAGTTCGATGAAGACGGTCTTGAATGGAATTGCTCTCCAACTGAAGCTCACTTGTTTCTTTCAAGATACGCTCGATGTCTGCATCTTGTTTCCTGCTGTTTCTAGTAATCTCTGTTATCCTCCAAATATAGGATTTTCTAGAAGCACTTTTGGGTTGCCTCTTAAGCTCCAATGTAAGTCTGGACAGTTCTTTCTTTCTGAATCATTAGTCAAGCGGTCAGCAAGTTAAATTAGTACCACCGAATGTTTGAATCACATGAGCACCAAATATTTATAATAATTTTATTCCCTTATTATCAACACAGTGTAAGGAGATCAGAACTGTGAAGGCAATCTTCCTCGATGTCACATCAAACAGACATCTTTGGCAGCTAAAAAGAATTAATTGCAAAACAGTTCAAACAATATCTCATGCTCCATTACTCAAAAACACTACTTTCTAAAACCTTTTCCCTTAGTTTTCTGACCGATAGCTCCTTAGATTTTCTATTAGTTGGACACAAATACAAAGAAATTCACTTAATTACTGTATTTAATAAAATTGTGTCTTGAAGTTAGAATACCTTTTTTTGATTTCAGATCTGTTTGCCTCTATGTTAGCCTCGATTTGATGCACTGTATGATGTTTTTTCAGCACGTCTGGGTTTTGCATGTTGAGTGATTCCTTTAGGCTTCTTTTTGTCTCCAAAAGAAAATTTTCAACTGCATCCCTGTACATGAGAAGCGTAGAGTTATTTCCACAAATAAACAATATGTATCTAAAATAGAAAAGGTTTGAACTGTTCCAGTGTTCCATCAACCAATTTTCGTTCCAATCATATATTCTGAAAATCGTCCCCAAATATTTATAATTTGTGCTAGTTAGTGGTAGAAAGATGTTGATGTCCAAGAGAAGAAATGAGTATTACCATTGCGCCTCCAGTTGTAGAAGAGTCTGCTTTCTTGATTCCAATTGTTTACTTAGGTCTTCAATATGGAAGTCCACAGGATGCTGTTCATCGGATATCATTCCTATTGCCCTTTTCAACAGCTCTTTATCAACCTCTAGAAGTTGAGATTCTAAAGTTTTTTCTGCCCCTTCCTTCACCAACATCGTTTCTTGACTTCTTAACTCTTTGGTGCTAATTTGTAACTGAAGACTATCAATGAAACAACCCAATCAAGAGTCTGTAACCAGTTCCGATTCGAGAAACAAAAAAATCTGTGACCCATTATTGCTGCCTCTTTTTTATAATACAATCTCAGACATATTTGCAACAAATATGCTATAAAGTACCAAATTCAAAGTTTCATAGTATTAGAGGGATATACTTTCTGTTTAGAAAAAAGGACGAAACTATGTAATTCACTATGCACATTTCAGAAAATGCATGCCCAAATCAGCTTTTTGGTCCATAAGATGGTGATGCATTTTAGCTAAATCCGGGTCTTGCAACAGAATGTAGGTTACACATTCACAACATCACCATTTGTAATGTATATATGGACAGGTTCATTCACAACTATTGGACCTTAGCATGTTCCAAATCATTGGAGTGATAGTGATAGTTGTGGACTATGTCGCATGAAGCAAGATTACTCACTTCCAGCGTAAACAAACCAAACCATTTGAGGTTACAGAAAACTCATAAACCAAGCAAATTAGTCACACAAAACCTTTTATCAACCTGCACATGGACAGAACCTGGATCCATCGTTATTGCTAGGGAAAAAAAACACAATTAGTCAAACATGTTAGTACTTCGAAGTTCTTCAATTATGAACCCTAATTCATTGAAAGTACAGAAAAAACCCCAAATTGCACGAAACCTAAAAAATTTCATTCATCAAAACCAAATTTAAATGAGAAATTTCAACAAAACAACGTAAAATAGAAATGGGTTTCAGTACTTACGTTTTTTGATGACCCGTAGCTTCGATTCTTCTTAAATTGTTCTTCGATTTCGATTTAGCAGATCTGTTTCGTCTTCCTCTATCTTCACGAACAAAAAATCTCTGTCAAATGGTAAAATCATTATCATCTAACGGTTAGGGTTTGGTTTCTCTCCTTCAAAGGGTTATGGTTTGGTTTCTCTGCTTCAAAGAAGATTTCAAAAATGGCAAGAGCAAAGAAGAACCAACTAGTGGTCACTAATCCAATTGACTGACAAATATTTGGAATCTGTAACGGCTGAGACCAATCAACCGGATGCGATAGAGGAGATGCAGGGATTTAATTGCGAGAGAGAAGCAGGAATTTATTGCATGGATTTAATTGAGATTTGAGAACAATCAACCGGATGCGAGAGAGGAGAAGCAGCTGATCCGATCCAGTAGAGTGAACCAATAATAAATACGTGGGCCAGATGATTGGATTAGTGAGCTGGAAGGAATGTGTAGTAAAGTCAATTATAAAGCCAACAGATTTCAATCTCGGCCGTCCTTCATCTACCCTAAATGTGATCTCCGTTCGTTGGTAAAAACACCATAGTGTTCTTTACAAATTTTCGATCTCGGCCGTCCTTTATATGTTCAAAATGTAGATGACCGTCGATTAATAAAAACGTAATTATATCTTTCAAATGTAATGCTCAATCTAGACCGTTCTTTATGTATCCAAACTGTGGATGACCGTGGATTGACAAAAACACCATGTCCATAAGATAGACCTTGTGTATGTGCTAAACGATATTTACAAACCGGTGATGACTCGTGAGTTGTCTGCTTGGGCGTTATAAGTTGTTTGAGTTTTGGCGTACATCCCAATATAGTTAATTTTGGATCTCGGTCTCGTCGCGGTCGGGACCTTGACACCTTGATAACGATATCTCGGAGAGATTATCGGCGAAATCTCGAAATAACTTCCAAATCACTGAAAGAATTTACTAAACCCCATCATTCAGTAGTTCACCTTCTTTAAGAAACTCATTTACTGTATCTTGCCACCCATCATCAATGATCAGAAATCTTGCAGGACATCCACCTGCCGATAAACTGCAGTGACAAAAATACACACATAAGCAAAAAAGACTACGTCGACGAAAGGGCCATCTTTCAAACTTCAAAGAGATAACAACTTAAATTTTTATCGTTTTTATGCAATACCTTTGAAGTCCTATTATTCCTTGTGGACTGGCTTCAGAGTAGAATGTATCCCAAGCACACCACCCATACCAATCCAAGTTTGTTGGAATCTGTTTATCGCATCACAACATCACGTTAAGCAAACAAAATCCCAACCTAGAAATATCTAGTCAAAGATCACCTCTAAGTAAGCATAGCCTACATTCAATCCCACACAATCGAAAAACCAAAAATCCAATGGTTGAACATAATCAAGATTTGTACAAATTTGTAAAAACAAATTGGAAATTGATAAACTAAGAAGATATTGCTCAGATCAGCGGGTTATCGACACACTCATTGGGGGAGACACGAACCGTTGGATTTCAACAATGTAGTACCTAGACAGTCAACATAAGACATTCAAATGAGTATAATAACAGTGAAATCAAAAAATCTTTAAATCGATACTAAAACTCAAAGATCCACAAATAAGATTTCAAAAATTAATCATCAATCTCTTTAACAATCCCAAACAATGAATCATAATTTTAAAAGCCAGCAAAACATAAACTTAAAATAAAAGTATGGTTAAAGTGCAGAACCACAGTTTTTACCTCAACTTAGAAAGTTTTCCCTCATCTAAAACCGTAAACAGGGCAAGCCCATTATAGGGGCAACTACAATCGTCTTGCTAGCAAAGAAATGTCCATTGAGCTCTAATGCCTGCAGTGGAAAATTCATCATGAGTAGAGTTCAAATACATAACTCCCTACTAATTATGGAGCACAGGCTGGGAAATCTACATTTTTTCGGTTTCTCGCAACATGAGGCTAACAAATTTCTGCTGTCAGACTGAAGTATACTTACATCCTTAGAAGATGGAGCAACAACAACAGCCTAAGCAAATTAGATACAAAGTATCATGCACCAGTATCAAAAGTATGTATCATCTATTGCTATAATACATCATTAGAGTCAAATGAAAACCAAACATCTTATTTTGGAGTAATTTACATACTTAACAAACAAAATACAAAACAAACATAACAACTAACCAACCAACGTAAAACAAATCCAAAACCCACTTTTGATTGACCACATCATCAGATTTTTTCTCAAAATAACACTATATAAATGAATCTGATAGTTCACACTGTTTAAAATCAAGAACAACAAAATTAACAAAAATGATCAGAAATTGATCATCATTCAATCAGAGAGTCAAAACGAAACCCCTAAACCCTAAAACCACTAACAAAAATACAAAATAAATAGAATTGAAGAAACCCTAATATGAACCCTGTATAAGCTAAACAGATAAAGTTGAAAAAACCCTAATTTGGGAAATTGGAACTAGAGGGAGTAATAATGTTTGTATACCTTAGAAGGGATATAATCGACAGTCAATACCTAATTGGTTATCTTTCATTTTCGTTGCGACATAACCACCAGGATCACCTCCAATAATATCAACATCATTCTCATCCTTGATCTACTTATTTCCTCAATCAATCTGAAACCCTACTTGTTTGATGAACATGAGAAGATTGAAAGTATTCTCAAAAACTGAAACCGAAAAGAAGATGGAGTGAATCAATCGAGAGATAAAGATGTTCTTGGACATGATTCGTCAATTAATCTGAAACCGTTATATTAGAATAGTAAATACCTATTTTACCCTTCGGTGACTCGTCTCAGCTGAGATACGGGCGATTCGGCCGATATTCTCGTTCAAATATTGTTCAGCGAAATCTCGAAAATCGTCAAGGTATTTTGCCGATACCGCGAAAAGCGGCGTTATCTCGACCATAACAGCCGAGATTGACTACATTGGTACCGCTCGTGAGTATGGGTCGTCACACTTTTCAGTTGTTTTCCGCCCAAATTATTAAATACATATAGAACTAAATGTTGTTTCTACCCCGAACGTACATGTGCAACAAACTTGTATGAGGCTCTAACTTATATTATCTTCTCTAGCCGCACCACACTTGTATTTTTCCATCTCCCTCTCCCTCTCCAAAACCATCTTCTGTTTTTACTTTTCGTTTTTGGAAACCCTGGCCTAGCCGTTTATCCCCAGAAAAAACCCTTCAACAAATTGATCTCAAGCTTTCCATATAATTTTCTTAGATCTAACTTTGTATATTTCTGAACAAATCGATTAAGTGGTTTGGTTCTAGCACTGGCGATGGTTAAGTAGAAGTCAATACCTTCAAACAAAGAATCGATTTCAATAATAGTTTGTGATGTCAATGATAAAATCCTTCTCGTGATTAATTGGGTAATTATCTATGATCCAATCTTCTTCATCATCTTTAATATCAGAATTTTAATTTTTAATATTAGGGTTAGGGTAAAATGTCAAGCTCTTGATTTTCTTCTTAAAAAGTTTCGATTGAAGTGTTGTTTTTCTTGATTAGGGTTGCGGTTTACTTCAACTGGTTCCTATTCTAAAAATACAAAAGACATGATGGCATCAGAAATTGTTCCTACTCCTAGTGATGATGGTGTGGTGGTGGTGATGAAACAGAAGAACAAGTTGTTTCAACTTAAAGATTTTAGGTGAGGTTAGTTTGTTATAATGGAAAGATTTGTCATATGAGTTATGTTTATTTTCTGTTTTTGTTTCGTCAATTTGGATCTAAGGGTATTCTGATATCATGAGTTGATGTGGTTTCAGTTAGGGTGGTGATGAGAAGTTATTTTCTGGTTGAATTAACTCAATTGCTGACTAACTTAGATAATATTGACATATGTTCTTGGTACTTTCTTTTTATGCATTTTGGTAGACTGTTATAGGAAGTGTAGCTATGAATATAGAAGTTAATGTATTTTGGTAGACTGGTTTCATGCATTCTACTTGAGAAATCTTTGTGAAAAGCTATGATATCCATACGAGAAGGCATTTTTATATAACAACAAATCAATCGATTTTGAAACCGTATGTTGTATATCCTTTCTACAGAATGCAAACATCTCATTTGAAACGACTACATACATGCGGTAAACACAATTTGAGGCTCTCAAGGTTAGTTCTCAATAATTTTTTTGTTTTCTACATCTTTATCCTTGGCTTCCTCGGGAGTTCGTTAAAAAATAGGCTCTTTTATATTTTAGGATATCTCATGACGGATCAGGTCTTACATTTGTATTTCCTGCAATGGATTTTGTTGGTCATACTAATTGAATTATCTTTGCCCAATTTGGAAGTTAAGAACTCTTGTTCCCATTCGGTTTTTCTTCACTCTCGAAAGCGTTTGATTGTCGAATTAAAGATGGTTCATTTTTAGTCTTGTATTAACCAATGCTCTCAACTTTCTGTCGCGAGATATGAAGCGCCTAATATTTGAACTTTTGAAGACTCCAAATGTTTCAAAAAGGTTTTTTATTACTATAAAATGCACTGAGCAGTTGTTTAACTTCGGACTACACTGCTGATAGGATTTTATAGAACATTATTTTTTACTTTGATGTTCTTATTAATCCTTTTCATATATGTCTGTGTTCATCTACAAGAATGGCCTTTGCAAAAGTTTTTAAGTTTTTTAAGGTGTAAATGGTCGGCAATTGACTAATGATAAGGATGATATGGGTCTGCTTGAATCTCATGGAATGGTTGGTACACTTGGTTCATTGATTTCCTTTTTTCTTATTCAACTTCAATTCATTTTTCTCCTCTCCAATTTACAACAAATAATCATTTGTAGGATATGGGAACTGGAGAAGCTAAAACAGTTATTGAAGCTCTCTTAAGGAATTTCTGACACTTGGAACTGCAGGGATGTGCCTGGGGCGGTAAGACTCTTGATGCTTACTTAGAGTTAACATGATGATGGATATGGGTTACTAGAGCTGTTTTGTTGCAGCCTTTCTTTCTTTATAAAAGTGTCCTGAATATGATCTGTCATATTCAATTCATCTCAGGAAGGTAGTCGGTGAATTAACAAAGTCTGAAGATCTCAAAGCTATAGTGATGATGCATCCTTCACTCGTTACAGTCGATGACATGAAGGGTATGGCTTGTTTCCTTCATAAATGTTTTTGTTTGATATTTTTGAGTAAGTATATATTTTAGTATTAGAATTTAGAAACGAGAAAGTGTGGTTTTGTCCATAGAGCTTTCGCTATAGCCATTTTTGAACTAAAAACCAACCTATTTTACTGCAGGACAATTACTCAAAATGCTAAAACCCATCTAGCTTACAAGCTACAACAATTGAAAGTCGTGGTTAAAGTTAACCTACAACAAAGCTGCAACAACACCAAACTTATCCCAAAAAGAGCTAAGTACCATACTATCAAACTGAGCATCTTAAAGACAAGGCATAAGTTATTGGCCTTTGTGAGAATTTCCTGACCTTGTCATATTTTGAGTCATTTAACAGTCGCTTTTTGTATAGGTTGTTGGCTTGTTGCTTATTTTTTGATCAATTGAGCATCCCACGATCCAATGTTGTTGATTTTTTGTAAGTTATACACTATGTATTTAGTTGATTGGGTGTCATGTTGATGAAACTGACATCCAACCAGCAAGGGATTCATACTTTGAGTATGAAGGAAGTGCCTAGACAAGCCTTGGCCACTTGTTTAACATGTTGTACTAGTTATTTAGCATTGTCACTTTATTAAGATTCGATATTTCAGTATTGACGTAGAGTTATATCTCTGATTATTCAAGCATTAGTAGTTTCTAACTTTGTGGGTTCTGATGTCAGTTATGGATTGTATGATGAATGCTTGAGAAAATACGTAAATGCTAATCTCTGGAAGTACTACCTAGTTGACAACTACCTCTTAATATTATTGAGCATCAGGTTTGTCTTTCAATTGGGTAGATCTTTTCAGCCAGAGTTAACTTATCAACATCTGAGTTCTGATAAGCATTTGGCGAACTTTGTAGGTTTTCTGTTTTCATGGTGGAGAGTTTCTTTCTTTGGATCCGGGCATTGGGCAGTATATAAGAGGTGTGCTTGTAGTTTTTTTACTATAAATTTTGTTTTTTCAGTTTCTCTACTTAGTGAACTCGGGAACTTCTTAGTGGATGAAATGGCAAGTGAGGGTTCATCCAATGTGGGAGTTTTTTTTTTTTTAAATCATTTTATAAGATTACGTTGGTGTGATATTGAATTTATATATTCAAATGACAATTCTTCATATGATTTTTATGATGTGTTTCTTACTTTTTATGTATATGGAGTTCACCAAATATGTCATGGTGATAAACTCTAAGAAAGAATACTTTTTTTGATATTTTGTTGGATTAGTTTGATTTCCAGATGAACCTGGAAAACTTGTTTTGTTACAGGGGAACTGCTGCACGGTTTTGACCAGGTTAAAACTAGATTTTCACCTGGTCAAAACCATTATTTTTTTATGTTGCAAAACATTCGCAACTGCCATAAACAATTACAAAATCTCAGTTGCACAACAGTTCCAAACAGTTACGAAATAAAAATTTCACAACAGTTTCAATTGTTGCGACCCGCCGTTGCAACCCAAAATTCGCAACGGTACTGTAATTGTTGCAAAAATCAGGACACCGTGTTTCACAACAGTCGCCTGCTGTTGCAAGCCCGTATTGTAAGAGAAATATACCGTTACGAAACACTAAAAATGGTGTAGTGATTATATATTTCTTTGCAATGAAGAAAAAAATTAATAAATTAAAATAAGCAAATAAGAAAATAAAAAATTTAAAAGGAAAATAAAACTTAGAAAAATAAAATTTTAAAAAGTAATAAAAATTAAAAGTAAATAAAAATAATAATATATATATATATATAACTAAATAAATTAATCGAAGGTAACTAAGTAATTTATCTATCCTAGGACACCCCTTATAAACGCACTCTAGATATGATTATAATTTTGTATGGCCAATAAATTTCTTGTATGCCCAAAAACAACCTTCATAAAAATGGGAAAGGATCCAATGACATGGTTAGAATGACATTATCTTGACTTTTTAGCACCATTTTTCTTATAAAATTCAAACGGAAATTAATTTGAAGCTAATTTTCTGGTGACATATTCTTCTTATAAAGCTCTACATCCCTACCAAAAATGAACGCATTCAAGATACGAAACTCACCATCCGTAAATTTTAATTTCAACCGTTAATCTTTGACGGTTGATTTTCAAAGTGGTAAATAGTGGTCTTATATATCTCGTAATGCGTTCATTTTTGGTAAAAATATAAAGATTTACAAGAAGAACGTGTCACTAAATCTACCCTAAATTTAATACACAAAAAAAAAACTAAATCTAAATTATTTTTCATCTACTTCCTCCTCTTCTCTCGATCTTTTTTCAGTCGTAACTTCTTCATCTTCTCTATTTCCCCTCTTCAAACGACGATTTAAAAAATTATTCATCGATGATTGAACTCTTTATATAAAACAAGGTGAGGTTCAAGCAACTGAATAAAGCAACCAATTTACGAACAAGAAACCGACCATTTGAAGAAGATTCAAGTTCTTCAGCACTCGAAGAGCTACCGCATTAATCAACCAGCGAAGAAGAAAAGGGAACTCCTGTAAATCTACCAGAAATGGCTCGTTTAAGGTATGAATCGAAAACCCCATCCTTTTTCTATCAATTTTATTGCTTAATTAGGGTTCATTTGTTAAAATTAGGGTTCAAAAATTCAAATTCGTAACGTACGGCTATGAAATATTGATTCCTAGCCGTAAATACAGATATACAGCTGGGAAAAGATAAACTCCCAGACGTAAATAATGGAAGTGTTTCAATATGGTTAGGAAATTAAACATTCCTAACCGTAAGTAATATTATGACGTCTAGGTCGATGCAAGGAAAATCCAGACATAGGATAACATTACCCGACCGTAAATATCATTTCCTAGACGTAACTGACCTGAGTTTGGGTTGAAATTTTTGTTATAGTTTACGGCTAGGTCAGTGTTTGGAAAAGTCATACGTAAAGTAAATTTACCCAACCGTAAATAGCATTTCATAGACGTAAATTTATCCAACCGTAAATGACCCTGAGATTGGGTTGAGATTTTTGTTGTAGATTACGGCTAGGTCAGTGCTTGGGAAAGCCACCCATAGAGTAAATTTACCTAACCGTAAATAGCATTTTCTAGACGTAAGTGAATCTGAGATTGGGTTGAGATTTTTATTATAGATTACGGCTTGGTCAGTGCTTGGAAAAGCCAATCGTAAATATTATCGACCCAACCGTGGAAGCATATTTTCTAGCCGTAATTGATCATGATTTTCCTGTTTTGAAATCATTTCTTTTTTCTTTTTCATTTTTTTAGCTTTGTTTTGTTGTTAAATGTCTATATGTATTTAGCATGCCTTCTTAATTTATTTTTGGACACAAAAATACGAGAAGAAAAGAAGAACGCTAGAGGTAACACCAAGAGTTGACCCTACTCCAACCCTCGTCACAAGAAAAATTTGGATGCGGAAAAAAAGAAGAAAGGTGCACTAGTTATTGGTGAACCAAGAGAAGAGGTAACTGAACGTGCGCTTGTGCTTTCTCAACAACAAGAGTATGTGATCGAAGAAGAACAAAGGGGCGAAACAAGTGTTTTTCCATTGGTTGGTCCTTCTGATGCTAAAGGGAAAGGAAAAGAGAAAGAGAAGAAGTCAGCTCCTCTTATAGCAAATCAAGTCATTAACAACATGGTTCTCTTGCCCGGCAAATAGAATAGAAAACCTTGGGGTGAGCCAAGGGATATGGCCTTTGTTTTATTTGGTTACCAACATTCATGGGCGGCAAGGGTCTGTCACTCCCATGTAATAATCTAATTTAATCCAAAGAGAAAACTTTATATAATATTATTAATGTTTATTCTATTTTTTATGTAGGATCATACCACAGCGGTCCTAAAACTCAAACACCATACGACAAGTTTTTGGCCATTGGATAACGAGAGTGTATCGACGGTAGACCTTGTACATGCTTCGGGATTATGGCCTGCAATAGCCACCGCGCATAAGTAGTACGATGTTGTTAGGGAGAGGTATTTTCCCAAGACAGATACTTTTCATCTTCCGGCCGGCGAGATGACTATCACTCTGGACGATGCTTTCCAAATTATAGGCTTGTCCGTGGATGAAAAAGTCGTGCATGAGGGTTTCGAAAACTCTTTTTCTTTTGAAGATCTTTTTAAGTTGGTTGAAGAATTTCTTGGATGACACAAGAGCATGAATCCCAAGAAGAGTTTAGGTTGGTGCCGGAGAAAGGCCGGAGGGAAAAATGAGTCCCTCAACATAAGGAAGATGAATAAGGATGGTGAAATGGTTTCACCAAATATGGCAAGAAAGATAAATCGGAGTTGTCTGATGGCTAGGTTCTAGAATTCCAAGGATAAAGAGATGGATGATGTAAGGGTTAGACATACGAATACAACTTACTTCTTGTATGCACTTGGCACCATCATTTTTCCCAATCTCTCAGGAAACATGGTGAACACTTGCTATCTACAGCTCTTGCAACATCTCAGTCTCGAGCCGGAGTTCAACAAGGCAACAGAGTACTCGTGGGGAACTACAACCCTTTCTTTCTTGCTTGAGAGTCTTGGTAAAGCTTCAAGGTGGAACCAAACATAAATTGCAGGGAATGTTTTGTATGTCATTTCCAATGTTTTTAGTTTTTAAATTGATTTGTGTTTAATACAACTCTCTTTTTGTGCAGTCATGAGTTTACGACCATTTTCCTACCTTGACGAGACCGACGCAGGATAAACAATGACGTTTCCCTACTCCAACAGGAAGTAGATATACATTCTCAAGAAATCAGGAGAAGGAAAAATAGGTAAGACAGTTCAGATGAGGGGTCAATTGGACGCTCTGACAATTAAGGATTTGGAGTTTGACCCGTACCCCAGGATTGATGAAATTGGTCATAATGCTCATGAGTTTACCGATGCGTCGACCTACAACGGACCGCTCTCTCATCCAACATGATACGTCATTTACAAATTGGAGTTTTCCAGAGAATTATTCGCGATGAGGAGGAACAATTTAAAGTGGACAGAATAAACTCTAGGCTCAAAGCTAGTAATGTCATATTGGTCTACAACTTTGTCCCATATGTCGCCGACTGGAACGGTCGCATTTGAGCCCCATACCAAGTTGATATTAGTGGGTTTTTCGTTGCACAAAACTAGCCGAGGGTAACTGCTTGAGTTGGTTTAACAACTGGGGTCATCCTTATGTGCTCAATATGGATGCGGAAGCGATACCATATTTTTGTACAACATTATGGATCATCCAAGTTCCTCAAAGAGAGCAAGTTATTGGAAGGAGAGATATCTTATGGTGGTACGTATACCATGTCATTTTTTATTGTGTTAGTTTTTCAAAGTTTGTATAAGTATTTAAAGTTTGCACAATTTTTTATGCAACTAGGTAGAACGAGTTAAGTGGTTGGTGAAGGACATGAGCGGTTGCATTAATGGTGGGAAAGTGTTGAGGGTTGATGAACAAAGATGATTGTGAGGTAAGATTCAAAAACTACCTGACCCTGACTATGCACATCTTTATCGGTAAAGCAATGACGAAGAGACGAGGGGTTCCAAGAGAGATTATTCTGCATCCTCTAGCTATGAAACAACTACTCCTACTCTCAATGGTTCTTCATCTAGCGGAGGTTCAAATGAAGAGATTGTTCAAGATCAACCTCAAGGTAAAGGTCGGGATGGAGGTAAAGGTCAAGGTCGAGGTGGAGGTCATGGTAAACCAAAAGGAAATAGGTCGAGGTTGAATTTTTTTCTTATGTTGTTGCAGATATGAATATGTAGTACTTTGTTTAGTTTGTGGATTTGTAGATTTATGGATTTATGGATATTTAGCTATGGTTGAATTATGGAGTTAATGGATTTGAAGGATATATTTCTATAGTTGTTGATATAAATTTAGCTTCAATGAATGATTATTAGTTTTCTTATTGTGGCATTCCAAATACAATGAAAAACATCATAAAATTTGGAAAAAGAAATAGAAATTCAGGGACCCTGAGTTTACTATATGGCCGACAAAGTTAGCCGTAAAACTAGGTGTTTTGAAATTTATGTCAGTATTACGGTTAGGATTAAAGGAAATCCCAACCATAAAAATCTCAATTATAGTATACGGCTAAATTTATAAACTTAGCTAGCCGTAAGTTAACCTGAGTTTTGTGTTACGGCTAGGTATGTGCATTAACCTAACCTAAGTGAACATGAGGAATGTCTACGACTACGTCATCATACCCATTTCCTAGCGATAAACATTTTAAATTATGGAAAAAAGTTAAATGCTCCAATGATACAGTTGCAACCCAACTGATAGATTTTTCAAAATTTCCATACTTTCATCTATAAATATAGCACACTCCCATCTTCTCAAAACCTTCTATTTACTTCTCCTCTAAAATTGTTTCTCTTTTCAATTCTCAACAAATACATATATTTATTCATAATCCAGAAACTCAAAAATATGGCTCCCAAGTTCACAACTAGAGAAGACATTGCCATAGCACGCGCATGGTCGACAACAACACAACATGATCAAGAAATTAACATCAACTTTCAATATTGATAATTATGCAATTTTTTAATATTCATATTGATTCTAACAATTGCTTAGACAAGTAGATTTTCAAAATAATAGTTGTAAATCGAAAGCATGGAACATAAAAAGTACTAAACTAAGCATGATCCATCAAAAAAAATCACAACTATTTAATCAAAATCATATATTCAATTTTTATTCAATGCAAATAATCATAAAAAGAATTGCAAATATTAATTAAATAGTACCACTATATTATTGAAAAAATGGCTTCCTCTATTGTCCCAGTGTTGGGGTTTAGCTCCTCGTGTTGAAAACACTCTCAAAAGATTTATTCATAGCTCAAAAAGTGATTACAAAGATGAAAAGAAAAAACTGACACAGAAACTGCAACGGATATATATATTGAAGAAGAATTGGTAACTGTTGCTAGCTATTACAAAAGAATAGGCAACAGAGATGTACAACTACGGCCATGGACATTTACAGTTTTGGCAACAGTTTCTTCATCTTCTTCACGAGCAGAAGAATTTTTCTGATTTTTTTTTTTACTTTCTTCTCTGCTTCCAACCAGCCTCCCAAATAGTCTTTTTGTGTCTGTATTTATACTACGACAATACATCTTTCTCGTATCTCGTCACAGATCTTTCTTTCAATGTGATTTATCTCGAAAAATAATTTCTTTCTTTCTCGGAAATTTTTTTCTTCTCCTCGATCTGATTTTTTTCTAAAAAAAACTTGGTGATGCTGTCGTTGCCCTGTTTTTCCTAACCAGTATCGAATATTTATAGGAACATAATCAGTTGGAAACTGGAAAGAAATCCATGTTTCACGTGATAATAGTTTTCTCCCTGCAAATGACGGGAATGAAATATTAGTAAGATTTTGTTGCTTTTCCGAGTCTCCCAACCGTGCATAAACTCTTAATAATAAGGCAAGAGTACCATCTTGTCTTAAACTCTCAAAATATCCTCCAAGATCTCTATTCCAATTCACGCACAGAGTGAATAACTTTCCCGCAAATTTGATTTTTAATTCAAAGAGAAGGGGTGCCTTTATCCACATCTTGGGTGCCTTTATCAATTCAAATGGGGGTGCATTTAGTAATTTTATGGGTGCCTTTATCACTTTTTGAGCCTATTTTTCCACAAATGTTTATTTCCCAGAAATACTTATAAACACATAAATAAACACAATTAGTACACAATCGAGCACTATCAATATAAAAAATTGAGAAAAATCAGACACAAAAATGTGTCTATCAAATACCCCCAAATTTATTATTTGCTAGTTCTCGAGCAAATCTAATCTAGAAAAATAAAAATCCTAACTTACTATTGCAGGCATCGCGATTGCACTTAGCATATGCAACAAGCCTTTAAACCCCTAGGTGTCCCTCATGGACGAGTTTTGTCTCGTGAGGGTTTACAACACATATACCCACAAAACCTTTACTCCAGACTCTAGATTCTTGTGAACGATTGTGGGTAGACACTAAACATGCTATTTAGTTGGCTACTAAATTCTTTGTCTCTGGGAATCATTACCCTATATGAATTCAATTGTTGTACACAAGTTTTCACTCAAGCGTACTAAAACTCAAATATAAGAAAACAAAGCACTACTCTGAAAGTCGTACAATGGACCACGATACTCTAGATCTAACAAACCAAAATCACATGAATAGATTAAGAAGATGGATATGGATATGGAAGTGTGCATATGTTGACTAAGGTGAACGGTGTTTTCCAGAATATCTATATAAACATCAAGCGAAGATGAACCCTAATGAATTGAGATACGCACCCACTGGTCTGAATCCTAATTCTAGTATCAACTCAGTTGGTATATACAAGGGCCCCAGCGGTCGATTTATTGAATATACACTATTATTCTTTCTTTCTTTTTTTCTTTCTTTTTTCCGAAAACATGATTAGATCTTTTGAATCTAAGCGCATGCTCCTTGTCATCAGATTACATGATAGTTCTCATGGATCCTGAGTTCCATGCTTGCTTAGGCGACTGAGACAGGGAGAACACATATATTGCTATCCAAGTGTCAATACTCGAGTTTTTTTTGTTTGTTTTTTTTTTCATTTTCATTAGTCATGTTCAATTAAAATAACGGAGTCTCAATCATTCTACTTCCTCGTAGCAGCGAAAACAAGGCGATACTAGTGCCCCATCAAATCACTTAGAGAAAAATAAAAGGTTGTAAAAACAAAAACAAAATGTGATATGGTGACGACTATCATGTTATTTATAACACCTGAGTTTTGTCTTTTTATGAATAGACCATTTAGTTGGGTCCCTCAACTCCTACAGCCAAGAAATTTGTTTTCATCTACTTAGGATGCTCACTTTCATCCTGAATTATTCACAAGTTTCTAAATTTTGGAGTTTCATTATTGCAACTAAAAGTTTCTCCCATATTCCAAAACTTAAATCTAACATTGTCCTCAATGTTCTAAAGATGAAATTAAAAGCATGAACAAAGACAAGTTGTTACCAATTGAAGAAAAAAGATAATGAAGGATTTTACCGCGTCGCATGAGCATGGGTTACCTCCCAGAAGTGCTAAGTTTAAAGTCTTCAGTCAGACTAAGAAATACCACAAAATGCTAATCACCTTTCGAAATCATATACCAATAGCCAAAACAATTGTGGGTCAACAATACCAAATAGAGCTGACACAAATATAGACACATGTACAGGATCAGACGAATAAACAAACTGAGCATAACCTTATCTAAGGGTTTTTTCGAGAAAACTAGGTTTATCTGGGGTGACCATTTAGGTTCCATGTGAGTGTCTAGATAAACAGGTCCAGCCGAACGACGGGTCTCTAATAGCTGGATTTCCTCATGGACAGTGTCAGGAGGATCGGGTTGTGGAGTCTGAAGAGACTCAAGTAACATTATACGCACAAAGCTCGAGTCTCAAGTTAGGGACTTCAAATAGGGATACTTGACGATCACAAGAATTATCATTACCCCCAAACTTAGGGTAAGCATTACTCTCAAATGGACCAAAAACTATTGGTTGGATTGTAGGGTCCGTAAGGTTAGCAGAATATGCCGCTTCCTTTTTGGAGTGGTCATCTAAACGAACACCATAATCAAAATTATATAATAGATTATCATAGAAAGTCTCTCGCAAAGGATCATCGACTTCCTCCGATTCACTGAAAGGTTCGTCAAATAATAGATTATCAAACACAGTGCAGGCTAAAGGATCATAAACTAAAATGCTAATCATGTTCACCTCTTCTAAATCATCTATCTTATAAGATTGTCTAATAACATTGAAGATATTCAGCTCACTGGTCATATTACTAAAAGATATGTTCATAAGTCTTGTTCTACAGTTAATGACAGCATTGGATGTGGCTAAAAACGGGTGACCTAAAATCACCGGTATTTGAGCATTTTGGTTCTAAACAGGCTGGGTATCTAGAACAACGAAATCCACTGGATAAATGAACCTATTAACCTCAATAAGATCATCTTCTATGACACCACGAGGGATTTTGACAGACCTATCTGCTAATTGCAGTGTCATTTTGGTCGTCTTCAACTTACCAAAACCTAGCTGGGTGTACACATGATACGGGAGTAAGTTAACACTAGCTCCTAAGTCAAGCAATACTTTATCAACCACATGATTACCGTTCATACAAGATATGGTTGGACATCCATAGTCTTTATACTTAGGGGGTGTTTTGTTCAGAAGGATTCAACTTACTTGACCAGGTAAAAAGGATTTCTTATGTACATTAAGCTTACGTTTTAGTGTACAAAGATCTTTGAGGAACTTGGCATAAACAAGTATTTGTCTAATTATTTTTAATAACGGAATATTGATGTTCACCTGCTTAAATATTTCCATTATCTCGTTGAAGGTCGATTCCTTCTTTGTTGGAACTAACAATTGTGGGTATGGGGCTCTAGGCACAAAGGTAGTCTTATCAGGAACTGTATTTGACTCTTTAGAGATTCTTTTAGTCTCTTCATCTACTGGCTCCTCTTGGGAAGTAGAAGGTGGGACTACCGTATGTCCACTATTAAACATGGTTACCTTGTTGTCAACTACCTTTCTACTCCTAAGGGTTGTAACAGAGTTAACATGATTGAACAGTTTCTCTCCAGAAGATATTTCATGAACTCCTCTAGGATTGGGTTGTGTCTGACTAGGAAACTTACCTTTCTCTCTCAAAGACTCATTTATCTGACTAACCTGGATTTTTAAATCGGAAATAGCCTGATAGTTAGCCTGAATCATCTCTTTATTATCTTGTAAATTTTTTTTAACATATTGCTGAAACTTTGTAGTGCTCAGAGCTAACATGGAGAGAGACTCTTCTAAACTAATGATTTTTCGTTTATGATAAGTTTCGAAACTGGGTTGGACCTGAATGTTTCTTAGTATAGCCAAAACCTGGGGGATCCTGAGTACTACTAGACTGACTTTCATTTTTTCCCTTAGATCAGGAAAAATTAGGATGGTTTCTCCAACCAGGGTTATAGTTTTCTGAATAGAGTCAAATTTCTGACGGTTTTCAAACCTAGAGTTGTTATGAAGAGCTTGGGCTTGCTCTTCGTGTCTAGCATGGTTTGACCCACAATTCATCTTATGGCCTCTAGAAGCCTAAGGATATCTGACCCATTATCAACTCTATCGACCCTATGGATAAGATTCCTAGATATTTCTGGTTCTCTCATTGAAGCCCATTGCGTAGTTTTATCAGCTAACTCGATGAACGAGTCAAAATATTTATCTGGGTCATGAAAGGTGAATTCTCCACCACTCATTGTTTCTACCTGCATATGGGTCTCACTATCCAGGCCCTCATATAAAATTTGGGCCATGTGGGCTTTTTAAAAACCGTGATGCGGACAATGATATAGAAACTCATTAAACCTTTCTACATATTCATGTAGGTTTTCACCTAGTTTTTGCTTAAAGGTTTGAATAAACTGACGAATAGCAGTAGTCTTATGGTATAGGTAGAATTTCTTAACAAAAACTTCTACAAGACCATCCCAGGTAGTGATTGTTTTAGAAGGAATAAAATGATACCACTCTTTGGCTTTATCCTCAAGAAAGAAGGGAAACAAACGCAACCTAAGCACATCTTTAGAGACAATCAGATAACTTATTGTTTCACAAATCATTTCGAAGTCTCTTACGTGGGTATATGGGTTCTCATTCTCTAACCCTCTAAATATACGAAGCATGCCAATAGTCCCAGGTTTAATATCAAATTTGAGAGTAGTTGTTGGTAAAACTACTCTTGGGTCACGTACTACTCTAGATGGGTTCATACGATCTCTAAGGGTCTTGTTCACCTGGACCTCATTCTTATTATTACCACACATTTCAGCAAAAACGGATGTACCACCTAAATTCGTGTAACGGGTTGGACTCAAACAAAAAAGGTCGTTTTCTTCAAGTCTATCTGCTACACGAATCCAACGAGGCATACACAAGCAAGAATACTAGTGTTTAGCAAGAATTTGTGCACATGCAAAATGCAGGGTTCACTATTTTAGGTAAGCTTGGGTTACCACAACAAAATATACCTACAATCAAAGACTGGTCAAAGGTACAAGGCTGGGGTTTGTGGTGGTTCGACTGATAACGCTCAGAGGGTTCAGCCTACTATCCCACGAGTTTTCCTAAAATCAGTGCTGGAAGATGCAATTGGTGTGTGCACTTATGTTTTTTTTATATATACAAAACAAAATACTTAAAATAAACAAGCAAGCGAACAAAATATACAATTCCAAAAAGAAAATAAGGAAAAGAAAAACTAAGAAAAAGAAATAAAATCTAAAAAAGAAATAAAAACTTGGATTTTCTGCACTTTTGTAGGCAAGTCCAACTTTCCACCTTTAGTTTCAAGTAAAACCTGCACACCAAAAACAAAAGTACCCAAAGACGTAAAATAGAAAAAATAAATAAATAATAAAAAGAAAAATCTAAAAGAAAAATAAAAATATAAATATAAAATACTACTAAAAACTAAAACTAGACCTAAAAAAATTCTAAAACTCTAAACCTAAAAACAAGTCCGCATCGGCGGCGCCAAAAATTGATGTGGTTATAGACAGTGGTAAGAAAAGTATCGTTCACTCGGACTTGTGAAGATTGATTTTAGACCTAAATTCTAATACTAAAATAGAAAACTTAAGCAAAAGTTTGTAGCAATTTTATAGAAAAGACTGAGACAAAGGATTCCACCATTAAACAATTTTTAAGTGATTCTATATTGATAATTATGCAATTCTTTAACATTCAAATTGATTATAACTATTGCCTAGACAAGTAGATTTTCAAAATAATAGTTGTAAATCAAAAGCATGGAATACCAAAAGTACTAAACTAAGCATGATCCATCAAAACAAATCACAACTATTTAATCAAAATCATATACTCAATTTGTATTCAATGCAAATAATCATAAAAAAATTTGCAAAAAATAATTAAATAAAAATTACTACTTTATTTATTGAAATAATGGCTTCCTCTATTGTCCCAATATTGGGGTTTATCTACTCATGTTGAAAACACTCTCATAAGATTTATTCATAGCTCAAAAAGTGTTTACAAGGATGAAAAAAAAAACTGACACAGAAACTGAAACATATATATATATGTTGCAGAAGAATTGGTGCTGCTGCTAGTTGTTAAAAAGAGATGAAACAAAAGAATAAGCAACAGAGATGTACAACACGGCCACAGACATTTACAGTTTTGACAACGGTTTTTTCATCTTCTTCATGAGCAGAAGAATTTTTTTGTTTTTGTTTTTACTTTCTTCTCTGCTTCCCGCCAGCCTCCCAAATGATCTTTTTGTCTCTGTTTTATACTACAACAATAAATCTTTCTCGTATCTCATCACAGATCCTTCTTTCAATGTGATTTATCTCGGAAAATATTTTTTTTCTTTCTCGGCAATTTTTTTCTTCTCCTCGATCTGATTTCTTTCTTAAATAAAACTTGGTGATGATATCGTTGCGCTGTTTTTCCTAACCAGTATCGAATATTTATAGGAACAAAATCAGTTGGAAACTGGAAAGAAATCCATGTTTCACGTGATAATAGTTTTCTCCCTGCAAGTGATGGGAATAAAATATTAGTAAGATTTTGTTGCTTTTCCGAGTCTCCCAACCGTGTATAAACTCTTAATAATAAGGCAAGAGTATCATCTTGTCTTAAACTCTCAAAATATCCTCCAAAATCTCTATTCCAATTCACGCAGAGAGTGAATAACTTTTTCGCTAATTTGATTTTTGAATTCAAAGAGAAGGGGTGCCTTTATCCACATCTTGGGTGCCTTTATCAATTCAGGTGGGAGTGCCTTTAGTAATTTTATGGGTGTCTTTATCAATTTTTGAGCCAATTTTTCCACAGATGTTTATTTTCCAAAAATACCTACAAACACATAAAATAACACAATTAGTACACAATCGAACACTAACATTAGTTTCTTTTTTTATGTATTTTCCCTTAGTGTAATGTCATTTCCTTTCAATAAAAAATGTTATGAAATTTCTTTCGTAGCGTCAATGAATGAGTATTAATGTTCAATCTCAACTCCTTCAGAGAAAATCAAACAAATTCAGGTTCGCTTACGGCTGGGTATACCACAGAACCCAGTCGTAATTCATCTCTACGGATGGCTCGAGCACAAAAGCCAATCGCAGACTCCTCAGCTAGTTTGATCTGCGGCTGGTTTACTAAAAAACCTGATCGTAAGTTTCGCCTACGGCTGGGTCGATGCACACAAACCTAACCATGTGCTCCAGTTTACTTCTGGGTTGTATGCATCACCCAGCCGTAACTCTTATTTACGGCTAGTAGTTCATATTTTTCTAGTCGTAGTTTAAATTTGATTTTGATTCTAAAATCGTAAATTTAAATCATATCACCAATCTAATCAATCCCTAATCTAAAGACTTAAAAGCCTAGACAAATAAAGCTCGCACATTGAACGATGAGGAAACCTTCGGTTCCTATTGGCCGAAATAAAAATTTTGTGGCTTTTGTGAAACAAAAGTTTTGGTGAGGACACTTGGCAACGTATGATTGGCCTAAAAATATTAGGGAAAAAATTAATAAAAAGGGAAACCATGTCTTACCATGTTTTAAACTCCAAGGAATAAAGATCAAAACCAAATTCAATTTGGAATTCGTTAGTATTTTGATTCCAAAATCGTGAACCTACCATATTCAGAAACCACGACTACGTTAGGAAACAAAAAATGGGTAAACCTAACTGAAAACGGATTTAATGCAATCAAAATTTAATGCATCACGAAAGGACGGGACAGGACAAAACACCACCATACCAAATCAAAAATTGAAGATAACGATGATGAAAAATTAGATATACTCGGTACATAATACGAGCACAAATCTATTTTCTATTAAATTGGCTGATTAATTTCATTAACACTAATTAATTTAGAATAGTCTAGGTATCATGTAAAATATTAAGAAAAAAAGTTTTGGAATTTATTTTTTAATGATCCTATTTTATTATCTTATAAACCCTCACAAACAGAAAGTATAAAACCCCCGTAATAGGGTTCTAATAATACGGAGGTTTGGCCACTGAAAATCCTAGAATTTTTTATTCGTATACTGTATAGAGGTTTTACTACTGTAAATCCTATGATTCTTAAACCCTCTAACCTACCATTTCTCATTTATTCAGCAGCCACCGTCCTCTCGAGCAATCTTACAACTCTCGCAATCCTAAACCTTTGGTTTTAGGCACGATATGCATACTACCAGATTCTCTTTGTGAGAGTATGACATGATTCAATACTCCATAACACATCTATGCATGCCCCACTAATAAGACAAGTGCAGAAGTGTCTAGTAACATCCAGGGAAGACAAAATATGATGGTGCGGAAGCTCAAACCCCCGTCTCTAACAGCAAAACTAGACCTCTAGCCAACTATGGCGGAGATAACAGTTCACTATACTTCTAACATTTACATCCATAACTTTGTAAATAGTGAAGGAAAGAAACACAAAGAATCAAGAGAAACATAAACTTCGAACTTGAAACTCTGAGAACAAAGGGTAAAGAAACTGCAAAGATCATTTTAGTAACCATGGAGAAGTGACAGTGCTATTATAAAGTTCAACAAGCACCACAGAAACAGTAAAAGAAAAAGAACAATCCCAGCAAAGAAAACAGAATCTAAAACAAGGAAATGGCAAGCAAATATTCAGATGATCTAAAAGCTCCCCGTGGCTTGTTTTATTACATGTAAAGTCCTTCTGGGACTCCCTCTTTCTTCTTGTACATAACCTTCTCCTTCGCTTTCTTAAAGTCTGGGTGTGTCACCTGGAAAAAAAAAATTAGTTCAAAATTAACATTTAGAATCAAACCTTTTTTCATAGATGATTCTAAAGAAAATACAAGTATAAGATGTTTCAACACAGAAAATTATACCAGGATGACAAAAGACTATCATAGCTGACAAATTGGTCTCAAAATTATAGAGTGCAAAACAGCAGTAGGAATAAACACCTCAAAGAGACACTTCTAAAGATGGTGAAAACATAGATGCTCGACTTTTACGTTTATCACTATGCACTATGCAGCTAATAAGTTTTATGTCTTTACCACTATGCAAGTATTAAGTTTTACGTATGGGAAGCCCTCAATAGCCCATTGGATCAGAACCGGATTACATAAAGGCAAAGTAGTTGGAAACCAAATTTATGTTCTTCAAAATTTACAACTGCTATAGCACAGATGTGCAAACAGCGGTCGGAGGTTTGAGTCTTTAGGTGTGTATGCCAATGGGTTGTTAATCTTCTTCATGTTTAGCTAAATTACAATCAGTGCATAATCTAACATAACAATCTTTTCAACTAAATGTTTACCTTCATACGGCGTTCTCTTAAGGCAAGCAAACCTGCCTCAGTACATATAGCCTTAATATCAGCTCCAGAGAACTCATCCTTGGTCATCACAAATTCTTCTAGGTTAACATCATCTGCCAATGTCATCCTTGAAGTGTGGATCTGTATCCTCCAAATACACAAACGATTAAAACACGATCATGGAGAATGCAGAGGTATTTATACCGAATGACGACAATGTAGTTAACAAAAAATTATATTATTTGGGCTAAAAATACAATCAGCAGTATATGAATGAAAACAACAGTACCTGGAAAATGCGTCTCCTTGTTTTGGTGTCAGGAAGAGGGAATTCGATCTTCCTATCTATTCGTCCAGGTCTTAGCAAAGCAGGATCAAGACTTTCAATTCTGTTTGTAGCAAGAATAACTTTGACATCTCCTCTTGAATCAAAACCATCCAACTGGTTCAGCAGTTCTAACATGGTCCTCTGAATCTCACGTTCACCTCCTGAATGTGCATCATACCTAGTGGAACATGGTTAACAATCAAGAAACAGGCCAGAAAAACATTCACGCCCACAAATATGTATAAAACGTCTGTAGGTTTGTGAGGGTACCTTTTAGTACCAACTGCATCAATTTCGTCAATGAAGACAATGGAAGGTGAAAGGTCATCAGCAACCCTGAACAGTTCCCTCACTAATTTTGGACCATCTCCCAAGTACTTCTGGATCAATTCACTTCCAACAACACGCAAGAAAGTAGCTGATGTTGAGTTGGCCACTGCCTAAGGAATACAATAAACATGCATGATCAGGGACTTATTGCTTTAAAAACCGAGCCACTGTGAAGAAAAAATATTAAATTAAACGAGGTAAGCAAGAGTGAAGCCACCCTCATAAATCAACCTTAGTCTCTGCTTCAATGTGCACCCAGTTTAAATTTTGAAGACTTTGGATTGCATAATTAGCACCAAGACCAAACAGTTTGCATGCAGTTGAAAATATATGGTAAGTCAGATATTTTTCCATGCATGCCATCATCATTCATGTTGTTATTTATCTTGAATCACGAAGGTGTAGACAGTGAAGTTAAATACCACTACCTTAGTGCTACTTGGAAAGGACAGGAAACAGAAAGCTAAAGGAACAAACAGAAAGATTGAACCTGAACTTCATTTTGTCCTTTTCCTAGAGTCATCATCAAGTCAAGGTCTTCTCACATCATGCATGTACTGTATCCAACTAATCAGCAACTAGTCCCCAAAAATCACAAAAATTATATACTCAGCAGTATTGCAAAAGTGGTGAAAATTTCTTCCATACCTAGTTGCAATGGATCTAATTACTATGGACTAACTTTCTACCTAGTAGACCTGCTAAGAAACACATGTAAAAGGATCACTAAAACAGCATCTAATTATCTCACCAGTTACCAGCAGATGGTTTTCATATGACTGACGCATTTGCAAAATCATAACAAGAAACTATACATAAATATCTCTTGTGCAGCTAAAGAGTAACCAAACAGCTAGATCAATCTGCAGAATTATATAATAAGAAGGAGAACATTTGCACCTTAGCGAGTAAGGTCTTCCCTGTTCCAGGTTCTCCGTAAAGGATGACTCCCTTAGGAGGTTTGATACCAATATCTTCATATAATTCGGGATGAGTGAGTGGAAGTTCAACTGCCTCTTTAATTTCCTGAATTTGTGCATCTAGTCCACCAATGTCTGCATATGATTCCAGTGGAGCCTTCTCAACCTTCATAACAGACACCATGGGATCAACATCATCTTGAAGAAGCCCAACAACAGAGAGAACCTGAAAAGATGAATAAACAGAAGAAGCACACTAAAAATCAGATTTGGAGCAATCTCTCAAAGCATAATAAACTTCTCAGGAGGCAATAACTAACGGTAGACACAGAGCAGAAGCACGCACACAGACATAACTAAAATAAATATACTCAGCTATTATTTGCACAATTAAGTTTCCACGGCAAGATGACAGAAACGTAAAACAATATCAACGCTTATTGGCTTCAATGACTAACGCTTGTTGAAAATAATCTTAAATAATGTAATGCATGTAACAATTTTTTTTTAATGTGTGGAGCGACCTCAACAAGGTTTATTGATGCTCAAACATAAATTAGCTTTACCAAGGCAATACAGTAGTTGAAACTTTGAAAGCTTAACTTTGTGGTGACTATCCTAAGGGATTTTTTAAAATAGCGCCTAGAGAAATAATATTACCTGGGCTGTAGGAATGATCATAACCATGTCCATATTAAACGAAGTGTTCACTATAAGACGAAGCATCACTTACTAGTACACTCAAGCATCAAGAAAAAATCTAATAGGAGAAATCCTAAGTTCTCAAATACATCAATTATTACTCTTAGTTTTCCAATCACTCACTGAACTTTCCCAAAAATTAGTTAGTGTATTCAATACGTCGATGAGACCAATTTACATGAAAACAAAATCTACAACAACAGATAAAGGGATAGTACTAGGCGCAGGAATTCATAGGGCTTGCACTTCATTATGGCATCGTTAACTATCCACCTTTATCTGGAACTGTCTATGTTTATGAAACTACTTGCTCAGTCCACTACCACATCCTATGATTTTTAGCTTTTGATCCATTTAGAATACTTACTTTGCCTCCTAGGCATACATCATTGCTACTCTAACATCACTAAAGGAACCTAAATCAAACTATCCTCTAGCACTCGTAAGACCTACAAATTCTAATTTTAATTAATTTTTAAGGAAGACCTAGAAATTCTAATTAATTTTCCATGTATTATACCTCACTCACAGAATCACTTCAACAAAACAAAAAGTTATGTTCTCTAAGATTTTCGAAGCTTCCAAACCTAAAAATCAAAAAATAAATCCAAAAAATCTAAATGGGCAGATAACAAATAAAATAACATCAGATCTAATTTTAACCTAGAAAAATCCGAGTAAGAGCACAAACTAATAAACAAAAGATAACACAAAATAAAGAAAAGAAAAAGCCTAGTACCTTATTATGCATAAGAATAGCACAACCAGGTTCAAGTTGATCTTTATCAACAAAAGACAAAATCCCAACATAATATTCAGGCCCGACAGAAGAAGAAACAATAGCATGATTCTCATCAATAAGTTCTTCAAGACTACCAACACTCATAGGTGAACCTCTTAAATCATCAACTTTAGATCTATCTTCTTCATTTTTATCTTCCTGTGGTTTCAATCTCTCTTGATTACTAACAAATTCTTCTTCCATTAACAAATAATCTTTAATCCTTTCAAGTTTCAATAATCGAAGTTTACATTTACTTAATGGTGTTACTGTTGGTAATCTTGCTGCTGTTTCTGATCCTTTTTGTTTTCGCTGCTTACGACCAACTCTTGTTGGTGGTGTTGGTTGTTCGAATTTCTTCTCTTTCTTGTTATCACCATCGTTTCTTCGATCTCCAGGTGCCCCTCCTCCCTGTCGGTTCAGTCCTCCTGGTGTTCCTTGACCCATCTTTCTGATCTATTAAAAATCTTTGATGAAGAAATAACTGGTTTGAGAAATTTGGGAGCAAATTAGGGTTTATATAGAAGGACAGTAATTAGCTTTACAATTTTCACAAGATACTAGTCGGTATGTATGGTATTGGGCTGGGATGGACTTGGCTGGGGTATGACACGGATAGTGCTAGCAACTGCGGACCCAGCCTGCAGCTTGACCCTAACCCGGCCCGTTTCGCCTGCACAACCATGACCCTATTAGCAATTCGGCGAATTATTCACGAATAGTGTCGAATCACGAATCAAAGCATCAAATTTGCATCTAAAGTATATATTTCCGATTTTTAAGGATTTAGCTAATTATTTGCAAATTTTCACAAAAAAAATTAATTTGTCCCTTAATATCCCGGTAACAAGTCAAGAAACTATTTAGTCAGATTATGACTTTATGGAAAACGGGATAAATTCAGACGTTGATCCCACTTAGTTGTAACATCAATCTTTTCCATCCAACTACGAAAGCATCTTAATTCCTTTGAAATCTCTTATCGCCTAAAATTACAACTGATTTTCAATTTGATCTTTAATATATTGTAATTACTGATAAGTGCATAATTTATACGTTTTGAGTATCATTTTCTTACATTTATTTGCTATATTTTATGTGAATTACCTTGTATTGTTATTACTTTTATATTCTATGTCTCTTATTAGGTGAATCATCCAAAAGGAAGTGGAACTTGTTTAAATTCAGGATTTCTTCTCACTTTGTCGAAAAGAGCGAGAAAACGAAGCCAACGGTGAAAGAATGAAGTCGTTTCGACTTCGTATGAAGAAGTTATGGGTATAAAGGTAGAGAAAGAGTTATAGTAGACCAGACTCTGACGACCAGGAAGGGTCGTAGTAGTCCAGACTTGGCCGACTGAAATCCAGAAGAAAGTGTTTCTAGTCACTCAGGAACGACCGACTAGGGATGGTTGTGGTCGGCCAGACTTGGTTGACTTGGACTTCTATGCACGGGTTTGATATTTTTATATCCTATTTTGACTAGGATTTGAGCACAGGTTCTTTTATATTTGAATTACTATATAAGGGACACTTCTAAGGAGATGAGAAAGATCTTTTTACGTACTTTTACACACGGAGAAGGAGAACAAGGAGCTAGGGCTTGGAGTTGCGATTGATTATCACAACCTAGGGTTTGCTTTACTTTTCTACTTATTATTTTTCCATGGATTTTAAGAAATCCATGAGTAAATAAACCTTACATATTGGTTAAGGATGTAGTCGGATATCATAAACATGCTACTAAATTAATCTATTAGTTTTATCATCTTAATCAAATCATTATTGTTTTGTTCTACTATTTATGATCGCCGAGTATGATTGTATAAATGTTTGTTTAGAAGCGCTACTAGATAACCATGAATGTATTTCTAATGCTAGACTAGGGTTTTGAGATACAGAATTGTTGATAAACCTTGTAATAAGTAGCATATTGTGATTACCAGTTATATTCAAAATATTTGTGTGATTGCATGTAGAAGCTTGACCTATGCTAAATAGATTACTCGTAGTATATCTATTACATTGATTAGCCTAATTCATAAAACTTAAAGCTCTTGAGGGATTAAACTTGATATCACGTTGCATTAGGTTTTTCTTTGAGTAATATTTACATATTCATCGTTGTGGTATTTGATGACATGAGGAATTTACCGGAGTATGCTCTCGATAGGATGCTCTAGGGCTTTTGATAATGAATGATTAAGTGAGAACTCTAGTTATTAGTTAAAGTGCATGTCTTATGATTGGAGATAAACCCTTAACCAATACTCTCAACCTATCGATTCTTTTTATTCATTTTTTGCTAGTATAATTATTTTAGTCTTAAAACACAAAATACCCCAGTTTATATAAGTTTTCAAATATGAATAACAACCCATATCTACCTGTGGATCGAATCTGTTTTTATAACTATACTCTTATTCATAATTGTGAAGTGAAAGAACTTGAAATAATTTTGCTTGACTAACAACCGACCAAATTTTGGCGCCGCTGCCGGGGAGGCGTAGCGGATTGTTATTTTATTTTGATTTATTATTTTTAGTTTTTAATTTTGTTCTCTAGAATTGTATTTCAGGTACTTATCTTCTGGCTCTGAAACGGAAACCTGTCGGGTATCCACAGATTGGAATCGAGACTCGGAGAGGAACTGTACTGAAATATAAACCAGAGGACATACAAGAGGAAGCAATGGGTGCCAAACCGTACACTCAAGGACTTAGATTCTCACAAGTTGGATACACAACAATGGTGTATTCAAACAACATCTACATTTGAGATCAATCCAGGGTTGATCCGTGAGCTACCAAAGTTTCATGGAATGAATAACGAAGATCCAAACAAACATCTAATGGATTTTCATAACATAGTCATGGCCATGCTACCAAAGGATACATATGCAGATGGGGTTATTTTACGAGCTTTTCCATTCTCCTTGATGATACGACTAAGGAATGGTTACACTATCTACCTTCTGGTTGTGTCACAACTTGGAACGGTTTGAAGAAACTCTTCTTAGAGATGTACTTTCCTGCATCAAAGGCAACTCAGATTCGCAAAAAGATTTGTGGCATTAAGTAGATGGCAGAAGAGACATTGTATGAATGTTGGGAACGTTACAAGAGATTGGTGGCTAGTTGTCCACATTATCAGTTCAGTGATTTGTTGATCATACAGTACTTCTACGAGTGGTTGCAAGCAAGTGACAGAAATCTTCTCGATGCTGCAGGTGGTGGTGCGTTAGTGAACAAAACAATAGCTCAAGCTAGAGAGTTAATTGAGAACACGACAACAAATTCTTAACAATTCTCAAGTCGTGGGTCAAAATCACTCGTCAGGAAAGTCAATGAAGTGAGCGAAGTACTGATATTCGTCAGCAAATGGCCAACATGGCAACAATGATACAACAAATTGCAGCCGTGGTGGTGCCAACATCTACCCGAGGTTGTAAAAAAGGAAATGATCAAATCAATTTTATTCTTCCAAATCAGCAGAGACAAAGGTATGATCCTTATTCTAACACATATGATCCAGGGTGGAGAGATCATCCGAATTTCATCTACACAAACAAGCAAGCTGAAATTCCTGGACCAGTTTTCAGTCGTCCTGGTAGTTTTCAAAAACAAGTACAACAACCACAACTAGTTCAGAACTCAGAATCATCAGAGATACTTGCCATGATGAAGAATATGGCATCAATAATGCATGAAAATCAGCAGATGACTGATAATGCAATCAAAGAGTTACAAACGCAAGTGAGCAGTATGGCAAGTAAGATCAATCATCTAAAAATACAGAATAGTGGGAAACTCCCTTCTCAACCTCTTAACCCGAGAGAAACTGTCAATGCACTGACATTGAGAATGGTACACAAACTGTGCAACCAGAAGATGCTGAGAAGAACAAAGACCATAAGGGGTCGGTTTTGGAGAAAGAGATTACTGAATCTTCCAAAACCGAAGAGGTACCTAAAGAAAACTCTAAGCCTCATGTTTCTATTTATGTTTCTCTTTTACCTTTTCCTCGCAGGTTTGCTAACTCTGAAAAGGCGGAACAAGATAAGGAGATATTAGATATTTTTAAGAAGATTCATGTGAATATTCCACTTATAGATGCAATTAAACAAGTCCCCAAATATGCGAGAATTCTGAAGGATTTGTGTACTAAGAAACAACGGTTAACCGGTAATGAGGTAATGAGTATGGGGGAAAAACATTTCATCTATTCTCCAAAAGAAACTCCCACCCAAATGTAAGGTTCCAGGTAGTTTTGATATACATGTTATGATTGGTAGTAAAAGGTTTGGAAAATCTATGCTTGATTTAGGAGCATCAGTTAATGTTATGCCTGCATCTATTTATGAGTTTTTGAATTTGGGTCCATTGAAAGAAACTGGAGTTGTTTTACAACTAGATGATCGTACTAATTTATACCCTAGAGGTATTATTGAAGATATGCTTGTGCGGGTTAATCAATTAGTATTTCCAGTCGATTTCTGCATATTGGATATGGATAGCGAGTCTGACTCGTCTATTCCGTTGTTACTTGGGAGACCATTCATGAAAACGACTAAAATCGTGATTGATGTTGATAAAGGAACACTCACAATGGAGCTTGACAATGAAAAGATTTGTTTCAACATTTTTGATGCAATTCATTACCCCAGTGATGTTCATTCATATGTTCATGCTAATGTGCTAGACGCGGGTTAATGAGTAGCGAGAAATTCTATAGTCCAGCTGATGATGTTAAACCAAGCGTTGAATGGGAGGTAACCCATTGGTTTTGTATTTTTGTTTTTTTTTTTTTTTATTATTTTTTTTTTTGAGTTTACATATCACATTGTAAGATTTCCCACCTTGACTTTTACACTGGACGAATCAATTTATATTGAGGATAGTGTAAAGTTTAAGTGCGGGGGAGTGGTTAAACATTTAGATTTTTAGTATTCGCTTTTGTAGAATTTTTTAAACTTTTTATACATAATTGCATGAAAACTCCCAACTTATTTCAAGCAAAATTATTCAAGTTCGCTTTTATTTTCTAGATTAGATTTGCTCGAGGACTAGCAAATAATAAGTTTGGGGGTATTTAATAGACACATTTATTGTCTGGTTTTTCTCAATTCTTTATATTGATAATGCTCGATTGTGTACTAATTGTGTCATTTTATGTGTTTATAGGTATTTTTTGGAAGAATAAATAATCATGGAAAAGTCAGCTCAAAAGTGATTAAAGCACCCATAAAGTGTTAAAGGCACCCACTTCTTTGAATTCTAAAATGGCGGGAAAATTTACTATTTTAAAACTGAGAATTTGTGAAGATTTCTGAACTATTTTTGGGGTTGTTTTGAAGAGTTTAAAGGCGCAAATATTTTCTAGCTTTAATAAGAGAAGTTTTACAAATTTTGGGAACATAATAATGGAAATACAATCATATCAAACCAAACCTCCTATTATCGGAAAGATATCAGGTTTCACGTGAAATCTTAGTGAGTTTCCCTTACTATAATTTGTTTGCATAATACATGTTATCTTGTTAGAACAAACAAGGAAATAAGGAGAAGAAAAATCACAGAGTTGTAACGAGAAATAAAGACCGTAGACAAAGAAAAAAATATTCCCAGAGATTTGCTTCTGTCATTAAAAGAAAGAAGATATTGGAAGATGTTGGAGTTGGTAGTTGTTGTATTATAAATAGAGGAGTGGAGGATCGAGTTTTGGGGGGGCAGGAGAGGCCAGAGAGAAAAAAAAATTCACAAAAAAATTTTTGTTCATGAGGAAGAAGATGAAGAAACCGTTGTCGTAGCTGTAATTTTCCGTTGCCTATTCATTTGTATCCAACTGCTTTTGTGACAGCTAGCAATCGTAACCATTTATTCTTTGCAAATTCTTTGCTCCAATTATTTTCTTCATTTTAAACACTTTTTGAGCTATGTATCAATCATTTGAGAGATTGTTTGCTATGGTGAGCTAAACCCCATTGTTGAGGCGACAAAGGAATCTATTTTTCCATTTATTATGTGGTAATATCTATTTAATTAATTTATGTAAATATTTTTATGATTATTTGCATTGAATCAAAATTGAAATAATGATTTTTATTAACTAATTGTGTTTTCTCTTGATGGTGCATGCTTGGTTTAGGGATTTTTGATGCTTCATGCTTGCGATTAATAACTAATATTTTAAAAATCTAATACAAACAATATTTTAGAATCACTTTGAACGTAAGAATTGTATGAATATTTTTTTTAACTGAGTCACATAAATTGGTTAATGGTGGAATTTTGAGTCTCCGTCTTTTCTATAAATTCGTTACAACCTTTTATTTAAGTTTTATATTTTAGCATTATAAATTTAGCTATAAAATCTTTCTTCACAAGTCCGAGTGGACGATACTTTTCTTACCACTTCTACAAAACACATCAGTGCCACCTTCTTCTTCTCTTTCCAAATAGCGAAGCTAGGTTTACCTCTGGCTATGACGTTGATAATACGAATTTGGTAGGATAAAAGGCGTTGTGTCGAGTGTTTAGGCTCAGAGATAATAAAGAAAATAGTGGGATAGTTGAGGAGAGCTTGGAAACAACGAGTCTGTGATTGAATGGTTGTTGGATGCCATTGATCATGATGATCACGATGATTGTTAATGTTTGATTTTCTAGCTCAAGTACTTTGCAGTGAATTGATAGGAATTTTTTAATGCTGTCAAAAGACATAGGTTATACTCGAAAAGAAGCGTCCCTTGTTATCTCTTAATGTGACAGTAATCATGATAGCAGTTTAGTGATAATGTTTTGGTTAACAGTGAGGATGGAGGTGGTATGTTGTTTATTGATTGAGGGATATTTTTGCTCGAGTTTGGTGATGGAGTAAGTTAGCAACGAGTCAGTAATGGTGGATCTTAACCTTGTAGTGGATATGGAGATGGTATTGATGTTGGATATTGTTGGAGAGAACTCAAAGGAGATGAGATATAGTAGCAGAAGAAGTAAGACACAGTTTGAAAAGGAATAGGAAAGCTAGTTTCATGTTCAGGAAAAAGTAAAGGAACTGAGTTTTTTAAAACTCGGATAAAAAGGAATGTCGAGGCCATACTCTTCATCAGGGAAGATAAACCAAAATTCAAAAGAAAATAAAAGTCTAAATGATAAAAGTTATCGAGGAAAGAAATAAAAAGTTCTAAATAAATAAGTTTATGCGGAGTTGGTGAGTTATCGAGGAAAATTGATTATGCTTGTCAGTTCACACAACTGCCTGACCAATTAAAGTTAGATCTTAAAAACCGAGTTGGCTAGGCTCTTCTTATCCTATTGATGCAACCCATCTGGCTATGTGATATTATTTTGACGTTCTTGGCTAATTTTAAGCGAGCTTGGCGACCTATTTTGACCGGGATTCGAGCACGCGTACTTCAACTTTTGGTATATCTATTTAAGAGATAGTTCCACTTCGATCTATCATATATTTAGGGTAGATGTTTTACACTAGAGGAAAAGAGAATGAGCTTTGGGTGTTGGAGATTCTTCTACAATAACTAGGGTTTTCTTTTATTTTTTACTTATTATTTTTATATGGATTTTAAGAATTCCATGATGAGCTAATTTTCTCTTATTGGTTAGATATGTAGTCTGAAGTCTACAACATGTTTGTTAATTAAAGCATTCATTCTTAGTATTCATATTTTCTTTAATATCGTTTATGTTCTAACGCTAATGATGCCATGTATGATTGAATTATTGCTTATTTAATTCACAAATTAAATATCGTAGATTCATATATATAGCTAAACTAGGGTTTGAGATCCTGAATTGTTGAGAATTCCTTGTTACAAGTAGCAGAATATAATTTCTAAAGATGGGATATTACCATGCAATTATATGTAAAAGCGAAACTTAAGTTAAATCTGTGTGGCTCTTGCGCCGGAATGATTAGAATAACCTCAACTCACAAAAACCATTGTTTTCATTGGGTTAAAATTGAGTGGCTCTTGCGCCAAGTTATCTAGTGAAAAGAATTCAAATAGTGGCTTTTGCGCCTTTGATGATAAAGGGAGTTTTGTTGAAGTAGACCTAAGATAGGATGCTTTATGGTTATTGGTATCGAGAGAAATTGAATATTTAGTATGTTTTAGTTGATAACATGTTTGATAACGGAAGATGGACTCTTTGACCATTTTTTTCATTTTATTTGTTTATAATTTTAATCGTTTCTTGCTATTAATTTAATTTAAATTTATTTACAAATTTTCGTACATCCCCCTAGTTACATAAGTAATCAAAAAGTTTATTAAAAACTCATATCTCCCTGCGGATCGAACTTGTTCTTATCATTATACTTTAATCTATATTTGTGAAGTAAGAATTTGAAATAATCTTGCTTGGTTGACAATCAACAAACAATTTCAAAAGGCTACAAGGGAACCATTCAAGTATGATGCTTGTAATGATATTTTGAGATAAATTATTGCTGGGTTTGATTATCAACTCACTGTCGAGCAAAAAAATGTCTTATTTTCCAAGCATAAAAACTTTACACCAGCCCAAAATGGGACCGAAGTAATACCTAATAGAGATATTAGTTGGAACTACATGCATCTGGTGAGGCCCTTAGGGACCAAAGATCCTAAAGTAAACAAGGCAGAAGAAGGATCGTGAGCAAGGTATCTTCAGGAAAGAAAAAGGTGGCTGAGGGAGTACTTCAAGGCAGATGGATGAATCAAGTTTCGATAAACAAAGTGTATAAATGTTTGAGTATTTTAGAGAATCACGATAAAAAAAATATTTTATGAGATTTTGTCATGTAACCAACAAAATTCTTATCAATCGCAAGAAAAATAAGATAGTGAGATAATAAATATGGATCTTAGTAACCTAGCCACAGCGGGGAAAAACATTATCGACAAAAAACAAAAAGATATTTGGAAGAGGTTGAATATGATCGGCATTGATGATTCAGAGGATGATGAAGTAATCCAACTCTTATTGTTTTCCGTTAAAGATGTAATTTAGTTTATTTTTTTAATTTCCAGTTTAGTTTTGAATTAATAGTGTTACCTTTATTTTTGGTGAACTTCTAATGTATGTTGTTTGAATTAATGAAAAGTTTAAGTTTCGAGTAATTACATTTGTTAGATGGAAACTTTAACCAACGACTCTATTTTTGAATTAATAACAACGACTAGGTTTTATAAAAATTAAACTTCATAACGGTTATTTATGTACATTGTACAAATTTTGAATATTTGAGCCGTTACGGATTTTTCTTATATAAAGATTATCTCTTCTTTATCATCCAGACATAAAATTTATCAACTTTTATTTTTTTCCTTTTCATCCAAATCATATTTATGTCTCCACCCTACACACTTAAAGAAGATACTCATTTGATAAGTAGTCTTCGCGGAGTTACGAGGATTCAACAAACAACCTTAGTGGAAATCAAAAGTTTAATCAATAAATTATCATATTGAGTTCGGTTTTTTGAGAATCGGATCGGACCGACCGGTCCGACCAGTAAACCGGTGAACCAGTCACATTTCTAGTATGATTATACACTCACCCAATAATTTACTCAGAAACTGTTCTAGATTTTGCAAACCGGTTGAACCGGACGGGCCAAATGGTGAACCGTGTGATCCAGTGTGGTTCAGAACTGGTTTGACCCAGTCATAAAATGGATCTTCACATGCTTAAAAAAACAAGTTTCTCCGTTATCGAATCAAACGATCAAAATCAATCAAAATATATTATTATCTCTCGCACCATTCTTTAATTTGATGAAACTTATGTTCTTGCCTATTCTTTTTCAGTTTGCGATCCTTCTCCATCGATCTAAAAGAGATGATATCATCTCTATTTTTTTTATCCATTTATTTTATAACCCCCAACAAAATAAGCAAACCTAAATTGTTCACAAATGATGATGCAAGAAGAATGGAAGGAGAAGGAAGAAGATACAATACATGTGACATGGAATTAATAACCAACAACAAACTTAGATGCTTTTAAAATAATAATACGAACAAAAGTACAAATGATTTTGATACAAGTATAGATATAGATTATGAGAATATTGAGAAGTAATTTGTTTTTTTATCCATGTACTTTTATCTCTGTGGAATTTGAGAAGACAATTTATATTCCTTTTTGCCTTTTCTTTTTCTTCTATCTCTTGTTTTTTTTATTTTCCTTTTTCATATATCAAATCAGGAAGATGGTGAAGTCCGTGATATACATCTCTCAGTTTTCTTATTTATTCATATTCTCTATTTTATTTAATTGTGACCCAATGAACCACTGGTTGAACCAGTTGACCTTGACCCAATCCATTTTTCGGTTCGATGTCTGATCTGGTTTTTCAAACATTGATTGAGTGTTGGCTGTACTAGATGACCAAATAGCATCTCTTATGACTTAATTAACTTAATAGTAACCATACATAACTCTACTATTAATTTACTACGATAAAATGGATAAGATTATACATAACAATATTAATAACTAAAAAAAACGTTGTGATAATGATGCAGAAATTGGATGTTTTCACTGCGGATCAATAAAAGAAAATGTGTATCTCCATACTATTTCTCACAGTTGACCATAACGTCTTACAATTCAAAACCAAAAAGTTGTTAAATTAATTAGCAAACTGTTTAAATTGAAACAAAATAAGAAATTTCTGCAAAAGAACCTGCAATAAATTCTTTTGGGTCTTGGACTTTATCTTAATTGAAATTATTGATCCTCCAATCGGCGATTAATCATTTTTCTCTCTGCCAAAAGATTAGCCAGGTGCTACATACCAAATTAAGAGGAGTAAAATAGTAAAACGATAAACATTGTGTTTGAGAACCCCACTAAGCACTTCCTAACGCCATTTCAAATAAGGACACATTTTGTATCCCCAGGTCTTTGCTTGAGCAAATGTTGGATACAATTTGTATCACAATCTTCTAGCGGTTATGGCTTTCACTGAGGGTCAAATAGAAACAAAACCAGTAAGTATTGATTTGATCTAACATATCACAATAGCAAAACAACAAAAAATTGACTAGCCCAAAAATAATTAAAATCTGAAAAAAGAATATAAGCCTGCAACAATTAATAACAAGCAACAAATGGGATGTTTGACTAACAAACACAATTATTTAACCCAAAACGGATCAAATAGATTAAGATCATTTAGATAAAGTTGGTGCAATAATTACCCCACGTGTGATATCAATGAAAAGTTGATTATAGGGTCCTTTGCAGTACTAACAAAGTATGAACCAAAAATTAAACTCTCAAAGAAAGTTAGAACACAACTACCTTGTTGATCTTGAAAAGTGAAATTAATGGATCAAGGGTTCAAACTTCCAAATATAATTCTTGGGGATGATACCGTCAATCTCGTCTCCCTGAACATGGGTTCAACTAAGATTAACCCACAAACAATTTGCTTTTTAAAAATAAAAGCTTATATCAATATATTTATCGATGTTTAAAAATTTGAGATTGTACTTGCAGTTTGTTTATGTTCGTTTTCTTTTTGGCTTGAGAATCATGGGTTAATAAAACTTTTTTTTCTCCCTGAACAAAGAATAACATTGTAAAGAAAAAAAATTGAATCTTCTCCATCCATATAAACCTACAATGACCAAAAATTAAACGTTAAAAAATATACCCACTGAAAAGTGACGAAATCAAGTTAGAATTTGAAAACCATTGATCGGAAAGAATCAAAAGGGTTTAATCTAGTGTTGTGGCTTTAGATCAATGAAAATTAAAATATCAAGGTTGAATCAAGTTTTTGAAACTGATAGATATTGTGGATTTGTTGTGAGATAAGTTAAGGGATTGAAGAGAAAATGACATAAACAAAAACCTAACCAAAACACTAGTTCTTTTGGACTTATTTACCGTAAGACACAATTTAGTATTCAGTTATGGCATTAAGGTTTACTCCTAATATATTCAGATTGTAACTGCCTAGTTAATATCCAAAACATACGATCGTGATTTATTAAAAAAACAAAAAGCCAAATTCATCATGGCCCTTTTTTGTCTTTCCCAACAACAAATCCCAAACTCTTTTTGTATTTTCCAAAAAGGCAAATGTTCTTTAGTATATTGATTATTTTTACCCTAAAACAATTACATACATTCTAGAGTATTCCTAGAGATGGACTTAGGCTTGGGCTTGACGCCTTTATATAATACTAGATTTTTGGGCTTATAAGGATATATAGAATATGATAACCACATCAATAATAATTTTAATTTTAATTTTTCAATAAGATACATAAAATTCAACCCATTCAAAACCAACACTACATATATACTACATCTGCTTATCCCAATCCTTCACTAATACTACAATTAATAATAATCATAGGTTTTTAACTACTTGTATGTTCAAATGTTATGATTGAGTTGTATACAATGTAACTAATCAACTTAAGATCAAGTATTTGATGATTATCAAAACAAATTGAGTTTTAAAACCTAAAAAGAAACTTACCGACCTTTAATTCATTCGTGGATGAAATCCAAAATTGAAAGTTGCAACAAAACCACGGTTGTACAAAGTATATGTTTGGGAAAAATTATATTTTACCTCAAAAAATCACGTTGATTATAATCATAGTGATGATGCAACTTTTCTCTCCAAATGTCGGGGGTGGGGTGGGGTGGTCTTATACAAACTCTATGATGCTTAAGTTAGCTAGAGTTTTTCACAGGAGATTGTTAGGAATAGATTGTGTACCTCTTAGGTTTTGTCCCCTTGTATTTATGTAGTTCAACTTTCGAAAGAAGTTCTATCCTGCAATAACTTAGACTGCAAGTCATCCATAATGTTCAAGAATTTTCACCAATGGTGACTTAGTTAAAAAGTATTAGAAACTTCCAGAACCTTATTCTAGGGTCTTGAGACGGTTTTGTAGGCTTATGGGAAGCTTAGGCCGGCTGTGTGAGCCGCTACATGGGTTGGCTATTTCGGCCAGCTTTCTAGACCGAACTCGTGAGCTGGTTATTTAGGCAGATTGCTTGAGTGGGCCGTCTGGATCGGATATCAAAAACTTATTATAGGTACATACAATATAACCCCTTTTAGTATTTCATTAAAAAAAATTCCACCTATAACACAAATGAAGATCATATAGGGTTAGAGGTTTTTTATTTTTAAGGAAGAAAAAACAAAAAATAAATTTTATGTATAATTTTAACTTGAGGTCGGAATCTTAAATCTGACCTGATTAAGTTCAAACATTGACCAGGCCGGGTAATGAAGTTCCGCCTACTACCATTTCGTCGGATATTGAGTATCCGACCAAATATAACTAAACCTAATTGTGCTATTTGGCATTATGGCTTAGCAATATTTTAGGGTTTATAGTAAAGCCTTAACTCACCACAGTGCTTGTTCCGACATCCAAATTCTGATACTTCATAGAAATTTCGTACAAATAGAAACTGTTATGTATTTGGATGCCATATGGTGTATCTAGACGTCCAACAGTCAAAATGCATTAAATTCTAAGTGATTCTGCATTGACCATGGTAATTTTCGTCACAATTTTGGTGGAGAAAATCAAGAGTTAAATAGGGGAGCGATTCTATAATTGGGATTATGAATGGACATGATTAGGGTTGCACAAGAAAACCGTAAAACCGTCACCGAAAAACCCCGAACCAATAGCAATGGCTAAGACAATGGTTCCAGAGAAGCGTAACTGTATATCATCGGTATAGGTAATAGGTTTTACCTTGAAAATTGACCAAACCGTACCGACCTACCGATTAATTACATCCATAGATCTAAGTGAATCCTAACCATACATCTGAATATAGGAATATAAGCCCTAAAAAATCCAACCTCATTCTCGACCTCACTCCAAGTCTCTCTACTCTCTTGACTATTCTCTTATTCCCTTCTTCTTCTTTCATACAAACACCAACCCCATCACCATCACAACCATCACCACTCACAACACCACAAATAACCACATTTTTCTTATTATTTTAGTGTTTATTACTTTACTTCTTTATCTTAATTTGGTGTTTATTTCACGTTTCAACCACACCTCCGAATCTGACAACAATAGGTATTGATTTCTGAAATTCAAATGACTTCTGATTTCTCTTTATCACTAATTTCTAGTTGAGTATAATTGATTTGATGTTTGAAAATAAAGAACAAGGATATAAAATCTCAGTTTGTTAATGTGTGAATTTTAGGGTTTGGTGGGATTGATTTGGGAATGAAAGGATTACAGGGATTTGTTGTCAACAACAATAGGTAATGATTTCTTTGTACTTATTCATGGGTAGGTTAGCTTTTAATTTGAGGTTTGTTTGAATTTAATTGCATGTTCTATCTAGGGGTTTTGAAATTGTTGTTTTAACTTTTAATTGATATTTATGATCTAATAATGACCAAGAGGAGCTTAATTGTTGTTTTACTTGAGATCTGTATGATATGAATTGTTGTTTTATGTGGGGGTTTGATCTAGTTTCATTTGACCTTTTAAGGATGATTATTATTTTTGGGGTTTGTTGATATGTTGTGGGTTTCTTACTTTATATGTAAGATTATATAGTGGGGATGGATTGAAGAGTTCATATAATGCATGCGATTTCTCCTTCCTATTTATCTCTCTAACTAAATACACACACGTTTATCCAAATTATTTAGTTTATATACGTATTCATACATACATAGTATGTTGATCTACTGGTAGAGTTTTCATACATGTTTATTGTTGGATTGTTAGAAAGACTTAAAGACCAATTAACTACGTTTTCTAGAGGGCTTGAACGTCAATTATTGGTTCTAAAATTTGGTAAGCATATATTTTCACTTTCATATATCTATGATCTAGAGGTGTACTAAGACTCTAAGATTATTCTTCAATATTTTAATGCTTACATAAATTTTACATTACTAATTGTCAATTTCTTTTTGCAGCCCTACATCTGTTACATATTCATAGTTAAAGCTCCAGTGGCAGCAAACAAAAAGACTTAAAGGGATCTTGGAGGTTGCGTACTTGCAATTGATTGAAATTCCAACCTATTACTACTTTTTCTTGTTTCTTTAAAATGTTTACATTCTCATGTTTTGAACTTCTCTTATTTTATTTTTTTTTGAAGCATGAAATGGTTTTATTAAATCATAAAGCGGTTACACGGGGGTATGTGATACCCATTGAGTCGTTTAGTACAATTTGAGTAAGCAACGATGGTATCGTATGATCCCGTATTGTAGTTGAAAAGGCTCCCGCTTGACTTCCATCTGTCGTGCAATTTGCTACACCGTCCGTCGCTTGGTTTCCTTCCATGTAGATGTGTTGGATGATGCTATGTAGAATTTGTTGTAATCTCTTCTGGATTTATATAATCATTTTATCTATATACCATGGTGGTTTAGTATTAAAGTTTATGAATCGAAGTAGATTATCAGAATCCGTTTCAAATAGAACTTTTTCCCATTGCATGTCCGTCCCCTTTCGTGATACCATCGGGATGGCCCATGTCTCTGCAATCAGGGCGGCGGTGGTTCCCAAAGGTATAATAGACGCTAGAGAGTTGTTGCTATCGAGCCCCTGCATATAAATCCTTCACATTCCGGGCCAGGGTTCCCCTATCCGCTCCATATATGTTGATTTTAATCCACCATAGGATATGAGAAACCCAATCAACTGAGATAGTTGTTGTAGTTCGTGAGTTGCGGGCTGGGTTTACCAGAGGTGTCATCCCTGGTAACACTGGAGGTAGGAATCCTTGTGCCCATGCGAACTCTTGTTAGAGTTTGAGATCCATATGCATAATGTTTTATGGGTTATGCTGCTTCTGTCGATATATAAGTTCATTCCTGGCTAACCAAATGGACCAAAATATGAAGCATAACGAGGTGGTGATGGAAGTAGAAACTTTAGTTTGTAATATTTTGAGAGATTGTACTTTGCGGGTTAAAGGTATTGGTATGGATATTGGTGATATTTGTTTGATTAGAGAGGTGGGTGAAAACACTAGTCCGGGTTGTTACAACAATCTGGCAATGTAGGAGGATATGCACCACAGTTTATGGATTAGCATTGCAATAAGGGCATATATTGGTACTGGTGACGTAGATATGGTTTAGGACCGTGAAGGTCGGTAGACCCTCATTAATCGTTTTCCACAAGAAAAGCTGTATTTTTGGGGGACACGGAAGTGTCTAAAGGAAGTTTGTGGGTGGTAGAGGGTTTTGATGCACTTGATCAGAGGTTTGGGCCAGGTATTTGTATCCTGAAGCTGTGGTATACTTTTCGGTTTTTGTGAAAGGCCAGATAATATTATCTTGGGGGCAGTCTCTAGGAAGGTGTATATTTATTATTTTCTGGACTGTCAACGAAGGTAGGTGGGATAATTATCATGGATCTAGCTATGGGATAGAGGATCACTGATATCAGTTACTTTTTGGATAAAAAGGCATGGTGCTGGATCAAGATTTATGGAGTGTGGGATCTAGTTTGCTTGGATCGGGGTTGTTAATCAATTTCTTATTTGATGGAAGATAAATGGTGAAATGTGGGTATTTGGGAGTTCAACTGTCTCCATTGTGGGCTGGTATATGAAGGGATGGGATGTGTGCCCTCAAAAATAGGCTTATGGTTGAGGTACTTTTCTCTGTAAAGTTTTTCCGGTGTGGAGTCGGGTTGTTCATGAATGTTCCAAGTTCTTTTCATCAAAAGTGCTCTATTGTGGTCGAAATTATTTCGGCTTCCAAGTCCTCCTTGCGATTTGGGTTCCATTAACTTGTCCCATCCCATGTGGTGAAGTTTCCTAACTGAAAAATCATGCCCTTGGAAAAAGTTTCTGGTGATTTGGTCTATCTTTTTGTGCACATGTGTGGGAAGGAGTTGTATTTTCATAATGTGATTGGAATTTGGGCTAAGATGTGTTAATTAATACTAACCTTCATGCGGGAGTTAGGCATTTTGTCATCCATCCTTTCGCCTTTTGTGCTAGCCGTTGTAGCAGAGATGTGAATATATGTCGAGATGATCTCCCATGCTTAAATTGGACCCCCAGATAAATTGGTTTGGCATGTTGAAAAACTGATGCATTTTCTCCACTTCGTGTTATCCAATCCTGGGTGATGTATAATAATAGATTTTGATGTATTGATTAGTTGACCTGTCGAGGTGTTGTAGGCGTGAAACAAATTTTTAAGATGAAGATTGTTTTTGGTAGATGCTTTGTAAGTGATGCAGAGGTCATCCACATACATAAGGTGTAGAATCGGTGGTGCTTTATGAGAGATACAAAGTCCTTGAACAAGATTTATGTTCTCCAGTTTTGCCAAATTGGTTGATAAAATTTATGCACAAATAATGAAAACATAAGATGAGAGCGGGTCACCTTGTCGTATTCAGCTGGTCGGGTGATATATCCATGTAGTGTGCCATTAATATTTCTTGATTAGGTAACCGAAGAAATACATAACATAATGTAATCCACAAAAATATGGGGGAATCCTAGACCATAAAAAGCTCTCTTGATAAATCCATAGTCTAAACTATCATAAGCTTTTTGTATATCCAATTTAAAAGCTATTTTGGGATCTTTTGTGTGGGATGGTGATTTAATATGATGAAATAATTTTCCAGCAATTGCTATGTTATCATGGATAGATCTTTGTGGTACAAAAGAGCTTTGATAGGGGTTATTAGAAAAGGGAGAAGAGGTCGGATGCGATTGACTAAGATTTTGACAATAATTTTATAGGTAACGTTGCAGTTCTATCGGTCGAAATTGTGATAATTTTGAAGGATGATCCACCTTTGGTATTAGTGAGGTTTGTGTGATTCATGAGAGGGTGAATATTGAGTGTGTCGAAGAAACTGCATACCATAGCCGTCAATTGCAAATGGGTGGTTTCCCAGAAAACTTTGGAAAACTTACTGGTGAATCCGTCTGGTGTTGGCGCTTTTTCTAAACCAATAGAAAAGAGCGCTTCCTTGATCTCTGTGGGTGTTACCTCTTTTGTAAGCATGTTATATTGTTGAGTTATTAATCTATGTGGGATTGTATCAAAGATTTCGTCATCTATTACCGTATTTGGGGCTGTATATTGCTCAATAAAATGGTCAATCATAAGCTGGACGATGTTGGCTTTATCATTGAACCAGTTGAATTCTGAAGTAATTAAGTGTATAATAGATAATGAAATTTGATTAAATTATGGTAGAAAACTAGAAATTTTAGGAAAAAATCTGGGTAAAAAATCCTGGCATAACAGATTTTCATAGGTATAAAATCAGAATCGAACCGAGTTGACTAGCTATAATTTAAAATCGAACCGACCAACGCAGGTAGAGGTACCGGTTCTGAATTAAAAAACTGGCATAGACCGGTACAGGTACTCGGTTTAGCCAAAAACTGAGCCGAACTATACCGTGTCATCCCTAGACATGATTTTTAAAAAGTGGATCCCACCACACATGATTAATAGCGAATTTTCCCGCGGCACACCAATCATTTTGGTAAAATTATTTGTATCGTAACGAAACCTTAGAGCTTCTCCAATGGATTATATGTGAAGAAAAAAGTCCTACCATATTTTAAAAAATTTATCTCCAACCCATGGATGTGAAGATGATGTGGTAAATTTTTTTTAGACATCCTCTAGGTGAACCTCTAGTTATAGACATTCACTTAGAGGATGTTTTCACACTTTTATTAACAAAAGTAATTAAAAAACAAAAATTAAAATAATTGTACCAATTATATATATATATATATAAATAAGTAAAAAAATAATTGAAAACATTATAGATTTGAGATAAAAAAGAAATTTTCCTAATATTAGGATTTTATATTTAGATAATGTCTTAAAAATGATGCCTCATAATGCCTCGTATAAAATATCCACAGTCACCATCGGAGAAGTACTTAGGAAAATGTCGGAGAAAATAAACATTTAGTCTGGAATTGGACTATTAGAGACACGTCTTAAATAGTAATGTTTCAGGCGAGCCTTATCAGATGCATCCGACTCCAGAGTAAAACCAGTAATAAACAAATAAAGTTCATCTCCATCGTCAGTTTGACGATTTAAAGCGGGACCCATATATTATTACTCCCCCTGTTTCTAAAAAAGTATTATTATCATTTTTTTATTTTAACATAAAAATAAGCCAAATTGAAAAAGTGATAGTAACATTTTTTTTCTAAAAACGGAAAGAGTATTAATTTTAGAATATTTTATCGAATATATCAATGAATTATTATTCTCTTTGAAAAAAAAAATGAATGACGCCATAAAGCGAGTGGGAGATAAATGTTTGGTTAAACCAAATAGCGCCACGTGTGATACAACCTGTCAGCTCGACAGTGCATCTTGCAATCTCAGACGGAACTCCTCTCTCTCTACGAAAAAATGGCGGTTTTATTTTCTCCATCTTCGCCGCTTTCTTTCTATCCCTAACCCTAAAACAACAAAGTTGTTATTCTCTCTCTGTAATTCTCTGATCCTCAATTTCGATCTCTCTCTCAAAAAAAAGTAAATAAATCCCTAAAATCAAATCCTTTGAAAAGAAATACTCGCAATTCTCTAATCCTCAATAGTAATACTCTATCTATTTCCCACTCTTCTCCCAATCTATCGGAGAGAAATGGGAATTTAGGGTTTTCTCAGTGAGAAATTTAGGGTTTGATGATTTTTTCAATGGAGGGAGGGTATCGATTGGTTTGGTTTATACAGTTTTTTAGATATTTACATGGAAGAAATTTCTTCTAAACTCCTCCTATCTCATGTGTAATCAAGGATTCGGATTGTCATCATCTTCAACAACAGCAACGACATCCGAGACCCTAATGGATACTCCGGCCAATATAACACATTCGTCACCAGAAGAACAACAGAAATTGAAGATGTTATGTAGTTTTGGTGGAAGTATATTACCAAGACCACAAGATGGTAAATTAAGATACGTAGGAGGGGAAACAAGAATTGTAAGTTTAAATAGAGATATCAATTATGAAGAATTATTATTAAAATTGAAAGATTTCTTCGAATTAGCTAATTTAATCAAGTATCAACAACCAGATGAAGATCTTGATGCCTTAGTATCAGTTGTTAATGATGATGATGTTACTAATATGATGGAAGAATATGATAAACTTGGTTCTGGTGATGGTTTTACTCGTCTAAGGATATTTCTATTCAATTCTACTACTATTACTGATAATAATCACCATCATCAGTTTAATGATTCTTTATCTGCTTTATTAGCTCATTTTGAAACAACAGGGTCTACAGTCGATGATAGAGGAGAGACTGAAAGAAGGTATGTTGATGCCTTAAATAGTTTACATGATAGTCCTGAACATCATCAGTTTACAAGACAACAATCACCTGATTCACCACCAGCGCCACCACCACCGCCTCTTGTTGTTGGTAATAATCATGATCAGTATTTTAATCAAGTGAATATGGATTTTGGAATTCATAGTAATAACAATAATCAGCAGAGGAATTGTGAGGTTAATTCGTTACAATTTAATAACTTAAGACAACTTACAATTCCTCGGCAAGGACAACAACAGTTCGAGACTCCATGGAGTCCTGGGTATTTTTCTCCAAGGTATCCTGGTTCTCCGTCGTCTAGTCGTTACCGTATGCAATATGGAGAAGTGTTACCAGAACACCAGATGGGTCCTCCACATTATGAACACCACCAATCTCCATTCCTTGAAAATGTTGTATGGCTTCCACCAGGAGCTGTACCTGTTGACAAGGGTGGTTTTCCAGGGAATTTGAGCAGCGCCCAAAGTGTTACGGACGGGGGGCATAGTAGTATCTGTGATAATTGCAGAGTGACTTTCCAAAGGGGCCAGAATTTGCCTGAATCTGCTTGTTATACTGATTCACGCTGGAAGCAACAATCACATTTGGAGCCGCCACCAAGTATGGGAAATGAATATCACCAGTTTGCCAATCCTTGTGTCCAGTGTACACATAGTAGGGAGGGTTATGTAATTAATTCTGATGGAAGATTGGATCATGGGGTTTACCCTAGAGAGCAGAATGATTCACAGTCTTTCTATAATGATGCTCACAGTCACGAGAGAGGATGGGCAATGCACCACCAAATGAGCAACCGTGGAGACGAACGAAGAGCACATATATCTGGAGCTGGAAGGATGAATGAACACTATCTGGTAGATGGTTCTGGTCTGAATCTCCCTCCTTTACATGGTAATAGTGGTGATGGACATCAGATGCCTTCCACTTGTGTCAGCCACGAAGATCCACGGTACATTCGAGTAGGACTGGAATTGGGAAACGAGGGAATTCATGAACAATCTATGAGTGGTGTTTGGCCTCAAATTCATATTCCCACCCCTGAAGATCGTGGTGTCAGGTACGGGAACATACCTGCTGTTTATGGAGCTGATAATCTTTATCAAGTATCACATGCACCTGCACCAGTTCCAGTACCAGTGCCAGTGCCAGTGCCGGCACCAGTGCTCGCATCTTCACCAGCACCAGCTTTGTGGATAAAGGTGCGGAACCCGATGGATAGTGTATCATCTTATGAAACCCTGAATATGTTACCTCAAGGCAATGTCTCGGGGTATGTAAGGGGCGTGCAGGAGAACAGTCCTAGCTTTCATAATGGGTTGGACAGTCCAAACCCTTGGGCTGGGAATCAACAGCAGACATTTGGTTTTGATGGATCTGCAGCCCCATCCACAGAATTTGTCCATGGCTACGCTCCGAAGTTGAACATGAACACAATTGGTCAAGATAATCTTCATCCATTTACTGCTGACCTTGTTTGTCCTGCACCTGATAGGTTGGAGTTAGCTAATCCAGCCGAACCTGTACTCCAGGTGTATTCTCCTCCATCTGCAAATGAAGAGAGAATTCTTTCTGCAACTGTTCCAACGCACATCCATTGTCTCTTAAATGTTACTGGTACTTCTGGACTAGTATCTCCAGAGGAGAAAAGCTCTCCTGAAGGGGGTTCTGGGATGACCTCTTTTGTTAAGGCCAAAAACTTGGATACTCAGAATAACTCTTCTCCTGGCAAAAGTGATGTGGATAAGAAAGGAGAGGCAGGGTTGGATTCAAAGGATCTGTTGACTTCTACTTTAGAGAGTGTCAAGAATATGAAACTTGGCGAAACTTATGACTCCAGTCCAATTGATCCCAAGGAGCTCTCTATTAAACGTTTGAGTTTTTTACCTGAGTTGATTGCATCAGTGAAAAAGGCTGCATTAGAAGGTGTGGAGGAGGTGAAAGCTAGAGTGGAAGGAGAAGTTGAGGGTGATTTGGATTCTTCAGCAAAGGAAGCGGCTTATAAAGAACATGAATCTGTTGTGAGATGTTTTGTTTGATTTCTTTATTTATTCCTTTCATGTCTGCCATAGATATTTGAGTAACTCTGATTCTTGTGTTTGTTGCATAGAATATGCATGATGTGGAGGTTGACTCTGACAGTGAGCACAAAAATATTTCCAAGATCGAGCCAACAAAGGCCGAGGAGGAAGCCTTGGCTAGAGGGTTACAGGTACTTGTTTTTGTCGTCTTATCTTCGTAAATATGACCACTCAAATGTTAATAGATTTTTTGTCCATCATCTCAATATTCCTTTCTTTGTTTGTAGACAATAAGAAATGATGATCTTGAGGAAATTCGTGAATTGGGATCTGGAACTTATGGTGCTGTTTTTCATGGGAAATGGAAAGGTTCTGATGTAGCTGTCAAACGGATAAAGGCTAGTTGCTTTGCAGGGAGGCCGTCTGAGAGAGAACGTTTGGTTGTTTCCCTATCTTGTATACTTATTTATCCATTATGTGACTTACGAATCATTTCCGAATAGCTTTTCCACCTCAAGTGTAGAAGTGTAGTATGGCTCTTTAAGGCGTCCTTATTTGACGCTATTCGTCACTTCTAGAATATAATTTACTGTAAATAAATTTCTGAATTCTGGCTAGTGTCTATGGTACCTCTTGGTTCAAGCACAAGGCGTAGTCTCTTCATTACGTAGGTTCTCTTCTAAGGCATATATACTCAAAAGGAAATGAGAGAACTGTACTGGTCAATCAACTTGTTTATGTTCCCATGCACCCTTTTGTCAAGGGTATTGTCAACGGGAGCCAACTTTTGGCAGGGTCAACTCTTTTCAATCTGAGTAATCTAATTTCGTATCTTGGGAACTAGGCGAGTTTGCATACCTTTCACGTGCCACAGTTAGAACTGTGCCATTGTGAGCATGAAAATATGCAATCATATCCGCTCATCAGCCGTTATTCATAAAGATAGGATCGTGTTCACGGTGCTATTAATTCTTCGGACTTTGTCTGTATGAGCCCCTGATTAATATTACACATTTTTAAAAATGGTAGTTGTTTTTAGTGTCAATGGGCAAACCTTTCATATTTATTTATTGTCTTCTATATCTTTGTTTTAAATCTATTTCATGTACTCTTAATGAATTTAGTAAAATCTTAAACTTATGGAAAGCAGGAATTTGTAGAGTAATCTTGATGATCATCTTTTTGTTCCAGAACTATTATGGATATTAAATGTCACAAAACGGATTTTGTTTAATAGATTGCTGATTTCTGGAAGGAGGCCTTGATTCTCAGTTCATTGCATCATCCGAACGTTGTTTCGTTTTACGGTATAGTTCGTGACGGCCCCGATGGATCTCTAGCTACTGTAACAGAGTTCATGATTAATGGATCTTTGAAACAATTTATACAGAAGAAAGACAGGTATAAAGCTTTCGAGATTAATAATGGATTGTCCCTTCACTCTCCTCTTTCCAGGTTTGTAAGACGATGAACTTTGAGTGCCTAGTTTTGACCTTTCATTGCCACCATGCAGAACAATTGATCGTCGCAAGAGGCTCATTATAGCTATGGACGCCGCGTTTGGTATGGAGTACTTGCATGGAAAGAACATTGTTCATTTTGATTTGAAGTGTGAGAATCTTCTTGTCAATATGAGAGATCCTCACAGACCTGTTTGCAAGGTATGATTGTGAAATATGTTTCCTCTTGTTTCCTGTGAGACTGAAGTATACGTTTTCAGTACTTCAGCTATAATGTAGGTTTATCATGTGCGGTAGTTATATTTTTCTTTTGTTCTTTAGTTTATACATGGAAAACTTGAAGATTAATCTATTCAAAATATGGGTTAAAGATGTAGACGCATGTCAGGCCATCAGTAGGCAGGTTGGTAATGCTACTGATACTCTGTTACAAGATACTATCGAGTCTTCATAAGCCACGTTCGGTCAGTTGAGTTTGCATTTCTCGCTGAGTATTGTCATGGGAAGGAGCTTCAAACTAGAAAGGAATGCGATCCCCTCATGTGGTAGCTTGTATGACAAGGATTTTAATACCCAAAATTTCCAGGAAAAAGGAAATTTTGTGTGGCCTAGGTTTCTTATTTTTAAGAGTCTGTTCAAACTCTAACCATTTAACCTGAGCGCCGCGAAGCCATCCACTAAATTATCTTCCAAACTGGTTAAGCTGAATTCCCTCCCTTTTTAAGTAATCCTACTCTCTTGCTCTTGCCCCTCCCTCTTCTTGCCTTCACAATTTTTTGGTATTCTTAATACAACTATTATGTAGGTGCGTGTTTGGCGTGTACTTATTGTTTCTTCTTGAAATTTAGGTTACAAGCTTGCCTGCATCATAGCCTTAATATTTTAAACACTTATTCACGTATACTCTACAGAATCACTCTCAACAGGAGTAGAGCTTTTCCTTCTATGGACTCTATGAAAACATAAATATTCTTTCTTTCAGATTGGTGATTTGGGCTTATCAAAGGTAAAGCAACAAACATTGGTGTCAGGAGGTGTTCGTGGAACGCTTCCATGGATGGCACCTGAACTTCTTAGTGGGAAAAGCAACATGGTAACTGAGAAGGTATGGAATGCAATGTATGTGCAATGTGTTGTTTTTGTTCTTTCTCTGATTCTACTCTTTGCGTTTCTAGTCTTTTTACATTTTATGTCATATTGTTCTGTTTGTAGATTGATGTGTACTCATTTGGAATCGTCATGTGGGAATTACTTACGGGCGAGGAACCTTATGCGGATATGCATTGTGCTTCTCTGATTGGTAGGCGCAGCTATTGAAGCTCTTTATTCGTGTTTTATCAGAAAAAAAAAAGTTCCTGTTCATTAGAGATTTAGTTATATCCTAAAACTTTCATTTCTAGCTGGAGAAAACAATCTACATGTTTATTTGATTGTGGAGGTGGTTTCTCTTTAGTTGCCTCTGCGCAGTGCGTACGTACGCATGGATTTAGTTACCTTCAATCATCAAATATTGTGTGTTTGGAGTTAAGTTTGATTGCTTCAGTAATCTCTCCATTGTTAGTGTGCCTTGGAACTTGCAGCCAGAAATCTAATATAGCTGAAAGTTTTGTTTGAAAAGTTCCTAGAGGTTGTTTGTTTGGTATCTCAAATTTGGTATTTAAATTCACTTTATGCTATTATCCTAGTTTGTTATTCTAGATTAGAATGTTCAAGGTTCTAATGATTAAGTTGTACATGTGTACTACAGACCTTTTTCCTACAGCCATATTTCTGAACTTTCTATCTATTGAGCCGTTAAGCAGAGTGCCAAAGATTCCATCTGGATATTTGGGAGGGATGAATTTTTGTTTTGGATGGTAAAGGGGTTTAAGGATATTCTCCCACCATATATTTAATTCTTATATTAAATCATTATGTTCTGGTCTAGCCCCATAAAATGATTGTTGCAAACAGGTGATTCATAGGGAGTGCCCATAAATTTACCCAACCTGATACGGTCAGAATATTTAGAATGCCGGAATCTTTTACAAGGATCAGTTATGTTATTGGTCATCATCCTCACTAAGTGATCATCTCCATATGAAAGTACTAGAATGTCGTCCACTAGCTTTGTTATTCATAATTCAAAAAGTGGTGTAACATAAGAAAGTGTTGGGTTAGATGGTTAGTCATGTGCAATGAGGATCTAATTACTCATCAATGAATATGCAGTCTGAGACATGACTGTATTTTTGCAAATCCGGGATTTGGACATAAACAGATCAACAATATTGGTTATAACTGTAGTGTAATGTATGGCTAGTCCATAATTGATGGATTATTTGATTAACTTGGATATTAACATGACTGGTCTTAATTGTTTTATTAGTATATTTTCAACCAGATAAATACAGCTTATTATATGTATTATTTCAGCGAGAACAATTTGTATGGTTGCGGTTACAAGATTGGTTTGTTTTTGTTTCTTTTGGCTTGTGTTGCAGGGGGGATTGTGCATAACTCATTGCGTCCTGAAATTCCATCATGGTGTGATCCTGAGTGGAAAGCTTTGATGGAAACTTGTTGGGCTTCTGAACCAGGGGAGAGGCCGTCTTTCTCTGAGATTTCTCAGAGGCTGAGGAAAATGTCTGCTGCAATCAACGTGAAGTGATTCATATCCTGAATCACTGAAATCTTATTTACTTGCCATGTATATCTACCTGATTGATGACGAAAGAGGAAAAACAATGTATATAGGTCCGTGCAGTGTCAAGGTCACTTACTATGTTAGGAAGTACGCAGGCTTATAGTTACGATATATATGTCTGCAGCTAAGTATACTGCTAAGTGAACCTTTGTACCACAGCTATACTAGGTGTATTTTCTCTTGCTAGATTTTTCCATAAATTATTCAACTGAGATTGGAATACACAGTAGACAACTATACACCGAGGAGAGCTTTGAATGCTTATAATGGAATGTGAGTTGTCCTGTCTCTTACAGTTTATTCGTTTCCTGTATTATTTGGATTCATGTCATATTTATATACACCACATGCCTTTGGGAACACTGTTAGGCATATTTGATCATAGGTTGTTGTGGGATGATTCTCTCATCATGTAAAACATTGACACAAGAAGAGCCAGATCGTACTGTCATCCTTTTGAAAGTTGGTTGAAAATTTTGAACCTATAGTGGTATATCGAACTACAAGAAGCTGCTTGATTTAATAGATTTAGGACTTGTCTGTTGGAACTTATTTGTAGACCTTAAGTAAAAAACGGGTAATGAGATTTAGGCTGGTCAGAAGCAAGTTCTCGTGACTTGTTTCTGATGCCTGAGTTTGATAACTGATGCTGAGCTAAGTTAATTATTTAAGATTCAAATTTTAGTTATAAGCATCTGAAAGTCTTCAACACTGTTTTACAACTACCTTAGCGCAACTGGTCTACAAAGTGAAGCCACTAGATCATAATGGTTCCCCTATGGCCATGTCTATCATTGTATCAGAATTCAAGGTTTAAACGAGTACTTGATCTTTGGTTTATAGATGTTTCCTCTTAATCTAAGTATTGTATTCAATTTTTCTTGTGCAGGAACCTACTATTTCTGTTACGAATGGAGCAGTTGTATAGAACTTTTAGATGCTGGTGTTTTGTATCCTCATACAGACTGGAGATGAAGAATTACTGGTATGCAAGGTGTAATTAGAAACTCATGGTTACAGTGTTTTGAAGTTCTATTTTAAAATTGCAATAGTGCATTAGGTTACGGGTACTCTGCTTAGAACTCGGAACCCCAAATTTTGTTATGATTTTCTCTCTTTTTTGGTCTTCTGGTATATGTTTGTGAAACATATGCACGAGGACAACTTATTTTCCGTGTTGCGACTCATTATTTTCAGGCAGATGTATAAAAGAGGAATAAAAACGTTAAAAAACAGAAGAAAAATACTAGTATTATTTTGTAAGTAATTCACAACTCAGTGTGGTCAAGCTTTTTGAACCTCCTTTTTCCGTGGATTATCTTAGGACTGTGTGGTTTAATTGTCCATCCTTCACAAGTTGCATAGGCCAACCAAGGACTGTATGGTTTCTTCCACTTAGGCCAAGATGATACAAAGACCTGTATCTTTCTGCATTTATTAATTTTTAATGTTCACTTTATGCGTTCCATACGTAGATGTATCAGTAGTGATTGTGTTGCAAGTTTTTAGGAGTTGGGTTTGCTTGCAAAGATATTTTCCTGTACTGTGCAACCTCTTTGAAAATGGCTGAAATACGCAGAATACAAGTAACAACAGCGCACAGTAAACATCATGTTGGATTTCCTAAGCCAGATGTCAGTTTATGAAGTTTCTGTAGTCGGGTTCAGAAATCCAGCACGGCATTAGTTTTGATATATGCCCTTCTATGGGTTTCTTAACCCAATGAAGTGATGCTTTGGTTTTCTTGGGAAATATCAGGATGTGAGGTGAAAATCCTTGCATTTTTTTCTGAAACACTTTGGATTTGGGATGAGCATTTCTTTAGGTATCTTGTCATATTTGTATAATCCCAGCAGGTGTTGTCTTTCATGTCATGTCTAAATAGGATCAGTAGTTTGCCGAGTGGAAACTAGGCAATACTGGACCTCCATTGAGGTGGTTATGTAGTGGGGATTCTTCTATTTCTTTCTTTTTTTGAAGCATGAGGGGTTTTTTCCATGTTATTCTGTTTATCTTACTATTCTGATACCTAAATTCACATATATTTTTTTGTTTTGTTTTGTTTTTCTTTTGCAAACCAGTCTTTATTAATTAGATAAGTAAAAGTTTTGCTTATTGCTTAGTTAAAACCTAGGTAGGACCTGCCACTCCATTGCCTTCTCGTTGTGTATGGGTGCTCTGAAAACTGTGAAAAGTCCGAGCTATAGAGTCTTGTCTAAAATAGCTTGACACTTCCATTCACCTTCTTGTCTGCTAGAAAATATGCTACTGTGCGGTTGTCATCTTCTCATATTAACTTGTGGATATTGTTGTCCCGAGCCCATCTAAACGCTATGAAGGCCGTTTGACTCGTCTTTTTCTGGTGTGAACAGTAGGAGCTGTTTGCACTCTCCTCTAATAGTACATGTAGAATTACGTCAAATCAATTCCATCCCTATAATAGAAGTTGTATCAATGAAAGAAGCATGATAGTT
>JAJJMC010022364.1:1766158-1843321 GCA_023531435.1 Papaver californicum | reverse complement strand
CCCTTGAAAACTTTGATTAAACCAAGCCTTCCAAATATGCCAAGAAACTATATTGCAGATATCCGCTCACTGGTGATATTCATCCTCCCATTCTACGGTGGTGGAAAACCAAGACCGGAACCAACTACTAATAGAATCACAATCGATGTTCCGAACTACCTTACCAAGCCCAAACCATAACGCTCTCGCAAAGAAATAAATTTAAGACCGGAACCAACTACTAATAGAATCACAATCGATGTTCCGAACTACCTCACCAAGCGCAAACCATAACGCTCTCGCAAAGAAATAAATTTTCAGTAGGTGCATTACGAACTACCTTACCAAGCCCAAACCATAACGCTCTCGCGAAGAAATAAATTTTCAGTAGGTGCATTATTGTCTCTTCCTGATGGTTGCAAAACAGACAAAAAGGATTATCAATGTTGATTCTTGATCCGATAACGGATCGAACAAGGAGTATATTAGAAAAGTATTGCCAGAAAAAAAATGTTGGATTGTAGGGGTCACATTTAAGGACAAGAGGGGTCACATTTAAGGACTAGATTTTTCGGAACAAAGGCTTTGATGGTTGGTTCAGGATGTGACGGTTCATTTTGTAGAAAGAGTTGGTAGAGCAATTACTATTTTTGGTGACATTCAATGGGTTATTGTTAGTAGGAGTGAGTACAGGCCGGTATGGATCGGTTTTTACCTCATCCACATCCAATCTAATTCATTACGGATTTTAAATTTGATTGGATGAGGATAATCCAATGAATTTGTTTTATAATTGAAATTTATAATAGAGAAATAAAGCTTGAAATTGTGATTATTTTTTTTTGCTTTGTCTATTTATGGCTTTATTTATGGCTTTCAAAAGACAACAATACAATACAATATGTTGAATTATGGGCAACTTAGGACCTAATTAGAAATTGCCTAGCATTGTATAACTCTTTCATGTTAGTATCTAATATCTAATTAAATTACGAGATATACTAAAATCAAGTCCACCAGAGAACAAAGTAATGAAAAAGGTTTTTGTCATTGGAGTTACGACTACAACTAGGGGTGAGCATTTGGGATCGAAAAGAAACTATCACATCTCAAGTTCGACTCTTTGTCAATTTAATGGGTTTGGATGTCCAACGAATTTTCATGGTTGCTTCAGGTCCAATCCGTAATCCGTTGGATTTCAAAAATCTCATCCGTATCTAGTCCATTAGCGAAGGGCCCGGATACCCATCCACAAAAATACGGTTGAACCGGATAAAATCCATGGATTCCAGACCAAATGCTCACCCCTATTATTAGATCCCACCCTCTATTTTCAAAATCGATGAGTTGGCCAAATACGAAGAACTGTGCTATAACGGTTTCGGATGGAAGAATAAGCTTATGGACCAGAGTGCGCATCGAATAGTCTTCCCATATATTATATCAAATCCATCCCCTATGGCATAGGGAATTGAATCCTTAATGAGTGTGAGACATTTTTTAATTCCCTTTTCTACAAAAGGCCTTTTGGTTTTTTTACTTCCCAGATTAAGAGGGTAAGAATGTCTTCAATACTTAGAGGGTATGATTTGGGCCCAGAGAGCGTCCTGATTTGGAACCAGTCTCCAAGCCCGTTTAGCAAGTAAATAGTTATGTATTTTTTGAAGTTTTTTGAAACGCAGCCCACCCTGATCCTTTAAACAACAGATTAGACCCTAAGCTTTAAGGTATAGTCCTTTGGGTCCTTCTTCCTTTCCCCATCAGAAGTCCCGAATAATGCAAGTACAATGATGAGAGATTTTTTTGAGAGAAGGAAACACGACATCAGGTAATTTGGGATACTGTTTAAAGTGGAGGATACCAAGGTGGCTCGACCTGAATGTCTAAAGGTATTTTTTTCCAGCCTTTAAGGTGGACCTTGAAACTCAGGCTTCTATGTCGGCTTAAGAAAATGGGGGCTCATAGGTATTGGTATTTAAAGTTTACTTTTTTTTTTAATTTTAAGGGTTCAAACAAGGGTTCGACATATTCTTAGAGGAACTTTGGGACCGAAAAATGCACCAGATTTTTTCGAAATTGATCGTTTGGCCCTACGTAAGGCTAAAATCAGAGAAATTATATAGAAGGTTCATACATTCATTTACATTGGTCTTTATAAAAATGAGAATATCATCAGCGAACAAGATAAGAGAGATAAGGGGCTTCCCCTTGCAACTTTCATCTCAGAGATTATTTTTTTTTGAGATTTCTGCATTAGAGAGCATTTTGTTAAATGGTGTCCATGCAGATAATAAAAAAGGTACATGATAGGGAATCCCTTTCCTAATCCCTCTGGACGGGTTGAGAACCCCCAGGAGAACCATTAAGGAGAACAAAAATTGAAGTAGCCGAGATACATTGGTAGATGAGTGTAGATGGTGAGTTTTTGACAAGGGCTAGAATTGTAAAATTGCCCTCTTCCTAGCAGGATGAATATAAAAGATATGCACATACTTATATGCATATTCTTAGTTTTACGACAAAACACGAAATACTGTATTTCCACTTATATATTCCGCAAACGAATTAAGAATACAAATTTTCTGAACAACTACATGCATTCTAAACTGGCCTTGCAGCCTCCTTAATATTCACAATATTTATGCCATATCGAACTAGTCTCAAGTCGCCTAAATTCCACAGCTGAATTCCTTGAACTTGCTTCGAATGCGCATCGATGTTCCAATAACATATATCAAATCTGGGAGTAGCTAATGCTTAATCCCCATAATACATTTTAGCTTAAAACCTTGTTCGCAAAGAACACATCACTGTCGTAATCTCAAAGTATGCCACTTAAGCACTTTGCTTAAGGACAAGCCACAAATTATGCTACATTCCTCTTAGACGCGCCACAAACAAGGAGCGATGCCTTCAAAGACGCATTGAGCCTTTGAGCTAAGCCAACCCTATCCTTTTCTCGCAGTAACGCCAAGCTAGCACTAGCCTCCTTGCTTAGCAGCGCATTGGCGCTAGCATCCAGCCTTAGCACAAGGAGCACTAGCTTCCTCGGCCAAGAAGCTTCCTAGCCCTAGCGCGTTGGCGCTAACTTCCCTGGATTAGCATGTGTCCCGTCATGCCTCCTTGACTTTGACGCATGCTTCCTTGACTTTTGGCGCTATGCTTCCTTGACTGTGATGCATGCTTCCTTGAATTTTGGCGCTATGCTTCCCCGGCCTGGCAAGCATCCCAGCCAAAAACAAATTGACGCTAGCTTCCTCGGCCTAGCAAGCGTCCTAGCTTTATCTCCAAAACACTAGCTCCCTTGACTTAGATAGCTTCCTTGATCAGAAGCGCTAGCTTCCTCGACTGACGCTAGCTTCCTAGCCCTAGCGTATTAGCGCTAGCTACCTTGGTTTAACAACGTCCTATCCTTTGCACTAAAAGCACTAGCCTCCTTCGTGGCGTCCTAGCCTTTGCGACTAAAAGATAACTTCCTTGCTAGAAGCTAGCACATTAGCCTTGCTCTCAAAATGCTAGCACATTAGCTTTTGCGCTTAAAGAGTTAGCACATTACCATTTTCGCTAAGAAGCTAGTGCTAGCCTTGCGCCTTGCTAGATGCTTCCCTTAGAAATGCGTCATTCTTTTCAACACTGGCCTAATTCCAACATTAATCTTATATGATTATCTAATAATCCTTCTTGCTTATGGAGCTCTTTACCATCTTGGCCTCAAACATCTTCCAGATTTATGCCAAATCACTTCTAAGCTAACATTAGGCCATTAAGATTATGACATGTCATTTCAAAGTTAGCATGTAACCACTAAACTTACTAGACTCAACGCTGATCAGTCTAATTACCAATTCAACGAGTTGCCTCACTTACTTAGCAAGTCATTTGACTTGACTTGACCTAATCAAAACAATAATGGTACACGACTTCAATATTATTCTACGAGATATCAATAACAACACATGGGGGAATTCTTACTAGGGTATTGGCTTGGTGGCCTACGAAAACCATGTGTTGTGGCAACACATCCACGAACAAGAAGGTAACAAGTAGTGGGACAATTACAAGATAATTGAGAGCACGAGGAGTAGTGATCATAAAGATCTTCCTTACTTTTCGGACATGAATCCACTACAATCTCCACAATCGTTACTCCTCTACTTCTTCTATAACTTCCACCACTTACGAGAAATCAGTGTGTCTTCTCAGAACTATAAAAGACAGAAAAAACAAATAAAAACTAAGACATACATAATTAGCGATTCATCCTAGAGATAATCCATTCTTCTTTACACACTATAATTGCTCATCATACTGAGATTTCTCAAACTTCTTTGCTTTCCCCTAAGACCTACCCAATCTTCTCCACCTTTGTGATCGAAGTAGGACGTGAACGACTATTTCTCGGTTTAGGCTCGTCCTGTTCGAGCTTGATCTCTCGAACCTACTTGAAAGTACTCTTTTGCAGTATATTTTTTTCACCCTAAAACAATTGGCGACCACAGCGGGAGATCAACCTCTCAATTACAAAAGCCTATTTTCAGTTATTCAAAATGGTGGATCTTAAGCCATGAGCAGTTACAACTCCTATTGCCGGTTCAGGTAGTACTGGTGGTGGCTATGCTAAAAAACCCTTGTCACTACTGACCCTCGTACCAATGTTGCTACCAATACTACCTCCATACCTCCTCTCTGTAACAAGACTCCTGAAGGCACCGAGAATACCCAAACTCCGCTCAACATCGCTGATCTGATGAATAGGCAGGAAGTTCTTACCATATTACAGGTGGACATGGCTACCACTTAGAAGGAGGTAATCGCTTGTCTCAAGAACTTGACAGAGAAACTCTCCCCAGAACAACGCCATCGTCCGACAGAGCAAACCAGGACCAACCTTATGGCGAGCACCGTTGCTAAGATGTCCAGGACTTGTAAAGAAAAATAATTTTATATCATTACTGATCATCTAGCAGTGAGAAGTCAATAATCCGATTTGGTCACCCGCAAAGATCTGGAGAGACTCCTACAAAATCATGGAAAGGAAGACTCATCCTCGATCCATCAACATCAGCCTCCTTACCCGCCTTAAATTCAAAGGATTCCTCTACCAGGAGGTTACTCATATCCGACTTTCTCATTGTACGATGAAACTGGAAACACTCGTGAATATGTCTCTCGATTCCTAGAATCACTAGGAGGACACAAATATAATCATGTGTTACGTCTCAATTTTTTTTTAAATCCCTTACTGGAAGAGCCTACACAGGGTACAACAACATCTATGGTTGGGAGGATATGGTTAATGCTTTCTACAAGAAGTACTTCTTTGTCTTCGAGTAAAAAATCCCCCTATCAGACCTGAGAAGAATGTTCCAGAGGAATAATGAGCACCCCAACGAATAGTGAAGAAATTCAGAATTCAAGCGCTGGAATGCCACGATCCGAATGTGACAGAGCATCAACTAATATATTTTTGTATTAATGGTATAATTCCTTTTAGAAAATTTACGTTTTTCAGACTTTCTCTTAGTTACACGAAGGCGCAAAGCGGTATGCCACAACTGATCTTGTCCTGCTGGAGAGAAATATACCATCAAGAGAAGAAAGTCGTGGAGACACCCGTAGGAATGGATGACTGATCAATAAGCAATATACCGTTCAACCATCAATAAGTGTCGTCAGTAATGAATGAACCAAAATAAAATCTCCATCTCAACAAGAGATGCAAACTAAGGGTCTTCCTTCCACTTCATCCATGAACTAAGCGCCGACCCAGTGAGTAACTCGTTCCCAAGGTGCTCCTAAGGAGCCATGATAGCAACAAAAATTACAACAACCACAAGAGAAGGAAATAAAACCTGATATAACTTGTCCCGATTTTCTAATTTGCATGGAAGAGGTCCTTGAACTACTAGAGTCATGGGTACAAGAAGGGGTCATCAAGTTACCATCTGTGCGACGCCCACCTACTTCTCAGGAACGGCCAGACCCGAAATATTGTCGTTTCCATCGGTTCTTCAATCATCTCACCAATGAGTGCAACGGCTTGAGACGTATCTTCAAAGAGAAAATAGAGTCATGGGATTTGTAACTGGGGACAAAAGGTATTCACAACAATCCCCTTCCTGTTAGGAGCTTCACCATCTCTTGAGAGCTGGTCAACCAAACAGTTCAATCATCAATGGAGCGCATGTGTGAGCTCCTCCACTTTTCAAAGGATGAGCGTAAAAACCTTTTTGAGGCCCTCAATCGAGTTGTATCTGGCGAGTGCCTACCATCTCTTACTGAAAACAATCGCGTCCAAGAAAAGATTCCTTTAGAGGACATGGTAGACCAGAATGACGAAGAGCGCGACCAGGGCTTTTCACTACTGCATGCCTTCAGAGATGTTAAGTTTAACATGGATGTCAAATCACAGGCGCCTTTATTAATTTGTGTTTTTATACTGTTAAACTGCCGCTTCTGGGGAACCAACAAGCTTAAATTCTCGTTTTGCTCATAACTTTTTTATATGACGTCTGAATAACCTCATTTTTTCGCCTTTGGCTTCGTTTATTCGTTCTCTACAAGTTGATGAGAAAAAAAAAATCTTGTATTAGAATAAATTCCACTTGGTATTTGGTCCTTTTTCTTTTGTATCACTTTTTTCCTTTTATAATTAAGTGCCAATTCACTCTTCTTGGGTAATTTCATCTAATTAAAAACAAATAAACAACAAAAAAAAACATAACGTACAATAATTTACAAGAAAGTTAGAAAATACTAGCATGAAATTGGCAATCAAAATATGTAAAAATATGCACTTATCAAAACCTTAACATGCGCGCCAACCTCTAGAAATACCCTAGGGGACGTCAAACCTCCTCCTTAGGCGACGTCCAGCCTCCTCCCATGTCCATGCTAGCTCCCTTGCATGCTCAACTGCTATTTTTGATACAAGTAATACCTAAACTAGGGTTTTGGTGCAACAAACTCTCATAATTAGTGTTTTGACTCGTTTCTTAGTAATTTTTTTACCGTTACTAGCTTACGATAAAATATTACCTCCATGAACTTACTCAGATAAGCGCCACTCATGCCAGATGATAAACATATTGGCAAAGTCCTCCATTTTTAACTTCAAGTCAAAGGAAACTCACAAATCAAGATATGTTTACACGGGATACTTGCACACGGCTATTGCAAGCTACTTCCTAGCTCACTTCCAGCAAGCCCAATCCAAGTATCTTCATGCAATACGAGCTTCATATGAATCATGATTTACAATCGACAACTAGACATTGTTCAACAGAACCCCGATTCTGAGTAGGGTTTCTTTTGCAGGAAAAGATCAAAGATTTCATAGATATATCTATACCATCTATATGCTCAGCACACAACACTTACGGTTTTGTGCTGAGTAGAAGATTTAATGTAAATGGTGATTCTTGACCAAGGGAAGAATGGTCATTTTTCGACCAGTGGCAAAACAATTATTTTTTAATTGGCGAGCATAACGGAATTCTGATTACTTAGTCAAAACAAACTCAAGCCCCTTGGTCAAGGTTTAGCTTCCAAATTCTATGAAAATCCTAAATACAAGATGAAGTTTATACTTCAAAATATGAAGTTCAGTCCTCAAATCAGATAGAGGTTGAGCCTCCTTCAAGACGAATGTTGAGCCTATGCCAAAACGTAAGGTGAAACATCACCAAGACGAAGGTTGAGCCTTGACCAAAGCTAAACCATGACCATGACAAAGACAAAGACAAGACGCAAGCTAGCTTCTAGACAACCTGATCTTCAGCCTCGACAAAGGCATAGCCTAACCTGAGTCTAGAAATCATGCCAATGCATGATACTATCTTATGGTCGATTATATAACTAGGATTCCCAAGCAACACTCTATAGTCTTGAGCACATCCAAAGCCGAAACGTTAAGTTTATGACATCTGAGATTCATTAGAACTTTACAAGCATATTCCAGGATATTTCACCTATCAAAGCTTATAAATCGACTAGGGGTCCCTCACAGAGAATTAGGGTTTCTGCTCTTGACAAAGACAGAAAACATACTTCAGCTTCTCTTATGAACAAACCTTGCCTCCGTTTTTCACTGGAAGGGCGGCCATGCTAGGTTGATGCTCAACCTCAACCTTCACCTTGATCCTATGACTAGAAAAGAGCTCACATTGATCCTATTGTATGACGATATCTCGTCTTGATCCTATGACCGCAAAAGCGACATCAAGGCCTTGGCCTCTTTAAAAAGTCTGGACATATGGATTTTCTCTTAAGAAAACGCCTATAACTAGGTCATGTATGACCTTATCCAAGCTTGAGCTCTCCCCATGACACACACGGCTGATAAGTGCATAATTTACATAATTTGGATATCAATTTCTTATGTTTTTCTAAGTTATTTCTCTTGTATCTGGTGTATATTACGCTCGTTTTAGCTTTTGTAGGTACTTTGGAGTCACACAAAGTAAAAGAAGAGAAATAGAGGCTTATGGCATAGTTCTGAGTCATTGGGAATTGACGGGTGCAAAGCTAGCAAGCATAATGTCTCTAATGCATTAAAAATGAAAATTACTAGGGGAAAACCGAGCTACAAAGCAACTCAGAGAATTACTAGGGGGAGACCCACTGTTCTATCAAGATTTTCTATAGGGAGTCAATTGCTAAGGTCAACACTTTCTCGTTCCAGTTCAAGTACCAGAACTAGGTCATCACCGAATATTGGGTTATAGGGCTAAGTGTTTCGAAGGTTTAGGACAGGCTGCTCACAAGAATGAGACAACTAGAAATCAGGGTAGTGAGGGTTTTGTCTGGCAGCAACATGTGAAGACGGAAGTGAACTCGAGGAGGAAAAATAGAGAAGATGAAGAACAAATATGAGAAGAAATCCAGGTGGTTTGGAGAGATCTAAAAGAAAAAGAAGCACAAAGGCTATAAGTAAGTTTATGGTCGAGAGAAAGGGTAGTGAAGGAATAAGGTTTTCTGATATTTTTTTTGGTTATTCAAGAATTGTGGTGGTAGAGAGAAATTTTATGGCTCGAGTAAAGAAGGTTAATGGTAGTCGTTGTGGCTGGAGAAGTTCTGGGTCGCTGGTGCTGTTTGATTTCTTGAGCTCAAGTTGAATCCGGTGGAGAGTTTGGTTATGATGTTTCCGTTCTTGAGATTAAAGCTATGGGAAATAGAGATAGATTGATTTTACTGTTGGGTTTGAAGTTTCAGAATCGAGAGAAGAAAGAAGACTGTGAGAAGTTTTTTGCTGGGTTTGGTTCCATTATTGAGTGAATTGAAACTAAGAAATCAAGAAGATAGTATGGCGGAGAAAATATCCTGGACGTGATGGGTATGGTTTGAATAACAAGAGATGGGAAGTGACTAGACCGAGTGAGGACATAAATTGGGTTGTATGGTTTTCCGTGAAGGTTAAATGTGTGTATGAATGTGAATAATTTGCAGGGAAGGAGATGTGGGAATTTCTTATTAATCAAACTAACTCATTCCTCCCATTACCAACAACTTCACATAGACTGCTTGAAGAAATGCGGCAACGACAGTGACGAGAATTGAAATAGAATTATCTGTGACAGTGAATAGTTTGGGCATATTAGTTGTGGGCTTAATGAGTTTCTGGGCTTCACTTAATGATTATGATTTTGGGCCAAGGATATGTGGACTTGATTTAATTATGGAAACCTAGGGTTAAAGTTCTATTTTTAGAAGGATTCTACAAGGGAGAAAGCTATAAAAGGGGAACACCTTCAACAAGAGAGATATTTATCTAGGTTTTTACCTAGTTCTCTTCTCACCTCTTCTACTACTTCTTTTTGTAGGTTTGCGCAAGGAAGAATTCTCACATCTAGGGTTTGCAATTTCTTTTCTTCTTGAATTCAATTGTGTAAACTCCAATTTATGAGTAGTTAATTTTGTTATTGGTTAGGGAATAGTTGGATTTCTCAAATATAGTTCTTTGAATTAATAAATTAGTTTTGTCTCAATATTATTATTCATGATTCACTACACATATCTCATTGATAGATTTTCTGTTTCGTCAAGTTGTAAATTGGTTGAACTCACATTCACATTTATAGCTAATTTAGGGTTTATTATACGTAAAAGTGATACTCCTTGAATACAATACAAGTAGTATAGTGTGGTTATTACTTATAGCGATGCATCTTAGTACTCACATGTGACTCGTGACTTTTTTTAAATTGAATTAGTGCGCTTTCCACGTTCAATTGCATTGATTAGCCCAATTTCATGAATCTTAATGCTCCTCGGGAATTAAACTTGATTAGTGCTTTTTACACGTTAGTTGTTCTCTTTGGTAGAATTCATACTTGTATCTTTTTAATGTTTTTGTTGATGACTTGAGGAAATTTACGGGATATTCTTATGATCAAGGTATTCTAGGGCTTTTGATAAAACAAGATTAAATATCAATTCTAATTATTAGTACAAGAACATGTTTTGTGAATGAAAACGAAACATCAACCAATATTCCCAACTCTTTGATTATTTTCTACAATTTCTTAGGTTTTTTAATTAGTTTATTAATTTTCATTGAATATGAAAAATCCCCCCTTTTACATAAGATTTCGAAACAATATAACAACCCAGACCTCTATGTGGGAACGATCCTTTCTCATCCTTGCTTCGTAATAAATCATAAGTAGTGAAAAAATAATAAATAATTTTGACGTGCAGACGACCACTTCAACGACTATAACAATCCTCCTTAAGCTCTCCACACAACTTAGGCTTACCTTTATACGCAAAACATGAGTATTCTTCCATCAAAGTTACGAGAACTTGGAGAATGCTGTTACATCATAAGACGCATCACACATAAAGGATGATTACGTTACAAAATAGGGAATATCTTTAGGTTTTGATATGGCGGTTTACGAGACATATGAGTATCATCCTACTCACATAGGAAGATAATTGTCGGTCGTAAAGAATCATATATGGAGGATAGACTCAACCCTTGATCTATCCTTAGTTATTCTTGAGATTACGAAGGAGGTGCTTATCTTACTCCTTAGCCTTATCTCAACGACTAGAGATTAGGATTTTGCATTGATATAAATAGACCAACTCTCAGTTATTCTAAACACAACAACACAATAAGTTCATAATTCAGAATAATAGCTTTCGAAAAAACTTCGTCATTCTTAAGGCTTTTAGTCTACAACTTCTCTGCAACTTAAACTCTTATCTCATGTCTTTCAGCTTCCCTTCCTAGACCAACTCTAACTCTCCATTTATGACTGAATGAGCCGTTGAACGACCATATTCTTGATTTAATCAAGGAATGTTTTTAATCAACCTCCTATACTCATACAAACCCTAACCACTTTTACCTTTATCACCCTATTCCAATTTTCATCATCTATTTTCTTCATAATTTTGATATTGCTTCATTTGTTGATGATGGTGGCATGGCTCTATTTTCAGTTGTTTCGAGCGTAGGACGTCATGTAATTCAAACTACAAGTATGAGGTTAATCGCAATTCTGATGTCGCCTTCATGATTAATTGAATTACCACTCAAAAGTTCAAAAAATGTTGAAGGGGTGCGAGGTTGAATAGCTCTTCATTCTACTCGGAGTTAATGCCGAAGAATACACTCTAAACGAATATTAAAAGGTTAGGTGCTTCACTCAAAGGGTAGTCTCCACTAATAATTGATTAACTCTCTAATACTGTAATCCTTCTTATCATCTAATTGTCAACGACATGGTTAAGTTTACCACGATTAGTCTCTCAAATATTAAGAATACTGAACGTGTAATATTTCTTTAGTCATTCTAAGTTCCATTATTTTGGTAAGAATTTTGTATCTAAACTTAGATAAAAGTATACTTCATGAATCTAAAATCTCTAGAAGTTTGAGGTTTCATGAAAATATTTACAAAAAAATTAATAAAAAAAATACTCTACAAAAGTGAATACTAAACTAAATACTAAAAAGTCTATATGCATATGTTCCCCCACACTTAAACTATACATTGTCTTCAAGGTAAATTGACTCTTCCAATGTAAAACTTAAGATGAGAAATTCCTACAATGATATGCAAACTAAGAAAAACTATAAAAAAAATTAAAAGCTAAAGGTAAAAATACAAAATCAATGGGTTGTCATCCATTCAACGTTTAATTTAACGTCCTCAACCTGACTTTATGATTAGCGTTCGTGTACCAATGATTTGAAAATTTGGGGATCCACCCAGATAACGATATGTAATTTTAATAACAATTTCACACAAACGTTAGCATAAAATATAAATATCGGAATTATTATTCTATGGAAGTTACCCCCACACTTAGTCATTTCTACACTTGAAGTGCATAGAGAACATAATACAAGGGATTGTAAACTCGCACAACACTAGAATCAAACATATGGTGGAAATTTAGAAACAAAGTAATTCTTAAGAGCTTTAGAAGCATATATTCTGTAGTGCCCCAAAATCCACCTGCTTAGAAACCTAAGAGTCCGTACTATATTCTGAGGTGATAAGGATCTAAAATCTATTAAAGCATTAATTAGAATTTCTAAATAAAGATTAACCCTAAATCTAAACCCTCTTTGAGAATATATAAGATCATCTCTCAAATAATATGTATACAATAATGAGTTGATTTGCAAATCAAATATATATACAAAATAAACACAACGAAAGCTAACCGACAAACGGACTCGATTCCTCAAAGCTTTATATCTTGAACGATCATTACCACAAACACTACTTTATCTGTCTCTGAATCTGAGAGTGGGAATTGAGTGAGCACGTCATCCCAGAAGGGGTGCTCAGTGGAAATAACACATAACTTTCGAGTAATCACTAACATGCTTCACAATTCTAAAAGATAATTAAAGTACAACAATAGAAGAAAAAAATTAACACCTTTTTACACCAAGCATTGAGCAAGTCATCGTAACATAGAATTTAAGAAAGAAAATGCAGAAATTGCATCCCATAATACAATCTCTGCGAGCACACTCAAGTATGATATGCATACGACCTATTTCCCCAGATAATACAGTAATATAATATTATATGGCCTCCCGTGCTATCTATAATATTGCAAATCCCGCTAATAATAATATTGCAAATCCCGTTAATACGACTTAGCTAGGATCTGTGGGTTACGCAGGCACTCCTCGCGGGGAAATGGACAATGCATATCACACAATTTTCCCATCCAATTGCACACAAACATGTTTATAAATAATAATAAATTAAATAATGATTACAAAAAGGTCACAAGAGTTCCCACCTATTTTGATGACAAGCCATGCCTACCTCGAGATCCAAAATCCATTGGTTGATCATTTGAATCGATCATTGTTAATATAGACTAACTGTTAATCACATAATCACTCTAAGAATTTAGCAGACTGCTCACACAACATTCCTAACATAATATCTTTCAAGTTCCTAGTTATTGGTTAAGTAGATTTATTAATAATCCTAATTCTATTAATAATTATTCTACAACCCATTATTAACTAATTTCTCATAAATAAATATCTACGTATCCAAATGAGATGAATTTGGTGTTATTGGAAAGCTCTCGAAAAACTCTACAACCTTGCAGAAGGAACCAAAAGCTAATTGAGAACCTAAATGGTCAAAAACATCAAATTAAGAAAAATGACCCTAATCCCAAGCCCACTGGCTTGTGGAATGACCCGGACCAGCCTAACATACCGGTCCACTTACCCATAGACTGACCCATTTGGCTCGACCCATGTCCCAAATGGTCTGACTGGTCACCTTCTTCATATTTACTTAAAAATTTTAAGTGTTCAACTCTAAATACAACTCAAGGGACTTACTTTGGGGTCTCAAGAACTATCAATTTTGATCCAAAAAGAAACACTTGATAGCTTGTTAGAAAGATTAATGTCTCTTCTATAACTATTTCCTACTGACTATGATCAAATTCCTAACCTATCTAGAAAACATCATACATGTTGTCGCTCATGGATTTTACACATGAATTCAGCTACGACGAGTCATTTTAGAACATCCATATCTCACTCATTCTTAAGCAAATTGAACAAACTTTATATGTACAGAAACTAAATACCATGAAATACAATTTATGTTTATAGAATAAAGTTAATTCTAACTTGTTGATGTGGTTTTAATGTAGTGGTAAAATAGATTCGATTCTCGGACTTGTGAAGATTTAATTTCTAGACCAAATTTTTAATTACTAAAAATAAATAAGATTAAACAGATTTGATTTAAAAATAGATGGAAGAAAACTAGGGTTTAAGATTCCACCATTCACCAATACTTCTGTGATATGCCTAACAATTATATGCTCAATTTAATCTTAATATGCCAAAATAGGTTTTTAAAAGAATAATTGTAAATCCTAAGCATGAGACATCAAAAGCAGTCAACCCAGCATGACTCATCAAAAGAGAACACAACTATTTAAGAAAAACCATTTTTTCAATTTTAATCAAGCAATTAATAATAAAAGAATTGTAAAAAAAATATAGATAAAAAATAGACATACCATTTAATTATTGGAAGAAAGGCTTCCTCCGTCACCCCAGTGATGGTGATTAGCTCATTGTATTGGAAACACACTCAAAATATAGTTTCATTGCTCAAAAAGTGCTTACAATGGTTAAAAAGAAGTAACACAGATGTTATGAGACGCTTATAAGTGTTACAATGAAGGGTTGAGAGTGTTAAGGAGAAGAACAAGGTAACAAGAAAGAAAGACGGATTACGTGTGTAGCGGAAGAACAACTGTTGAAGCAGCTGAAACAGCGACTGAAACATCGACAGAATAACGACAGTTCGCTGGTGTTGTTTGTTCTTCAGCTGTTCTTCTTCTTCGGCAGCAACAGAATTCTTTTCTTCTCTTCCTGTTTTTTTTACGGTGGCTCTCCCCCCTGTTTTCTTCGATTCTCTTCATATTTATAGGGTAAGTAAACCCTAATAAGCTTTCTAAACCGATTAGGACTCCAAAAACCTATCCAAACCCACTTCAGATTACGTGTTTAATCATGAACAACGTGTTTTTCCTTTTCCGGCCATAACTAGGATTTTCCACCATTTTTCCCGGCATGAATCACTCAGACTTGACGTGTTTGATCTTCTTTTGGGTGTTTAATCATTTTGGGATAGGAGGAACACCTTTTTATCCCAAAAATCTCGGTTTCTAACTACACAACAAACTTTCTTCACGTGAAGAAAGTTTCCCCCCCAATATTGGAAATTCAAATTTAAAGGGAGGTGCCCCCAATCCAAAGTGTGGGTTCCTTTATCAATTCTTTCCAGGTGCCTTTATCACTTTTCGAGCCAATTTTTCCCAAATTATTTATTTCTCAAAAATACCTACAAAGACATAAAAAGACATAATAAGTACAAAATCGAACACTATCAAAATAGATAATTGAGCGCAATTTAGACACAAAAATGTGTCTATCAAATACCCCCAAACTTACTATTTGCTAGTCCTCGAGCAAATAAAAATAAAATCCTAACCCACTTTCGCAGGAATCGCGACTACATTTAGCATATGTAATAAGCCGTTAAACCCCTAGGTGTCCCAAGTGGACGAGTTTTGTCTCGCGAGGGTTTACAAGAGGTATACCCACAAAACCTGTACTCCAAATTTTAGCTACTCGTGAACGATTAAGGATATACACTAAACAAGCTATTTAGTTGGCTTACTCAATTCTTCGGCTATGGGAATCATTACCCTATATGAGTCCAATTGTTGTACACGAGTGTTTACTCAAGCATACTAAAATTCATATATAAGACAACAGAGCTCTACTCAGATAATCGTTCAACCACAAGACTCAGAATCTATCAAAGTTCAATCACATGAAAAGATTGAGAAGATGGACATGGAAAATGTGAAGGTTGCACGTGTAGACTAAGGTGAACGGTGTTTCCCATATCTGTCTGAAGGTCAGTGCCAGGATGAATCCTAATGGTTTGAGATACATGGTCTTAAACCTAATACTAATATCACTCAACTGGTATATACAAGGGTCCCAGTGATCGATTTATAAAACGATAAATATATTGACAACATGATTGGATCAAATTGAATCCAAGCGTATGATTCTTATCAGCATCTTACGTAATATTTCCCATGGATCATGCGTTCCACGCTTGCTTAGGCGACGGAGACAAGGAGAACACACACATATTGCTATCAAAGTGTCAATATTGTTTTTTCTCTTTTTTTTTTCTCTTTTTTTTTTCTTTTTTTTTTCGAATAAAGCAAGAATCGGGCTTGATCTCAAACACTCTATTTCATCCTAGCGGCGATAACAATTTGATACTGGGCCCCACCAAATCACTTAGAGAAACAAATTGCAAAAATAAAAACAGAAAGTGATATGGTCGAGATAGACTCCGAGATGTGGTGACAACTATCATGTTATTTCTAACACCTGAACTCTGTCCTATTATGAATAGACCATTTTACTGGGCACACCAATTCCTATAGAAAAAGAGCTAAGTTTCTATCTACCTAGAATGGTTAGTGTCACCCTGAAGTGTTCACAAGCTTCTAAATTCTAGAGCTTTATTATTTAACAAAAAAGTTTATCCCTTACCCCAAAACTTAAATCAAACAGTGTCCTCAATGTTTCTAAAGATAAATGATTAAAAATATGAACAAGGAGAAACTGTTACCACTTCACGAAAAGGAGTTAAGGAAAGATATTACCGTGTTTCATGAGCATGGGTTACCTCCCAAGAAGTGCTAAGTTTAAAGTCTTCATCCATACTAAGGAAGAATTAGTCACCTCATGAAATCATATAACAATAGTCGGAACAACTGTGGGTCATCTGAATCAAATAATGCTATCACAAATAGAAAACTACAACATACAAAGAAAATGAACAAACCGAGCACACCCTTATCTAGTTTTCTGTTTAAGACAACTACTTCTAGCTGTGGTTCAGGTTCAGGGTCTATAAAAGGGTCTAGATAAAACATTTTCATGGGTTGGATTTCCTCATAGGCATGATCAACAGGATCAGGTTGTAAAGTCTGGAAAAACTCAACTAAGAACTTAGAAGCACATAATAATAACCTGAATAATTGTGGATCCTCAAAGTCAATCAGATTTGACCCACACAGTTGATTACTATGAAGGTGGTCATTCTTAAGCAAATGTGTCGATTCCCTAAAGTAATTAGGTTTAGTCTTAAAACTTAATAAGTGACACATTTGAAATTCTAACGTTCCCACATATGGAAGAAAATATTTTGGTGGGAAAACAAAGTCAATCTTGGTATTATCGCCTAGGTAAACCACATCGACCAGAGGATGGGTTTCTAACAACTGAACTTCTTTATGGACATGATTAGGTTCAAGAAACAGTTCTTGAAGATAATCTCTTAATATGGTAGAGGCACAAACATCAAGTCCCAAGTGAGGGACTTCTAGAAGAGTCAAAGGTAAAGCACAGGGAGAATGATAATCACCCCCAAACTTAGAATTTTGGGTGTCTCTAGATAGACTAGTCACAATTTCCATGATTTCTAGATCATCAGATTCTCGAAAATTGTCAATTGCTTCTTCTAAGTTATAATCAAGTGGTGCATCCTCACTCATATTTAAAATCTCTACGGGTCTATCTTGGTTATCTACAACTATTGTTTCTAAATCGTTGGACTCCAAAACATTATTCTTAGGATAAACCCGTTCCTCTAAACCATTATCGGTTTCAAAACAAGAGAGTTCTACATCGTCTAAAACAGTGGTATCTCTGGTTAAATACTTTTCCTTTTGAATAGGTGAATGATCATTAAAATTATTTGGATTTGAACAAGAAATAACACTATCATCATGAAGCACAATTGGAGTGACAATTTCCTGACCACTCTGCCTGTATATTTCAAGTTCTTCATCAACACTATCCTCATCATCATAATAATATGAAGATGTTTGAACCTCGTCTAAATAAGTAGTGTTACCAATTCTATCCTCGTCCTCTTGACTAGGTGAATAATTATCAAGGGTAGCCCTATATTGGAAACTAAGATCATTTTGAGCAATATTATTATTTGCAGACATTTCATTCACACTTAATCCAAACCTTTTTGTACTCTCAGTCAACTCCCTGAGGGATTCTTTTAGAAAATCAAACGGATCATAAGGGGTACTGGCTTGCAACTGCTCATGTGATTCTTCTAGGTCATACTAGGTTCATGGGGAGTACTAGATTGCATCTGCTTTAGGGCATCCCTCCAAGATAACGAACTCAAATCATCATGGGGAGTACTATATTGCATTTGTTTTAGGGTATCCCTCAAAGACAAAGAACTAGAATTTTGCTCACTTTCATGTTCATAAGACAGGTATATGTACGAATAGTAATTGGGATCACCTTGGTATGAGTAATAGCCTACAAAAGGTTGGTGGTGATCCCGGTTACTTTCCATACAATGTTGATAGTATGGATAATGTCTATTTTGAAATTCAGTCGGATATTCATTGTATTGGTCCTCATAATACCAGTTCGACATTTTCTAAAAAATAAAAATTCCTAATTAAAAAAAATCTAAGAAAATAAATGCCGACATGAAGGGGTTTCTAAACATTCACAAACAAGGCCGACTCAACCAAATCAAACCTATTGAATCTAGCAAACAAAAAGCATGATGGCTCAACTTAGATTGTTTCTAGACCAGCTTCTATTCTTTCAAAAGGAAACTGGTTACAATTTTAGCAAACCTCTTAGAACGATCTGAATTAGATTAAGTCGAAGAGAAACAGGATAAGCTCTAAGGAGCTTTGATAACCCTGTCTCTTTGGCACTTTTCCCTGGGTTACAAGGCGGCTCTAATCAACTTAAAATAATCTTCCTGAACTTCGAGTTAGGCTAATAAAGTAACCACTACAGTCCTGTTGAACGATTTTCCAATAAGCTCGATACCATATAGGTCTCTTTCTAGTCAAAATTTTAAGGTTTTAGGTTCGCGTTTGGTAACGTGTTCCTAAAGCGGGCAAGAAGGAAACGGTGATGAAATCCGAGTCCTTATCTTGTATGGCCAGTTCTTGCCCTTTACTAGAAAAGTAACCCCGTTTTCAATTCCTCAACATATATGCATACTAAGGAATACAGTAAACCCACTTGCAGAGGATTCGTGGGTTGATCGAGTCTTACCTCCCGTACCAGACGGGGGATGATTCGGTTGTAGTCGACTCGGGCCACCTACTCCTGTGTCAGTGTGCGAACCCGAGGGGCCGAGACAATATCGTAATTGTCGTCCTTCCCTATAGCAGTTTATATTCAAATAATACCCTTCCGTAGGGTTTAAAAATAATAAAATGTCCAAAGTCCCAAAAATAATGTCCAAAAAGTGTCCAAAAAAAAAGAAAAATTACAGAAATAATAAAAATCCTAATACACTTTTCTAAAAGAAAACAAATAAAATCTAAATAAAATAAAATCTAATTAAGAAAAATCTTCGTCTTCTTTTTCGTTATTTAAGCTTTAACTTTTAACTCCAAGTCTTTAGCTTTAATTCCAAGTCTTTGGCTCACTTTCTTTTCGATCCAAAATCCAACTTGTAGCAAAAAGAGAAATACTAAAAGAAACGTAAAATAGAACAAAGTAAAATAATAAAAATAAAAATAAAACCTAAAAATAAATCTAAAACTAAATCTAAAACTCTAAACCTAAAAACAAGTCCCGGCAGCGGCGCCAAAAATTGATGGGATTTTAGATTACCCTCTATAAATAACCGCAATCGCACGGCGTCTAACTAGTAGACAACGGCAAGTACGGGTCGAACCCACAGAGAGCGGGGAAATACTGTAATTAATATCTCTAATCAACTAATCAAGGATAATAGTTTTGGATTTTTATATTGATTAATAAAATAATAAACAAACTAAACTAATAAAAATAAATCTAATGGGAGAGTCGGTAACCAGGGTTTTCAGTATCCAGCATTATTTCTATTTAATTACTGAAATGAAACATAACTCATGAATATTTAGAGTCGCAAATATCATTGGGACGCCCTAAACATGGTGCATCAAAAATCCCTAGTCTCAAGCATACACCATAAAATTGCGTTAGCGAGAAAATTGTACGAAACTAATTTTAGGTCCACAAATAATACCTGGCTATTCTAAGCATACCCCATCAAAGGATTTAACCCAAGCATGAAATATCAAATAAGTAGACAAATATATCTACAACAAGTAGATTTTTAGAAGAACAACTGTATACCAGAAGCATGGAACATCAAAAACCTAGGCCAAGCATGTACCATCAAACGACATCACAATTGTTTAATGAAATTTAATAAATTAAAATCATAGAATTAATCTATTCAAATCATAATGGTCTATATCAAATAAAACGATTAAATTGATCTAAAACTGTAAGTGGTTTCAACATTAAACCTTAGTTACAAATTAATTAGAACATGAGTTGGATTTCTTAAAACCCATAAAAATAATTAAGAAAGGAAAAGAGGAATTAAACCGTCACCCGGGAAACAATCTTCTTCTTCTTCGCTTGTCCGTCTGCAGAGCTAACCTCCCTCCCCCTGAAAACTCAAAAGAAGCCTATACACGCCTCCTAAAAACAGAACCAAGAACCTCCACTCTCTTCCGTATTCTCTAGGCTTTTATATTAGGTTTTATTAAGAAAACCTGCCTCTCTCCAATCTCTTCCCTAGGTTTTAGTCGTTAGCCCCCACTTTCCTTTCACGCTCTAACCTATACCGTCCTTTCCTACTCCAAGAGAAATCACATCTAATCACCTCTATACCAACAACCTAGGCTCAACCGTACTCAAACTCCATCATTCCCTACTCTTAGCCAATGTGACATCGTCCCTTCACGTGCTACCCTTTTCTTCTTTGACTCTTTCTTCACTCTTATTCTTGTCCCACGTGCAAACTTATACACTCTCCTATGCTTCAGTCTTGTCTCTGCGTCAGGCTTTTCAAATCCATCTCAGGCACCTACTACTCATACTAACCAATCTCTAACAACCAACAACAGACCCACTTGATCCCTTCAATCACGTCTTCTTCTTTTCTTTTACCGAGACCATCAGCCCTTTCCTAGCCGTACTTAGCTAGCTGTACCAGACGCCCTTGCCTTGACCGAAACAAAGTCAGCTATGTCCCCTTGTCTCTTCTTTTCACTTGAACATCATCTAGCTACAGCCTGGGTCTTGTCTTTAGCCATTCACTTGGCGCCAACAACGCTCATCAGACGTTCCAGCAGCTACAGCAAGTCTTCCCACTTATTCGATCCATTAAGTCATCACTCTCTTGCCGTGAGCCTCGTTCGGTTGCATTTCATCCCAAACGACGATTAACACATGTTTTAATCATGTTTAATTTGTAACTTCGAATTTAATGCAAACCATCTATTAACAATAAAATAATAAATTTAGTATAATAATGATGATTAGAAAATATAAATAAGGTGATAAAATTATATAAATTAAGAGCCTATTAAATACCCTCAAACCTATATTTTGCTAGTCCTCGAGCAAAACCAATCTAAAAATAAAATAAAATTTTAACTCACTTTTGCAGGAATCGCGACTACATTTAGCATTTGTAATAAGCCTTTAAACCCCTAAGTTGCCTTAGTGGACGAGTTTTGTCTCGTGAGGGTTTACAAGAGATATACCCACAAAACCTTTACTCAAATTTCTAGCTACCTGTGAACGATTTAGGATAGACACTAAACAAGCTATTTAGTTGGCATACTAAATTCCGCGACTATAAGAATCATTACCCTGTATGAATCCAATTACTGTACACGAGTTTGCACTCAACGTACTAAAATTCATATAAAATGAAAACTCTACTCAAATAATCATTGAACATTCATGTTGATCGAAATCATCAAATTCAAACACAGGGATAAATTAGAAGATGAATATAGAAATGATGAATGGTGCATATGTTGACTAAGGTGAACGGTGTTTCCCATATCTGTCTGAAGGTCAGTGCCAGGATGAATCCTATTTTTATTATTATTATTTATATACATAAATTATTATTTTTTTCATTTTTTTTTATGACTGCATGATTAGATCTTTTGAATCTAAGCGCATGCTCCTTTTCAGCAGATTACATGATAGTTCCCATGGATCCTGCATTCCATGCTTGCTTAGGCGACGAAGACAGGGAAAACACACATATTGCTATCAAAGTGTCAATTTTTCATTCATTTTTTTTCATGGAATTAAACAAATGGGCTTGAACTCAACAATCTATTTCATCCTGGCGGCGATAACAATTTGATACTGGGCCCCACCAAATCACTTAGAGAAACATAAAATTACAAATATAAAAATAGAAAGTGATATGATTATGATGATTCCGAAATATGCTTGTTCAATGATTATCATGTTATTTCTAACACCTGAGTGCATTCAGATATGAATAGACCATTTAGCTGGGCACACCAATTCTATAGATAAGAGTTATGTTTCCATCTACCTACAATGGTTAGTGTCATCCTGAATAATTCACAAGAATCTAAATTTCGGAGTTTCTTTATTGACATCAATTTTCGGAAACTCTACTCCCAAACCTAAATTTAACATTGTCCTCAATGTTTCAAACTGTGCAACCTAAAATGGTATGCAATAAATATAAATAAGAGAAACAAATATAAATTAAAGAGAAGGGATTGGAACGTCTCAACTGATTGACGCAAGAAAAGCAGTATTCTCTGTAATACACATCAAACGATAGTAATAACAAAGAACACCAAAAATAAAAATAATAATAATCAAAAAAATCCTAAAAGAAAATAAAAACAAGAAACTAAAAATCTACCTACTGGATATGTACAGATAGAATCCCCAAACAATAATAACCTAAAAATTTGGGGATTAACCCAAAATATAATATTTGCAAATGACAGTTTCACAATTATATCATGGTAACACGAAGACACTGAAACTATCAAAAATAGAGGATTACCCCCAAACCAAGTTTTTACTACACTGGGAAGTGCGTAAAGAACAAAATATGGGGATAATATTGGGGAAGTAATGATTGGTTCATGCACAGTGTCAGGAATAGGCAAGTCCTCTGGGTATTTAGATGCAAAGTGATCCAACAAAACTTGAGAAACACACAATTCTAACCCTATATTAGGTAACTTTTGGAAGTCTAGGGGTTTAGAAACAAACTCTAAGTCGTTAAACTTAAATAAAGTTTCCTCGGAATTAACACATACATCATTACCAGGTTTACGTTGCCATTTTCCATAATCCAAAACGGGTACAGAATCTAACAACGTATTAACTTCTTCTAAATACCTATCCTCATCGTAGTAGGCTCCAAAATGGGCCAAGCAAGCCTCTAATGGATCATTGACACTATTGGTGCTAGAATCAATCTTGCAAACAGACTCCATATATACAATAGAAAATAAAATAAAAATAAATAATTGATCCTACCCTTATAATTGGAACGAAAAAGTTCAAAGAACTCAACTAAGTATTTTCCCACTTCGGAAAGCAGTACTAGTACCTCGTGTCAACATTCACAATTTAGGATAATGAGCGTCCAACCTGTCTAAATCGTTCAATATATAACTCACAAGCAAGAAACCCTTGAATATTTTGCAGCAGACGAATTTTGCTGAGCTAGACGACCAGGAGCAACCCAAAATGTACCTGAAATAAAATTCTAAAACACCAAACTAGTAAAAAAGAACTAAAATCCTAAAAATAAAATAAAATATATACAAAATAAAAATAAAACCTAAACTACGATTAGAAAATTAAAAATACTAAATACAATATTCCACAACCGCTCCCTGGCATCGACGCTAAAAATTGATGTGGTTTTAATATAGTGGTAAAATAGATTCGATTCTCGGACTTGTGAAGATTTAATTTCTAGACCAAATTTTTAATTACTAATAATAAATAAGATTAAACAGATTTGATTTTAAAAATAGATGGAAGAAAACTAGGGTTTAAGATTCCACCATTCACCAATACTTCTGTGACATGCCTAACAATTATATGCTCAATTTAATCTAAATATGCCAAAAATAGGTTTTTAAAAGAATAATTGTAAATCCTAAGCATGAGAAATCAAAAGCAGTCAACCCAGCATGACTCATCAAAAGAGAACACAACTATTTAAGAAAAACCATTTTTTCAATTTTAATCAAGCAATTAATAATAAAAGAATTGTAAAGAAAATATAGATAAAAAATAGACATACCATTAATTATTGGAAGAAAGGCTTCCTCCGTCACCCCAGTGATGGTGATTAGCTTATTGTATTGGAAACACACTCAAAATATAGTTTCATTGCTCAAAAAGTGCTTACAATGGTTAAAAAGAAGTAACACAGACGTTATGAGACGCTTATAAGCGTTACAATGAAGGGTTCAGAGTGTTAAGGAGAAGAACAAGGTAACACGAAAGAAAGACGGATCACGTGTGTAGCGGAAGAACAACTGTTGAAGCAGCTGAAGCAACGACTGAAACATCGACAGAATAACGACAGTTCGCTGGTGTTGTTTGTTCTTCAGATGTTCTTCTTCTTCTGCAGCAGCAAAATTCTTTTCTTCTCTTCCTGTTTTTTTTTTACGGTGGCTCTCCCCCCTGTTTTCTTCGATTCTCTTAATATTTCTAGGGTAAGTAAACCCTAATAAGCTTTCTAAACCGATTAGGACTCCAAAAACCTATCCAAATCCACTTCTGATTACGTGTTTAATCATGAACATCGTGTTTTTCCTTTTCCGGCCGTAACTAGGATTTTCCACCATTTTTCCCGGCATGAATCACTCAGACTTGACGTGTTTGATCTTCTTTTGGGTGTTTAATCATTTTGGGATAGGAGGAACACGTTTTTATCCCAAAAATAGCGGTTGCCAACTACACAGCAAACTTTCTTCACGTGAAGAAAGTTTTCCCGCCAATATCGGAAATTCAAATTTAAAGGGAGGTGCCCCCAATCCAAAGTGTGGGTGCCTTTATCAATTCTTTCCAGGTGCCTTTATCACTTTTCGAGCCAATTTTTCCCAAATTATTTATTTCTCAAAAAATACCTACAAAGACATAAAAAGACATAATAAGTACAAAATCCAACACTATCAAAACAGATAATTGAGCGCAATTTAGACACAAAAATGTGTCTATCAAAGTATCTAGATATGTCTCTACTTTATGGTCAGAATATAATTTTCACCTAAAATCATGATTTTTAAAATAAGAACTTGATTGTTTTTCACCTATTTCAATATGTATCAATTACCCAATCACTGTAAATATACTAGAATTAGTTTTAAAAATTATCTCGATTAAATTAACAAGTTCTCCATCAACTCCATCATCAATAATTAACTAATTCCATTAAAATAACTTTCATCTTCTCTAACTTCGTCAACAACATCAAATCCAACGTAACAACATTACCATCACATTCTTTTTCTAGTTAAAACTCTTATTATGATTATACATCAACTCTCTCACTATTACCATTATCATCATCAATATATTCCTTTTCACTTTTATTTTCATCCCTTTCAATTCTCTCTGCAACTAACTCGTCTATTTTCTTTTATAAAATTTATATATTAAAACCTTAAAATATCAAATACTAAACTCTATGTTTCTTCTATGAAGAAACACCTCCACCTTCACGTGAAGGAAAAATATATACAAATTCAAATTCATTTGAAGCTTATAATTATACATATTGTTAGGTTACACCTTAATTAATTATAAAATTAGTTAATGATTAGCTATTATTTAAAACTATAATTAGTCAATTAGGGTTTAGATTAGTCAATTCTCGAAGTCAATCCAAATTGACCATAGTTAAACTGTTGCATATTAACATCCAGTCATCATATCTTTCATCATATCTTTCTTGTCCGATGTCCAAATCATGTGTTTAAGTAGTCTATTTTGAATAACTTTTCGACATCCATCCAATGGTACTAATATCTTATTAAAATTGTTTTTTTATTAATTCCTATAGTTTAATCCTTAAATCAATTAATTAAGTCACTACGCGGCTTAATCGTTATTTGGCCAGTCTAATGGTATTGACCTGCTTTCGGTCCTTACATATCCAACCCTAAGCGAGGGAGGGGAGGATGATAGTCACATAAATTTTTAGATGTATTATTAGATAATCCTTGAAATTGCAAACCTGATGAGTGAACTATCACTTCCATAGAAAGCTTCATTGGCGTTTCTTTGTTATCAATTGGTACGGTTTCATTCTCAATCAACACTTTTTCAGGACTATTGTCATCAGAAGACCTCATAGTCTTTATTATCCTAACGACTTTGAAATTACATTGTATGAACTTGTTAATTTCTTGAAGAGTCTTCTGATTCTCTAGCTTTTTCCATTTGATCATATCGTTTAGAGAGTTTTCTGATGTTAATAATTTTTCCATCTATTTTAGGGTGAAAACATATGTACGGTAAAATCTTCTTTCAAGTAGGTTTGAGAGATCAAACTCGAACAGGACGAGCCTAAAGCAAGAAGATAGATGTTCATGTCCAGCTTCGATCACAAAGGTGGAGAAGATTGGGTAGGTCTTAGGGGAAGGAAGCAAAGAAGGTCGAGAAATATCAGTGTGATAAGCAGTGTGTGAAGGATAAAGGATTATTTGTGAGATGAATCACTAATTTTGTATTTTTTGTTTCTCCTAACTTGTTGTCTTATTATTATTTCGAATATATGAGAATCATCTATTTATAATTCACAGGAGACACATTGATTTCTCGTAAGTCATGAAAGTTAGGGAGAGGTGGATAAGTGATGATATTGGAGATTGTAGTGGGGTCGTGTCCGAAAAGTGAGGAAGACCTGTCTGACCACTACTTCTCATCCTCTCAACTGCTCTGTACCGTCCCACTACTTGTTACCTTCTTGTTCGTGGATATGTTGCCACAACGCACGATTGCCGTAGACCGCCAAACCAATACCCTAATGAGAATCCCCCATGTGTTTTATTTGATATCTCGTAGAAAATAGTGGAGTCGTGAGCCACTATTGTTTTGGTTAAGTTAAGTCAAGTCAAATGACTTGCTAAGTTAGTGAGGCAAACTGTGCAACTCACTGAATTAATAATTTGACTGATTAGTGTCGAGTCTGGTAAGTTCAGTGATCATGTACTTGCTTGGGAGTAACATGGCACATTTGATGGCTAAGTATTAACTCAGAAATGACTTAGCATAAGTCTGATAGGCATTTGAGGCCAAATGTTGTAAAAGGGCTTCTTAAGCAAGAAAGCCTGTTAGAAATTCATATAAGATTTGGTATGGGACTAATATTGAGAAGAAAGGCATATTTCTGAGGGAAGTAGCTAGCAAAGTTAGTACTAGCTACTTAGCACAAATAGTAATATGCTAGCTCTTTCTGAGGGAACAAGACCAATATACTTGGCTTCTGGTAAATGTTAATTATACTAGGGCTTGTAAGCTAGTATCAAGGAGTTTCAAGGTTAGTACTTCAATAGGGTCAAGTACAGTAAACACTAAAGTTCTAGCGCCGTTACGCTAAGTATAGACGCGGTAAGCCAAGGTCGTATTGGCCATGAATGCATTAGGCTAGGGAAGTGTTGGATCTAGAGGCGAGCTAGAACATGGGGTGTTCCAAAGCTAGAGAGTGTTGCAGTAGGGGTGCATAAGCACTAAGGAAATAGGGATACACTAGGCTCAGGGGACTCATCAATCTAGGGCACCAAGGGACGCGTCAGCTGGTCGAGACGTATCAGGCAGTGAGCTAGGGACGCGCTAAGTTTGTGGCGCGTCAACCATAGGCGCATTGGCCAAGACCATGCCAGGATAGAGACACGCTGGGATTGTGGCGCGTCAGGTGGGACGCATCATCCAAAGGAAGGACGCGCCAAGATTTTGGCGCTAAGCTAGAGACACACCAGCCTTGGGACGTGCCAGCAGTAGCGTTGCTGGTCATGGGAGGTGCTCTCGAGGATGCGCTAGCTAAGGTACTCGGCCAAGAAAAGTTAGCGCTTTTAGCACTAGGGTTAGGGTTAGCACTTTTAGCACTAAGTTAAGGTACTAAGGTAATGACGCGCTAGCTAAGGCCTCATCAGGCCAAGATGTGCTAGCTAAGACCATGTTAGGTTATTTGGCGCTTCTCAAGGACTAGGGTTAGAGCCATGAAAGTTAGCGCTTTTAGCGTTATGGTGGCGAACTGGCGCCAGTGTGGTGTTAAGCCAAATAGATGGTGCTAAATTGGCGCTGATAAGAGAAAAGGCTAGGGTTAGACTAGCTCAGAAGCTTAATGCGTCTTTTGATGCATTGCTTCTTGATTATGGCGCGTCCGAGAGGAGTGACGCATAATTTGTAGCTTATATTTAAGCAAGGTGCTATAACATCATATTTGAGCTCAGATGAGCAATTTCAGAAGCATTCGTTGCGAATGAAGCGTTGAGCTAGAATGTATTTTGGGGATTAAGCATTAGGTATTCCCGAATTTGATAGATGTTACTAAAACATCGATGCACACTCGAGAAAAGTTCAAGGAATTCAGCCGTGGAATTTACGCGACTTGAGACTAGTTTGATATGGCATAAATATTGTGAGTATTGAGAAGGATGCAAAGCCAGTTTAGAATGTTTAAAGAGAATTTGTACTCTTAATTTTGTCAACATGAGATAGAGGTTTTGGAGACGTACCGGGGAAAGAGAAAAACCAGGGGGTCTCCTCCGGTAGAGGAGAATTGGAATGTTGACGTCGAGGTTGAAACTCCTTCTGATCCACGAATACCTAACCGCAGGCCTTCCTTTCGAGATGCATATGAAGTCCCTGTCTCGTAAGCACCATGTCGTGGGAGGTTCATAGTATCAAAGTGCTATGCTTCTCTTTATACCAAAATTTAGAGAAGATATGGTCACATTGCTACTTCAGAATTGTTGAAAGGCTTTTCCCCTGTCCCGATGATAACGGTTGCTGGTCTTCTTCCCATAATTGATGATATGAGAAAGATGTCACTCTGTAAAGTTTCTAGTCAGGAGATACGAAAGTGGGATGCGATGATAACCAATTGTGAAGTCTTGAAATTCAATGTGAGTTGGCTCCACCAACATCTTGATATTATCGAAATAGATCATGTAATTATCATAGCTAAAGTGATTCATTCTTCAAAATCCATATTGGGGGAGGAGAAGGTCTTGTCAAGGTAGTCAGCTAAGATTGAGTAGTCAATTCAGGATTTGAAAGTTTGGACCGAGAGGTTTGAGGAAAGGATGGAGATGTTGTATAAAAGAAATTACTCATTGCTTGAAGGTTTGTTCTAGTGAGTGAGTGAGGTTTGAATCAATAATAAGCTTTTGAATTGATGAAGTAGGTTTTGAATTTCAAATTTTGAACATTCATTGAAAAGAAGTGAAACTGAAAGAAAAGATATATATATATAGGCGTAATATCCTTTAAGCCACTTGCCATTAATTACCGTTCCCACTGCGACTCCCTTCATTCTACTATTTTGTAGTATCTGCTTGCTTCTGTTTTAGAAATCACATAAGGCCCTTTCTATTTTGGGGAAAATTTAGGAGAAGACATGTCTTGCTAGATATGTTTAGATACCAAGTCCCCAATCTGAAATATTCGGGGCTTTACTGCGTTGTTATAAGCCTTGGAAATTCTTCGTCGATATGCCTCCATATATCTTGCTGCCTTGGACCCTCTTGACTCTAGGAGGTCCAGATCTACGACTCAGAACCTGGGGATTTCGGCCTCATCCCAATATACTCGGTTGGCTGCTGCAAATCGGGCTGAAGGGATCTTGATCTCGGCGGGAAGGATGGTATCAGCTCCATATACAAGCTAATAAGGAGAAGTCCATATGGAGCTTCTTGGTGTTGTCCTATATGGCTGAAGTGCACTGGGCAGTTGTTCATGCCATGATCTGGGGTTATCATACAATGTGAGACTAAGAATCCAAATCAGTGTCTTGTTGGTACTTTTTGCTTTCCCATTCCCTTGTGGATAGTACAGAAGTAAAAAGTACTTGCTTGATGTCGTACTTTTGAAGTAGTTCTATCACGGTCTGGTTAGCAAAAGAAGTATCATTATCTGTGACAATGTGCATAGGGACACCGAACCTGCATACGATATATTCCTTGATGAAAGCCGTTATGGTTGCTCAAGTCGTGCTAATGAGAGGGATGGACTTGACCCATTCGGTGAAGTACTCGGTGGATGTGATGATGTGATCATGTTGCTTTGATGACGTTGGATTGATCTTGCCAATGAGATCTAGTCCGCAGCTGTAGAAAGGCCAAAGGCTACTTAAAGAATGTAGAAGAAGGCACGACGTGTGAATGAGGTTCCCACGAATGTGACACTGATGACACCTTTGAAAAAACGCGGCTGCATCATCTTCCATGGTTGGCCAGTAATACCTTTCGTGAATCTGAATGAAAAATTTCCTCTTGCCTTGATGTTCTCCTTCATGAAATTCTTTCAATATTGTCGGGATTTCGGGTCCTTCCAGACATCTCAGTAGGTTCCCTCCAAAACTCTTACTGTATAAGATTCCTTCATGAAGGATGAACCTCTTTTACTTTTGCTTCAGTCTGGTTTCTTCTCGCTTCTCCATAGGAAGGAGTTGTTGCGTATGTATTTGATGTAGGGCTCTTTCCAGTCCCCAACATGATGGATTGTCAGGATTTCTAGTTGGTGTGGTTGTGTTTGGCAGTTGGAACATGATCCTTATAGTGCTCGAGATTGGGTCTCCATCATAGGATAATAATATCCTAGAAGCTGGAGTCGACGGTAAAGAGTTATGACCATGGTCTACCCACATACTTCGCTATGAACGCGGTTGAGTTGCAGTTGCGCCTCCTCATCTGCGAGACATCTTGAGAGGGACCCGTCCGGATTCCTATGATATAATTCCCCATGTAGTAAGAAGAAGTTCTTCAGATCTCTGGGGATGACTTTCCTATGAGGGAGTGAGCTATTTAGTTCTTCTACGATCGGTGTTCTTTAATCAGTGGTTTGCTCATGTTCGGATTGATTTAACCATGTCGAGGGTATAGTTTGTCTCTGTAGCATTACGATCTTTTTTGCTCCTTCAAATTGAAGTTTGGAGGCTAACATGGCGAGATAGTCGGCGTGCCTATTATTACTTCGGACAACATGAACTACTACGGCTTCGGCAAAATGAGTTAGTAATTTCTGAGCTTCTGTTCTATGAGGAGCTAATGTTACCTCTTTAAGCGAGTAAACTTCATTTATCTGATTGACTAGCATTTTTGAGTCGCCCCTTATTTCCTGATGCGTCGTGCCTGCTTTCTTTGCTAATGAGAGGCCTAATAAGAAGACTTCATATTCCGAAGAGTTATTGGTGCACTTGAAGTCGAGTTTGAATGAGTATGAGAAGACTTCCCCAGTTGGAGAGACCAGTACCATGCCGACTCCTTCAGTATCGTTACTGAGGGTAGCCAAACCATCAAAGTACAACAACCACGCTTCTTCTTTCACAATAGAGATTAAAAGAAGTCCTCAGGTATTTTTTTCATATAATGCAGTCATATCTTCTCCTGGGAAAGACGCTAGTAGATGTGCAACTGCGTTTCCTTTAACTGCTTTTGGGGAGACACATGTTATATCAAACTCTGACATCTGAAGTAGCCACTTAGCAGGTCTTCCTATCAGGGTTGGTCTTGAAAGTAGAAATATGATAGGGTCGGCTTTGGCGACCGGCACGACCCTGCTTGAAATTAAGTAATGTCGGAGCTTCTGTATGGAAAGCACTAGTAGTAGGCACACCCTCTCTGCTTTAGGATATATGAGTTCTGCGTCTCTTAACGACCGACTAATGTAGTAGATCGGGTACTCAAATCCTTCTTCGTCTTCTTGGGCGAGGAGAGCCCCCGTAGAAACCTCACTTGAAGCTGTATATAGAAGTAAGGGACGTACTTGGACTGAGGGCCTCATGATAAATAAAGATAATAATAATTGTCGTATTTTGATGAACGCTTCTTGATGAGCAGAGGACCAGATATAGTTTGCTCATTTCTTTAGTAGTGTGTGAAAGAAGTGACAAATTGAGCTAGCCCTGAGATGAAATGTATGATATAAGATACTTTTCCCATAAAGCTTCTAAGTTCCCTCACAGTCTTTGGTGGAGGCATGGTGGTGATAGCTTGAGTCTTGACTGGATCTACTTTGATTCCCTCTGCCGTCACTTGGAACCCAAAGGAGACACCAAAAACGCACTTCAAAGGGTTCATCTTCAATTTGTTTTCACGACAACTTTCGAAAACTTGTCATAGAACTTCCAAGTGAGCTGCTCTTGTTTGGAATTTGATGACCATGTCATCAACATAGTCTTCTACTTGCATGTGCATCATGTCATGAAAGATTGTTGTCATGGCTCGCTGGTAGGTAGCGTCGACATTCTTCAAACCAAAAGGCATCACAATGTAATAGAAGTTTCTGATGGGAGTTCAAAATGCAGTTTTGCTGGCGTCGTGCTCATAAAGTTTTATTTGATTATAACCACTATAGTCGTCCATAAATGAGAACATATCGTGTCCACTGGTTGCATCGACAAACATGTCTATGTTGGGGAATGGGAATCTCTTTGGGATAACATTAATTCAGGGTTAGCACTTTTAGCGCTAAGATTAAGGTGCTAAGGTAATGACGCGCTAGCTAAGGCCTCATCAGGCCAAGATGTGCTAGCTAAGACCTTGTTAGATTAGTTGGCGCTTCTCAAGCGCTAAGGTTAGCGCCACGAAAGTTAGCGCTATGGCGGCGAACTGGCGCCATTGTGGTGCTAAGCCAAATAACTGGTGCTAACTTGGCGCTAATAAGAGAAAAAGCTAGGGTTAGCCTAGCTCAGAGGCTTAATGCGTCTTTTAAGGAATTGCTTTTTGATTGTGGCACGTCCGAGAGGAGTAACGCATAATTTGTAGCTTATATTTAATCAAGGTGCTATAATAACATATTTGAGCTCAGAGGAGCAATTTGAGAAGCATTCCCGTTGAGCTAGAATGTATTTTGGGGATTAAGTATTAGGTATTCCCGAATTTGATAGATGTTACCGAAACATCGATGCGCACTCGATACAAGTTCAAGGAATTCATCCGTGGAATTTATACGACTTGATACTAGTTTGATATGGCATAAATATTGTGAGTATTGAGGAGGCTGCAAGGCCAGTTTGGAATGTTTAAAGAGAATATGTACTCTTAGTTCGCTTACGGAATATAAGTAGAGATACAATATTCTATATTTTGTTATAGTGTTAGGCATATGCGCATAGATGTGCATATACCCTTTTATAATCCTGCTACTTGGAAGTGTATAATTTTACAGCTCTATCCCTTGTCAAAAATTCACCATATACACCACCATTACTTACAATAGAGTCTCTAGACCAAATCTCTCTCCGTTGAATGGGTGAATGATCATAAATACGACCAGGAGTAGGTCTGGGTATACTTTCTTAAGTTTTGAGTTTAAAACTATCTGACATTTGCACATTACTAAAGAATAATTAATTAGAAGTATAATTTTCCTCCCATGCTTATGATTATTCACTTATGTACCCATTGTAAGGTTGTTGATATGTATGACAATAATCACAAGGTGTTGCGGAAAATTGATCGTAACCAAATAATTGGTTTTGATTATATTCCCCGTATGGTTGGTAATTGTTATAAGATTGAGATTGAAAACCATATTGATTAACACTATTATACGATTGATCTTGTGCGCTATACATGTTATTTCTGAAGTGAAACATGACGACACACCAAAAAAAGAAAAATATACTAAAATCTAAAAACAAAAATAAAAACAAAAGTGATACTTACAACCTGTTTTCAGAATTTACCTTCTGCTTTTGACGAGCGAAAAACACCTTCATCTATTTGTTGACATCACAAAAACATAAACACTAAAGAAAAACATGAAAATATCCTAAACTAGTAAAACAAGATAAAAAAATAACAAATCAACTAACAACCGCTTCCCCGTAGCGATGCTAAGTTGATTCATGTCGTAAGTGCAACAAATTACTGAAGATATTTCCACTAGTACTAACAAGTAATATAGCGGTAGTAAGGATCATTCTCACAAAGATATGTGTAATTGAAATGTTATTTGGATTAGCTAAACATAAACAAAAGTAACCACTAAAGGGAGTTGGTTGATTAACTAGTAAAACAATAAGAAGAAAATATGATTAAGAGCTTCTTCGTCATTACCAAACATTAGCTCAAGTAGTATACTTATCTATCTTTCGTTAGAAACATTCGTCACAACCGTAGATCAACAATAAGCTCTACGATCCCCACAAATCCTTGTGTCACAGAATGTGGAAGCGCTCGACTACCAGATTCTATCCATCTGAGCCACCATGAATAATCACTCAAAGTGTAACCCAGTCGGATACATTAAGGTTTGTGAATTTATGTTCATCCTAGCATGAATTGCATAAGCTGGTTCGCTTACTAGTGTTGTCTTCGTACATAATTTCTCCACAAAATCCCACTGCAAGGTTTCACGTTTTCTACCTGTGTAAAGAGGTGTTCGATTGTTACACATATATCCCAACTCTCTACTGCATTACAATAATCAATAGATTAATTTAGCGTGCATTCTTAACAATATAAGAATCACTCATAAACCTTTGATATAGTAAAGACAAACGACAATGATTAAAAGTCCAAATAAACTTGTTATAAAGCTCCACTCTTAAAATATTAAATTTATCCTTAATCAACAAAATATTTAGTTATTCATAATACAAGGAAGAAGAAGAAGAATAGTGGTTTCCCCCTAAAGGTGTAAACCCTAGGTTTGTAGATTGTGGAATGAGAACTAGAAGCTATAGGAGGTGTCTTTTTTGAGCCTTATATGTCTTCTTTTATATCCTTCAACGCTTGGACCTCAAGTATCATTTCTTTCTAGGGTTTGGAATCCCTTTAGGACTAAGTTTCCTTGTTTTCTAGGGTTTGGAATCCTTCGGGGATCGGGTTTTCCTCGTTTTAGAAGTACAAACGCGTATTGGATACCCTATTTACGGCTATGTTTTGTTCCCACGACCTAGTCGTAAGTAAATAGGATTTTTTGAGGTCACGTATGTCTACTCAAAACCTGGCTAGGTACTTTTGTGTTTTGTTGTTGTTGTTCGCTATTTCGCTCATAAATCCTTCATCCGACGCCCGATTGACCTTATTATGCTTATGTTGGATTCGTTTCATTGTTCAATACAAGAATAAGGTGTTTAATTCTTCATATATTTTTATCTCAACTTACTTCTAGGTTGTATAGTGATTTCTTAACTGTAAGAGTTTTTGGAGTTTTGGTTTCAACATTTCAACTTGTTTACAACTAGGTTGAGTAATATTTTCCTAGACGTAAGTGCTTTCTGATACTTGTGAAAACTTGTTTTGCTTTATGTTTAGGTACTTGGATACTTCTCTAGCCGTAGATGCTTCTGAATTTTAGTTTTAACTTCTTCATCTCGTGCCGAAATGAACTCCTTACCTCTTCTTAGATATTTTCAACACCATTTACATTGATTTCGAATAATTCTCCCAAAAACACAAATAAAATAGAAAACAAAGAGTAAATTAAAACAATATGCAAGAAATATAACTAAAACAAGTATGAAATCGGCACTAAAAACATAAAAATTTAGCACTTATTAATGCTTTTTTATCCAACCTTATTTCTTCATATTTACTTATGTATAGGGTTAGGGTTTGATTCGATATTCTTTTTTGTAAACCGATAGTGTATTAACTTAGGTTGGTTAATTTGTTACTCTAATTCTTTAAATCAGTAGTCGAATTAATCTTTTTGGTTTCACTTTCTGATTAAACGTAGTTTACTGATTTTTATTATTTTCGATTCGCAAGGTAACACCGATGGATTAATTTCAACAATGCAAGTGATGGGGAAAAGGGGGGAGGATTAGTTTCCCATCCAAAGTAAGCACTTTTGTTCCAATACGTTGTGTTCGGGTAAAACTCATTTCCTTTTACGTGTGTACTCTGTTATGGAATACGGTCAATCATTAATGAATAAATTTCTGTTTGGTTGGGTGATTTTTAGATAGTCATAGTAAGATTGATGCCCTATTTATAAGACAATTTTTATGTTATTCTACAGTTGTGGAATGCTATTTTTTTTTTATCTTCACTGATAATAACAACAAAGTAATGTGCTTGAAAAGGGAACGCTTACGGATCTAAAAGAAATACAACAACTCCCCAAGTAAATGCAACCAATTGTTCTATTTTTGCTGATTATTTTAGAGTTTTGAATGATCAGCACTTGTTTAATAAATAGATTGAATGACTAAAAATCCTTTGAAGCAAAATTAGGCACACTTTTAAATTTTCCTTCAATATTTCTTATACTACCTTCGTTTCAGGAAAAGAGTTACTATCACTTTTTTAAATTGGCCTATTGTTAGGCTAAAATGAAAAAGTGATAGTAACACTTTTCCAGAAACGGAGGGAGTATAATATAACCAATCCTGACTCTTCCCATTAATCAACCCTGGCTCTGTTTGACTAATCCCTAATCCTGGCTTACTGTCTTCTTATAATCCTAATTCTCGCTTATTCATAACTTAAAAGGATTCTAATTGGAGTCAAACCGGAGTTGTTTTTTCTAATTAAAATTTGATTGAATTTGACAATGTTGGGGCCTACGTTAACTCGATTATGGATAAACCTAACCTACCAATTAATAAAGATTTGGACGATTTCCTAATTGGAGTTCAATCGGAGACGCCTTCACAATTGGAATTTGGCAGGGTCGGGGCCTATATATTATTTTCAACCAACTTTTCTTTTTTGATAAGATAAAACGGTAACGAATTTATTTACATTTATATAAAAAAATACTGAGTAAACTTAGCTATTATCTAAATTGCTAAAAACACTGCACAAGAATATAGGAACAACAACAATCTTCTTTTTAATGATTTGAGCAGAACAAATCAAATTTTATGTTTTGTTTGCGATTCTCATTGTATACTTTGGTACCTGAGTATTTTGTACGCCGACAGTTGTGGATTCCCTTAACATGAAAGAAGCTAGAATGGTAATAAACACGGGTTGAATAATTCTTTGGCTACAGTAGTTGAAAAAGTTCATGAAGACCTAAGTAATGCCAGCCAATGGGTAAAATCAAATTCTAAAGTTGGTGTTTTTATTTAAATGTTATATTTTGTTTGTGAGTCATCTTAAGGTATGCTTCATATTACAGATAGTCACTGACTGTAATTATGTAGTTATAATTCAATTTATTAGTGATGTAGTAATTTTTTTTTGATGAACCAATCGATATTTACTCCATCAGTAAGAATATTTTTAGTCCATTACTGCAATATTGCAGACAATGTTCTAAGAACCAGACCGGGCATCAAACCAGCAAAGTTATTGGGTCAAGGTCAACTGGTTTAACCATTGGTTCAACCTTGGTCATTGGGTCAATTTGTAAGTTTTGTTGGTAGAACACGTGTGGGCTTGGAATAAAAGCATTTGGTGTTTGATTACATGAAAAGTGTTTGTAAGGGTTTCAAAACATTCGATATTTATATTGTTTGCATAGAGATATTGGATACCCAAAGAGATAAACATAAACCGCACTTCCCTCGCCGTTCCTCCTCCATACTTTCTCTCATTTATCATTATGTTCTTTCCTTATTTTTCGTTTGTTTTTCCAGTAAAAGCTCAATCGTTTATCTCTAATATCTACTGGTAGCACTAGTCTAATTGACGTTAAGAACACCTAACTCAATTTCTCATTGATTATGGGTCTTGCTTCATTAGGATGAGAAATTATCCATATAGAAGCTATGAGCTATTTTGTGTGTCTTCTAATTTATCAGTTGGATCCTTTGGCCAAAAAAATAATCCTTTATAACAAACCGGTAAGCTTTTGAAAGACAATGTAAAAAAAATTCAAACTCTCAATAATAATATGAGAAACTTGTTGGATTTTTTGTAGAGAATTTTTTTTGGAAAAAGGACCGGGGGAACTGGCTAAAAACCCACCCAGTTGGGCCAGTTGGTTCACCCGAAATGTTTTTATAACGGTTTTTTATTAAGCTAATGGGTCATTATCGACCCAATCCAGTTTTTTGACAGGTTCACTGGTTCATCAGTCTGACATGCCGGTCTGGTCCGGCTTTTAAAACACTGGTTGCAAGGAAACCTTGCACTAACGAAATAAAAGAGGTGTACGAGAACAGGTGAGATTGTTGCAACGTAAATAGGTACATATCATTCTTGATTTTACGGATACGGGAAGAAACACCTAAGTCATTAAATGGCGATAGAAAAATAAATACCAAATTCATTCATTTTGATCTATATTGATTGGTTTGATACAGTTAGGAGACATAGAGAGTGAGAGATTGAGTGAAATGGAGGGGAAAAAAACTTTAAAGATAAACAAATTAGCTTAGTACATCTCATACATAAATATAACCTTGGAGCTTTTAGGATTACAAGATATAGACATAAAATACCTTATCATTTCCTCCCTCTGTTTCTCAAAAATTGAGTTACTTATTTTAAAATTTTTGTTTCCTAAAAGTTGAGTTATTTCATTAAACAGGACAATATTTATAAAATTACTCTTTTGATTAATTATTATTAGTATAAGAAATATGTATAATTTGATATTCATGTATATATTCGTTACATAGGTGTTTTAAAATGCTTTCCCACGATATAAAGTTTACAAATATTAGTGGCATAGTTTGAGAGATATGTCATTTCTAAATTTTACTATTTTATTATCCTAAGGGTATAGTTGAAAAAAAAACCCTAAAAGTATCCCTCTCCCCTCATTACCTTAAGAATTGTGCAAATTTGAAATAACTCGGGTTTTAAGAAACAGAGGGATTACATTGTTAGTGGGAATTTTATTGTTATCATTTGGGATGTATATTAACTTTTGCGATCATTATTTAGGGCATAAAATGCATATTAACTTTCGCAACATATCTGGAGAGTATGATGCGTGTTTTTTTTCTATTTTGTGCTTTCTTTCTATCTGCCTCGATTAAGCCTTGTTCATGCTCACACTTTTGATTCGTTTGAACTGCTCACCCTTTGCAACTTTTTGTTTGCATGTCAAGCAAAAGTTTGGTACAACTTTATATATTATAATTGAAACCGAATACTCAATCCTCGTTCATTCTGGCACCACTTTTTGATGATATGGAAAGTTGTGTTGAGAGTATTGGAAAATAGAGTTATCTCATTGATTATGTCCCCATATTGATTATCAATTTTCGTATTTAACACTCTATCTACACCGAGTATTTATACTCACATAAATGATAAAAATCCAGTAAACAACTGCCTCCACTTTCTACCTTTAGGTTCTCTTATGTTAGTAGACAACTATCCGCTTCTTCTTATCCAATCAGACCACAACCAAAAGAAGATATTGGGAGATCCACACTCGAAAGACAAACCAGAAAAGAAGAGAAGAACTATCATGAAATGACCAAGTTGTTATTCTCAAATTCTTCTCATAATCTTCGTCGCTGCTGTGATTTATAGATACATTAAGTTCTTACGCTTGGCCTCTTATTCAACTACTTCGTATTAAGGCTTGGATTTTGTTTTCAGGGTTTCACTAGATATTGTTGATGTGATTATAGACAGTGGTAAATAAAGTATCGTTCACTCATACTTGTAAAGATTAATTTTAAATTTAATTTCTAATATTAAAACTAGCAAATATATACAAAAGATGGTAGCAATATTACGAGAGACTGTGACTCAGGTTTCCACCATTGATCGTATTCAAATGATATTTATATTGATTCTTAACAATTATAGCTCTTTTATTGACTCTATTTCTTTGCCAAAAGTAGATTTCTAAAAAATTAACTGTAAATCGTAAGCACGGCGCATCAAAATCTCTAAGTCTAAGCATACACCATCAAACAAAATCACAACTAATTAGTAAAATCATAATTCGATTAAAATTAATTCAAAAAGTCATAAAGAATCAATTATAGTTACCAAACAATTGTGAAAATTAGCTTCCTTCATTATCCCAGTGTTGGGGTTTATCTCCTCATGTTGAACACTCTCTCAAAATAATATTTCATAACTCAAAGTGTTTACAAATGATGAAAAAGAGAGAAAATGATGAAAATCGGGAATTCACAACGTTTATAGGCGTTGCGAACTCACTGTTACAGAGCCTATTAAATAAACGAATACTTCATCGTGAATTAAAAAACAAACTGTTGTTGGTACTATTCAGGAAACTGTTAGAATAGATATTGAATTTAAGAGAATAGACCACGAACGTGAACGACAGTTCTCCTTTTTAGCCACGATTTCTTCAACCTTTTAGCAACAGTTTCTTCACCTTCTTCACGAGCATAAACTTGTTTTCTGATTATTTTTTTTCTCTCTGACAGAAATTAATAAATTTTCTTCTCCTGTTTTTTCTTTGATGAAGGGGTCCTATCGAAGCAAGAGTAAACTCCAAAAAAGTACCAGCCTCCCACCCCACCCCACCCAAAAAAAAAACTCTTCCTTTTAGCTTCCTATTTATAATAGAGCAACAACACATCACCAAATCTCTTCAAATCTTCGATATCAATGTGATTTTTCTCGGAGAACAATTTCTTTCCTTCTAGGCATGATTTTTCTTCCTTGGACTTTAATTTTCTATAAACCTTGTGATATTATTTGATATGCTCGATTATGTATCTTAGTTGTCTTGATTTGAGAGAATATGTGGAACAATGTAAAAATAGAATTGTGTGGGCCGAGATAAATAATCTCCGAGAATATTTCATGGGTGAGTTCTTTACTATTTTGGGTTATCAAGTCGTGCACAATTTATCTTGAAATGGTAAGAGTATATGCCTTAATAACCCAAAAACTTTCCAAAAACTCGATCAAGACTTCACAGATCAAAGAGAGAAATTTTCCTGCCAGTTTTTGTTGTTTGAAATAAAGAAGAGGGTGCCCGATCCAAGAGTTTGGTGCCTTTATCACCTTTTGAGCCAATTTTTCCACGATTTTTTATTCTCCAAAAATACCTACAAATACACAAAATACCATAATAAGTACAAAAATAAGCACTAATAATATTTAGAATTGATACAAATCAGACATAAAAATGTGTCTATCAGCTATATTGGATTTCTCTGTAAAATATGGATTGTTGATAACAAATAAATATTTTCTTTCAATTGGAAGTTTAATTTGAGTCTCACATTAAAGAGTTCACGTAATTAAGTTTATTAATGTTTATTGATTTCCAATTGGAACAAATTTATTTATGTAGAATTTAAGTTGTCCAGCACTCGATTCGTACAGGTCTTTTGATTGCTTGCTTCTATTAGGTTGGGTGAATGAAGGAATTCACAGGATTGCTGAAATCTTCTTTCCCTTCGATTTTCACATTACAGGGTTTTGATGATTCTTCAATGATTGACAAAAACTCATTTATCTCACTCTCATTTTTCTCTTCGTCTTCTTTTCAATTGGCATGCTTACTGATGTGGTTTCAGGGTTTCCGTTGTGTAAGAGAGAATCAATGCGATTGTTTAGTTATGATGACAATGATGCTAGATCTAGTAAAAAAGAATTATAGAGTGAATAATTTAGGTAATGTAACTCATTAATCATGTTCACTCATGTTTGTGTTTACTCTCTCTTTATTTGCTTCAAAGTTATTCAACTTATTTCTTATTCTTCTCAACATAAGCGATTGATACAAAAATCTTATTATTGGTATTGTAATTAGTATATGTTGAACTTTGTTACATGTTTGACGAATTTGCATTGTTAGGTATTGTTAATTTTGATTGTACTTTAATCATGCATTAGATTTTTGTACTAATTAATTAATTAAAACTAACATTTTAATTTTAATTGTTTCAGAAAAGACGAACAAACTCAATTTAATTGTTATTTTTGTCAAGCAAGCAAACCGTTGAAGCAGAAAAGAGTTGGTATTTCTTCTTTCCTATTTTTTTTATGTGCGGTTGGGAAACGTAACTTTGCTCTATTCGAAAATACATATGTTCACCAGTCTAATTGTGTAACAAGAGTTAACTAAATGCAGTTAGTCTGTCGGGAATAAGTTTATGAAAGTGGTTAATTTTTTTCCTAGATTGTGGGCCAGATTTTTTATTATACTAAAAATTGCACGTTCTCCAAATTAATCAATCTTTTGCGTATCTTAGAATTTTTAAGGTATAAACTTTCATCATCATTGTTAAATCATTTAAATTTTTGTGTGTATTGTTATCGATTGATGATTTGGAATTAGTTGATAGGGGTTTGGAAAAATCAAATTTCAAATGCATTTAATCTATTTGATAGATTCTAAACTGACATGCTTTTTTCTATTATATCTCCATTAACTCTTATCTCCTGAAATTTGGTTTACTGTTTTTTCATACAGTATAAGAAATATGGGAGTGTGTGTTTAGTATTTATCAATCAATTAAGATAACATGACACTCGAAAATAATTTTATATGAGCCTTTAATTTCAATTTGCTATTTGACTTAGGTAACTTAGTATTCTTATGTGAATTACATCGACGTAATGTTATTCTAATGTTCAGTGTGCTAGAGCGCGTGGGAGAAAATGTAACAGATGTAAAAGGAGAAATGGTTCTGACGGTGTTTCTAGCAAATTTAACATACTGCAGGGGTTGGTGAAGCTTGAAAGGTGGCTGATGTAGAGGCATGAAGTATTATCGCCATCTTCAACCGTGATCTCTCGAGCTTCTGGTAAATATTAAAATAAAATGTGATTTATATCATGTTTTAACATTCATTTACATATTTTTACTAAAACTATTTGTTTTAGGGTGAAAAAAAATGTACGGTAAAATCGTACTTTCAAGTAGGTTCGAGAGATCAAACTCGAACAGGACGAGCCTAAACCAAGAAATGGTCGTTCACGTCCTGCTTTGATTACAAAGATGGAAAAGATTAGGTTAGGTCTTAGGGGATGTAAGCAAAGAAGGAAAATATCAGCGTGATAGGTAGTGTGTGAAGGAGAAAGGATTCTCTAAAAGGAATCGCTAGTTCGGTATGTTTAGTTTCCCCTGACTGATTGTCTTGTTGTTGAATGGATGAAAACTATATATTTATAGTTCGAAGGAGACACATTGATTTCTCGTAAGTCGTGAAAGTTAGAGAGAGGTGGAGAAGTGATGATTGTGGAGATTGTAGTGGGGTGGTGTCAAGAAAGTAAGGAAAACCTGTCAGACCACTACTAATCATCCTCTCAATTGTTCTGTGACCACCTACTACTTGTCACCTTCTTGTTTGTGGAGGTGGTGCTACCACCCACGATTGTCGTAGACCTCCAGACCATTACCCAATGAGAATCCCCCCATGTGTTGTATTTGATATCTTGTGGAACAGTAGAGTCATAAGCCACTATTGTTTTGATTAAGTCAAGTCAAGTCAAATGACTTGCTAGGTTAGTTAGGCAAACTGTGAAACTCATTGAATTTATAATTAGAATGATTAGTGTCGAGTCTGGTAAGTTCAGTGGTCATGTATTTTCTTAGAAGTAACATGGCACATTTAATGGTTAAGTATTATCCAAGAAGTGACTTAGCATAAGTCTGAGAAGCATTTGAAGCCAAATATTGCATAGGCCTCTCAAGCAAGAAAACCTACTAGAATTCGTACAAGATTTGATATTGGACCAATATTGAGAAGAAAGAAGTATTTCTAAGGGAAGTAGTTAGCAAAGCTGGTACTAGCTACTTAACGCAAATAAATTATATGCTAGCTCTTTTACTTATAAACGGCTAATGTCTAACGTCTCAGAAGTAAGACTAATATGCATAACTTCTGGTAAATATCAATTATACTAAGGTTAGGAAGCTAAAGTCAAGGAGGTTCGAAGTCAGCACTCTCAATTGAGTCAAGTGTAGTTAGCGCTAAAATGCTAGCGCCAAGATGTTTATGAAAAAACATTGGACGCGCCAAAGCTAGGGACGCGCTAAGCTGGCAAGTGTGCATCAGGCATGGCAGGGGTGTGTCAGCTCTAGGAGACGCACTATGCATAGCTTTGGAGGGACGCACTGAAGCATGGGAGGGACTCACTAGGAATGGATTGGTAAGGACGCATCGGCCTTGGCAGGGACATGCTAGGCTTGGTTAGGACTTATTAGCGCGGACGCCTTAACACATGAGCCAATGACGGATTAACGCATTATCCAGGGATGCATCGGCCTTGGAGAGACGCATGAGGCTTAGCAAGGGATACATCGGCCTTGTGACGTGTTGAGCTTGGGAGGGACGCGCTAGGCTTGGCAGGGACGTGCTGGAGAGCCAAATGGGCACGCTGGAGCCAATACCCGCTGGATAAGGTGCATTAATTAGGTACTTGGCCGAGAGAAGTTGGCGCCTTTGGCGCTAAGGTTAGGGTTAGCACTTTTAGTGCTAAGATTGAGGTGCTAAGGTGGTGACGCACTAGCTAAGGCCTCATTAGGCCAGTATGTGCTAGCTAAGACCATGTTAGGTTAGTTGGCGCTTCTCAGGTGCTAGGGTTACCGCCAGAAAAGTTAGCGGTTTTAGTGCTAATATGGCTAAATGGTGCCAATGTGATGCTAAGCCAAATAGTTGGTGCTATCTTGGCGCTGACATGAGAAAAGGCTAGGGTTAGCCTAGCTCAGAGACTCAATGTGTCATTTATGGCACTGCTTCTTGATTATGACGCATTAAAGAGGAGTGACGCATTATTTGTGGTTTATATTTAAGTGAAGCGCTAAAGTAGCATATTTAAGCTCAGAAGAGAAATTTGAGACACATTCTATGCAAATGAAGCGTTAAGCTAAAATGTATTTTAGGGTTTAAGCATTAGCTATTCCCAAATTTGATATATGTTGTTGTAACATCGATGCGTATTCGAGACAAGTTCAAGGAATTCAGCCATGGAACTTATGCGACTTGAGACTAGTTCGATATGGCATCAGTAGTATGAGTATTGAGAAGGATGCAAGGCCAGTTTAGAATATTTAAATAGAATATGTACTCTTAATTTGCTTGCGGAATATAAGTAAAGATACAGTATTCCATATTTTGATATAGAATTGAACATATGTGCATAAATATGCACATATATTCTTGTCGCTTAGCATAAATATGCAAATATGCATAAACATGAACATATGTGCATCTACACTATCTAAAGACAATCATACTATCAATTTTATTTTTGGCACAAGATATTGTATGGGCATAATCAGTAATGAACTAATGATATTATGTCCACCTAAATAACTTAGCTATAATTTGAGAAACAACCCACTATTTAGATCCATTGGAAGCACAAATCTATATTGCGGAGATGTACACCTAAAGGTAGTGAACTGCTGGGGTAAGGTCGATAGGCTCAAGAATAACATAGCTTTGTGGTTCTCATTCTCATACTTTTAATATGGTTAATTATACACATGGTTATTTGGTTTCCCTGAAGTAAAAAAAGGTGTCTCATGTATATTTGTTTTGTTTCTTTCTTTGGCAAGGTTGGTTAAGCAATGATATCAAGACATTAATGTTGTTGTATATTTTTTTTTCTAGCATGTAGTTTTCTGCTTTCTTATACTAAGATAAAAAACCCAAGTACTTTTTGCAGTTTGTATGATCAGATAATCAAGCCTAGTAAGTTGGTTGAAAAAGCTAATTTCCATTTGTTATGAGACATGGCTGCCCCAAGTGGAAAAATATAGAATGCGCTAGCCGCCGCAAGTGGTCTATATAATACAAAAGGAGCAGACTCGACTACATATGGCTAGAAACTGTAAGTATCAAAATTAATTATTTTTTTATTACCATATTTAAGAGCTATATCAATTTGTTTTATGTGAGGTTTTGATTGTAAGCAATCATTGACCTATTAGAAAATTACCACAAGCCTCTCTAAGTAACATCTCAAAGTTACAAAAAGTAATTGCTTAAGGTAGTATTTTTGTCTAGAAATATGTGGATTATATGGCATATTCAGTTGTAGTTGATACATATGTTTGAATTGGTGTTTTGCTGCATATAATATAATTACCTCAAAATTTTATGATGACCAAGTGCAGTAGGTTAAATATTTAAAGTAACAACAACACTAAAATGATCAGTTGTCAGGATGTATTGGGCGGAAAAGATTTTAGAATGAAAAAGTTGTCATGAATAAGCTTTTTTGATAGGTTTATACATAAATGATAAGGTAGTTACTCTCTCCTTCTTTTCGTTCATTATCCCTAAACATTAATATGCCACTGTAAAGTCTATTAACTGACATATAAACCTGCATTTCCGTAGTATCAAATAGACTTTAGGGACCAAAATAGATACGTAGGTTGTATGTGGTTGATGTGTGGTGTGTATAAGCAGGTATGCATTCTTCATCTTCGTGTATTTTTGTTTTTCCAGTTTACCCATAACCAAAATTTAATCATAGATGCATAATCATAATGTCATAAGCAATTAAGAAGCAAGCTTCCATCCAAAACTTATTATTCTTCTCCACCATCCTCCAACTGATTTTTACTTTTATTTCATTAATTTCTTTCATTATCTCGGATTTTTTAGTTTTGTTATTCTTAATTTTCAATCATTATAAGTTTCTTAATTTTGTGCTTGTTGAGGAAGCTACAGTAAAAAAAATAATATTATCTTCGGAAATACAATAGAATTCTATAACAGAGGATTGTCGCATGCTCACATTTTACTATGGCTACATCCAAATGATAAATCCAAGATGGATAAAGATGTAAACATTATTATTTTCGCAGAATTACCAGATAAAGACAAGGATACTATATGCTAAGACATCACGTCCATCTAGCAAGGAATCTCTATGATCATGAATGGGTTAAAATGTTTAAATACTCCTTGGTTTGAATAAGATTCAATGCCCTTTCAACATCTCAAGTTCAACTATGTATATTTTTCATTAAGGTTATAAGTTATCCAACTTTTTAGAATGTACCATGAATACTCCAATTGCTTCGTTGGATTTGTATAATAATATATTTGATAAATTGTACATTGACATCATATAAAAATGGTAAGTTATACGTGTTTTGCTGAAAAGTTCCTTGCACATAAATGTTTTTAGTAGAAAAATGAGATTTTACAATGAGTTTTTGAGTTAATAGGTTATCATACTTCTGAAGAAACTCACACCCGGTGCAGAGCGCAGGTTACTAATTAAAAATTAAAAGATCAAACGAAGCAAAGCTCGGGTTATAAAGTACATTTTCAAATAACATATAAAAACACAAACAATATAAAAAGGTAATCACCCGGTGCGTAGCACAGGTTACTTTCTAATAAAATTGAGCAAGTAGCAGAGCAGGTTAATGAGAACATTTTTCGGAGGTTTTTGAAAAAACTAATGCTTCATCTGCTCTTGATGTGGGGGAATATTCCACATGAAGGAGGTAATTCTTAACTATCCGATTTACTTTCATGTAGAAAAGACTCTTTTTATAAAATTTATTGATGTTTTTCTTGTTATTTATCGTCGTATATGTATTCTAAATACTGGTAATAGCCAAAAATGATACAGTTGTAAACCTATACATATATACTCGAGAAAAAACTTAATTCAAATATTAGCACACTAAAGAATGTTATATTAAAACACCACCAATATGATAATTCCTTAAAAAATTATTGTTTGGATGTACATAAAAATTTGTAAGACTATTATGATTTTTCACATGTTTTAAATATAAATGAACGAAAGCCTTGTTGCACTTTTTTTTCATAAAGGAGGTAAACCTCAAAAAGATACATTAAAATAGACGATTTGGGTATCAGAAACAATTTTAGGATTTTGCAATTTCATTACACGATCATCAGATCCATAGTAGCTCCACTAGTTCTTGATTAACCATCCAAGATTTATAGTCTTAAACACCATCTTATAGTTTTAAAAGGACCAAATCGTATCACAGGGTCTAACTAGTTTTGAGACAAAACTAATTTGATTGACTGCACAAAGCAGTGGTTGGATCATATCCAACCCCGTGATTTCACGAACCTGTACATTTAAGTAACATGATTTAAAGTTTTTTAAGTACCAGTATCTATAAAATTTAAATTAATAGGAATATAAGTAACAAGAGTCTTATGAATAGGTCTTTAGTTGTTTGAATTGGGATGAATCGGCCTGAATCAGGGTTGGAGTCTTTGCAGCAGTTGTTGCAGTTGATGATCTTGATCTTGTTTTTGTTGTTGTCTTCGTTTCCTTAGTTATAGTTGATGATATTCTTGTTGCTACTGGATTTGATTTTTTTCCATTGAAAACCATTTTCTTCCACTTGAGCATGTCTTCAACTAAATGAAGAAAAAAATAGATACATACCCAAAACCACAGAAACCCAAAACTAAGAAAGGAGTAAATAACTCTTTTAACTGATTCTGAAATCAAAACTAGTAAGAAATCAAAGAAATAAATAAAAGAAAAGGTACTAATAGATATAAACCTAGAATCAGTTGTGTTTGAAACTAAAAAACAAACAGATTCAAGCCCAAAAACGGAAGCAAAAAACTGTAAAAGGAACTAATAAAGGAAATTAAACTAAGACTGAAGATTGGTTAAGCTTGGAGCCGAATAGAGAAGGAGAAGGATGTGGTTACTATGGTTAGGAATAGTTCTAAGAGAAATTTTTCTAAGGTGAGCTTGTTCCCTTTAAAACACAACAAAACAAATGGCTTACTACAGCCAAACAATTTAACCCCGTGTAATACACGGGCGCTACTAGTCGGTTAAATAACTAGATCTATTACCAGACTTAGGGATTCACATACCCGTATACACCCGCCATTTTGACCCGTACCCGTCAATGTCGGCTAGCACCTTCTCGTACCTTTCAAATAACGGGTCGGTTGCGAGTAACAGGTAGAAGCCAAAATTACTAGACCCTAGACGTTTACCAGTCCCAAAAAAATTTCCACCCACGAAGATACAAATCAAATCAAGTAAAATTATGTATAATTTAATCAAAAATTAAAACAAAAAATGTGACTATTTTTCCGAAAAATCAATCCCGCCAAATTTATGCTTTAATACACACACAAATTGGGTTTCTGATGTTGATGGTGAGTTTTTGACAAGGGAGGAAATTGTAATATCACTTTTGCCCAGCTGTAAAAACATGAAATAAATAAATATATATATCTGACCCGACATCAGAATTATGGATATGTACTTCTGTCTTATATTCCACAAGAGAATTGAGAATGCATATTCAGCTCATGGCTACATTAATTTTGTAGTTCTTTCATATATGTATGCGCCTCTAAAATTTCAGGGCTTTATCCAGCTAAACTCTCATTATTTCCTGTGCGCCTATGCAAACTATTGGTATTAATCAGAACACGCTGATTATACCAAAATTGCAAACGTTCGGAATGGATGTTATGTCGTTTCTGAACGAAAACGCTAATTAGATGCATACCATTTAAATACAGAGTCGCATCGTGCATCATCTCAAGTCGCAAACTTCCACGGCTGAGTTCCTTGAATATGCTCTGTATGCACTGCATAGAAGTCAAGTGTAACGCCAACATTACACCTTATGTGATTGAGAAGACATGGCCACGGTATTAGCAAGTGCTTTCCCTAGCAATCCTAGCCATACTCTCAGCACCAATGCAACACAAGCTATCACTAGCACCTGCACATGCGCCAACAACCAACAACCAACAAGCTAGTTTTGCGATAGCGCTAGAGCCCTCTTCTCCCATTTCCCTTGTACGCGCCAATGCTTGTGCCATTCTCACTTGCTCGTGCCATCACCATCCTCGCCTGCTCGTGCCAGCGTTATCCTTCGCTACTAGCGCCAATACTATGCCATAGCCACGATACTAGCATATGCTAGCAACACTTTAATCGCGCTTATAGCACTCACATGCACCTTTGTTGCTAGCACAACTTACATGTTACAAACATGCCACAAATATGCCTTTGTCATGCTGAGTTGGCATAAAACTTACTAGTAGCATGATGTTCTAATAAAACTCACGTGCTTTGATTCCATGACTCCACTAACTCCTACGAGAAATTAAAACATATTATATGGGGGGATTTTGGGTGTTGGTTTGGTGGTTTACAACAACATGTGGTGTGTCAACACCTCATGATGTGAAAGTTGCAAAGTAGTGGTGACGGTTGAAACAATTAATGAGATAATGGAGTAATGGTTTCCAGAAACTTCCCAAACATAGTGGGCAGTTATACCATTATCCCCACAATATCTATCTCTCCTTATTTTCACTACTTCCACTACTTCCAAGGAAAAATATGTGTGTTCCCAACTATTATAAATAGGCTACTTAGCCCATTTCAGAAAGACAGACCAAGCTTATCATTCTCACAAGCTTTGTCATTCTTCGTAGTTCAACGCCTCTACACATATTTTATCACACTAATTTTCTCAACTTTCTCTGCTTCCCTCCCCTAAGATCAACCCCATCTTTTCTCTTTGTGATCGAAGCTGGACGGAACGGCTACTTTCGTTGTTTAGGCTTATCTTGTACGATTTTGATTTCCGAATCTAAAAAAAGTACTTCTATAGTATATTGTTTTTCCTAGGAGCAAATTTTAGGTACAAATAATTGGCTACCACAGTGGGAGATCAATCTCTCGGTCACAAATTCGATTCTTCAACCATCTGAAAATCAATTTCTTAATTGTCAAAGATGGTTGGCCTTAGGTCAGATTCAACTACCACTAATTCTAACATTTCCCCTGTCAATATTGTTAATACTTGAAAAATGACTACCCATTGATAAGGGAAGTCACCTCTATTAGCTGAGATTAAAGCCATGATTTTCTATAGACTTGGGGACTAATCCCAAGCTCTTATAATAAATACCCATAGAAATATAAGGATAAATAAGGAATAAAGGAGAAGTTGAGAATAAGATTGGGAATGACACTTTGATAATATTAGGGGGATATTTTTAGAAAGAGGTAAAAGAAGAAAAGGCTATAAAAGGAATAGGGATGATACTAATAAAGGGGTTTTTTTTCTTCATCTCTCTTCTATTAGAGGAATTGGGTTTATTGTGGATAGGAGAAGACTCTCCTCTTTCCCCTTTTCACGTTTTACTAAATCATTTCCTAAGTCAAAAATCACCTCCACCAACACCGCTTCACTCTTGTTCTCCGACTACCCAGAGCAGCGCGCTTCATCAAGAGTACCTTCTCCACTTTCTAAACTCATCAGCGCCTCCACACCCCTCTTCCGCCGCTCTACAATAGTGTCGCTTTCCTCTTTCTCACCAGCGCCACCGCTTAGCCAGAAGGAATCATTCGCTCTTTAACCAAAGGTTCAGCGGCAACCTCAAAAAATCAGATCGAGTTCTTCAATTGAAGGTCAAAAAATTTCATAAAACCTAGCTTTGCCGTGACCCCCCTGATTTCTCGAACAAGTTGGAGATGAAATTGGAAGATCCATCGATAAATTGAAAGAGAGATAAGTTCTTCTCACTTAATTTTGACTTACTTCAAATCTGATTGTTGTTATTTTCCGAAAGAGAGTTTTCTTGAAAATCATTTTATAATTTCAAAAACTCACAAAATTTAATTTCAAATTCATTTCTCTTTCGATTCAGAATGGGTGTTTTTCTGTATAACCTTGGGATGATTGTTGTCAGCGTGAGTCTGAAATCATTATATAAATTTGAAGAAATTTTTAGTTTTAACAGTATTTGTCCGGGTCTCAATCTATCTCTCGATTGATAATCTTGATAGAAAATCGAACTCCAGGCTCAAGCATCATGTATATTAAACTCTAATACCCATCAAATTGTTTGGAATTTGATTCGTTTTTGATTTCCCATCTGATCTGTGTTTGAACGATTACAATGGCTAGGATTGCTTAAGTCCTTAATTGCTATGAAGTAATAAGGTGCTCAACCTTCGAACTTCAGTAACTCATTTAAGCTTGGTTCCCTGTTTTCAGAATAGTTCTGAAGGTCTCTTGAATTGAATCTCGATTGATGAGGAAAAAATCTGTGGTTTTATATCGAGAGCAGGGAAGGGCTAGGATTTGTTGTTAGGGCTTGAACTCAGAGAATGGAATAATGGGTTTTGGTGGATCTGTGAGCAGAGAGAGTTGAGATGGAAACGTCGAGTTCGGGGAAGAATCAGTGACAATTAATGGGTTCGAGTGAGATGGCAGATTGGATTTGATTTAGTTCTGAATTCGAAAGCAAATGGGTTCGATTTGTGAAGATGAATAAGGGAGATTTACGAGTTTGAGACAGGAAAGGACCTGGTGGTATGAGTTTCTAGGAGTTCAGTCAATCACTGAGAAAATAAGAAGACAAAAGACCAACTTTGTACCAAGTGTTTGTTACCATTGAATCAGTAATGAATGACACTGGGTTAGTAGTTTGGAAGAGAAGTAAACCGGTTTGAATTTGAGATGGAGATAACCGATCGAAGAAGGGGTTCGCTGCAGCTAGTACTCGAGAGTTAAACTGTTAATTGAACGGAATTGCAGGGATGGACCAGTCGTTCTGAGAAACTACAAGTAAAGAAGACGGTCTGCAGTTGGGCAGAATAGAAGAGAAAGAAGGTGGTTCACTGATAGTGTTTTAGATGGGTGTGTGGAATCAAGTTGTAGTCAAGTTGTTGGCAGTGAACCCTATGAGGAGTTTTTTTGGTTGATTATTGAGATGATGTTGTGGAATGAATATGGGTTCGCGGTTACAGAAAGATTAAAAATGGGACTGTTGGTTGATTCATGGCAACAATGAGGAATAGGTGGAATACAGTTTTTTGTTCTGAATTTGACTTGAATCTCACTTAGGGTTCTCCATTGCTAGGGTTTGTGGTTGTTAAATGAATAATTTGAAGAACGAGATAGATTCAAAAGGATGGCTGTAGAATTGAATTACAGATGGATTTGAAATGATGCCTTCAGTGTCGCTTCCCTCTTTGCCGATTGGACACCGGCTCCATCACTTAAAATTGGCAAGAATTTCTAAATTGCTAGGCGCATTTTAGCCGAAAGAAAGTGGACTATAATCCTCGAAAGTTGAAGATCGATGGTGGAGATTTTGAGACAGTGAAGGTACTTAGCTCAGAGCAGCTCCAAGATATACTTGCAGTCGGCCATACACAAATTGCAGAAGTGACTTCTCATTGAAAAGCTCGACTGCACCAGCGTTACTTGGTGCCAATTTCTTCTCAGGATCTGCGGCATTTCCCCAACAGAACTCCCATTAATGGTACAAAGAGCCGCTGGAGTTAATAAAAGACAACTATAACTTCATTAACCATGACTGCAACAGTTACTGAATGCGCTAAGTATCAAAATTTCTTATTACATTTAAATGCTACTTTTAAATTGATTGCATGGTTAACGTCCGGCTTATATCAAATGCGTATTAACATGCTAGTGTAGCTTTAGTACAACATAAAATCACACTTGGATGCATGCTTGAGAACGTATTACTATTTAAATAGTATAACTTATTTTAGAGCATCTTAGCTCAAAACCTTATCACCAGCTCTTGAAGCTAAGAGATGACATAGTAGTTCAGATTGAGCGAATGAACTTTTAAGGCATAGAATGAGGGATTTAACCCAACTGGATTGCAGCTTGACAAATATTTAAGTTCCGACCTGTAGAGAACTATATGCCAATGATCCATTATGCATGATCTGAAATTGCTTGTATGCTTTGAGATTGACATAACCGACCTCAGCACCAAGCTTGCTAAGAGAAAAATATAACCCAACTTGACTCTTAAGTCATATCCCAGCTTTGTTACGAAAACTAAGCTTTAACAACTCTTGAAGCTTATTATGTTTCAATTAACAGTTATAGTGATATCTGAAAATGCCAATCTATATACTTGAATTATTAAAATTAATGTCTGTTCATGTAAGTAACAGGTACTAAATGAGTAAGTCTACACAAGAGGCAGAAGCAATTGCTCATTGAAAAGCTCGACTACACCAGCACTACTTGAACAGCTAAGATGAAGCTTTCCGGGAAAGCCTGGAGAATTACAAGGCGGACATACTCAACTACCTGTACTTGCTGTGAATCGATGGTGGAGGCGGAATAAAGCATGAACTGCTACTGCTACTAAGAGCCCTTTGCTTTTTCTTTTGGAACTACTAGTTAGCAGAAGTTATGCTGACTACTGCTACAACTAAGCCACCTACTAATCGCTTTGAAGTCTCAGCCGCTGCACTTGTTAGGGTCTTGGGATGGAAGCCTATCTCAAACCACTTCCAAAAGCTCTTCAGCAGAACTTCAACCAACGGTGAAGGACTACTCAGAATGGGGCTGCATCGTGGGGCATTGAAATAGTAATGAGTTAAACATCAACTTCAGGCACAACAAAGCCAATCCAGCAAGCGTCTTCATTTGTTCTTTTCTTTTCTCACAACACCAACGCCGCCTCCCTCTTTTCCGCTCGTATGAAACCACCAACATCATCACTTAACCAGCACGAAAGCTAGCAGCTGCCTCATTAGTGTCGCTTACCCATGCTAAGTTCTCACCACTGCCGCTCATCTTTCTTAGGCGCCTCTGTCTAACTGGTAAGACTATTATGCTTTTGTACCTCCTATTCAAGATTACCCGAGCGGTGTCTGTTTTGCATTTAAAATTATCAAGCATGTGGTGCCCATCTAAACTAATTTTCCTTAGCACTATATTAACGACATGTATGACTTCTTTTGAATTTCAAAATAACAACAAACTTCCCGATTACGCGTCTAAAAAAAAGAAAAGAAAAGAATGAATGAATCATCAACGTCCTCATCATTTGCTAACTTTACTCACCTAGCTGGTCATGTTCAATTATATGTATATCCGCTCGGTAAGTAGTTGTGTTGAAACTTTGCACGACTATCACAATGTAGTTACTTTGAAGCTTTTTATTTTAGTGTGGAAGCATGTATTTTCCAACCTTTATGAATAAGCGTTGTATGTCAACAATTATGTTGTGCTTAGAAGTGGCAATTCCTTTGAAAAGACGGTGCAGTTGTCTTAACTTGATGTGTTTACTAGCCTGATACTTTTAACATGAAGGACTAGTACATTTCATAATCGTTCCGGCTGATTCATTCTACGTGCTCGCCATATTTTATCTTTATAGGCATGATAGCATTGATAACTACCCATGTGATTTTGCTTCAAAACCATGCGATTATGTTGGACCACGTACACAAAACTGTTACAACGCGTCCTAACAATCAACTATAAGTTTCGAGATAAATTGACTCTAAAGGTGGTGAATGAGTCTAATGAAAAAAAATCAACTATAAGTTGATAAGCAACATGTGCTACCTAACAATAACGCATAAATATTTAATACAGATATATTCCTCATAACAGGCTGGATTAGTCAATTAATTTGGCCAGTCATAATATTTGCGCTTAGTTCAGGCGATAGTGAAAAAAAAAGGCTTGAGTGGACTTACCCCTAGAAATGTAGCATCCCTTGTTCACGATTACAATTTACACATCCCTTGTTTTTAAATCTCTAATGAAGAATTAGTTGTTACATTGACAAAATATAACTATGTAGCAACATAGTTCTTACGAGCTTATTACAAACGAAGATGATGGTCATATTTGATTTATTCAGAACACCTTCTTCACGACTCAAAGTGCACGTGATATAGACAAAACTTAGCACAAATGTGTATCTGTCATTCGCCAAGTGCTCATGACGTACTAGAGAACATAAAATTCCACTAGCATGAGAAAATCGAGCGTAAAAGCTAAGGTATAACTAAAGAAAATATGTAGCTGACACAATACCTAGTATATCGTTATAAAACGCGGGACACAAGCTCTACCATTCTTTATAAACATGTCTCAGAGAGAAGTAATTATCCACTAGCATGAGAAAGTCGAGCGTAAAAGCTAAGTTATAGCTCATTAACACACGTGCACCTGTTCTCTAGATTACATATTCGCTTGAGCTGGTCGATCGATATGTGCCCACGCAGGCGCTATAATTCAAGCGCATGTTCGACCAAATAATCATCTCTGTTAACCACCTCGTCGGAGTTGGGTAAAGTTATCATACGCTCCTTCCACAGAGAAGTAAGAGTTGCTCCTTCCATAGTGAAGTCAAAGCTACTCTTCCACAGAGAAATTAGAGTTATAATACACTCTTTGGACAGATAATTAAGAGTTGCTCCTTCCACAGTGAAGTCGAAGTTGGCCTCAATGCTGAGCGAGACATGGAATGAAACGGCCTCAATGTCGAGCGAGATATGAAATGAATCGGCTCGATGCCAAGTGAGACATGAAAGAAACCCCCTCATTCCACAGAGAAATAAGAGCTTCCCATTCCATAATGAATTCAGAACCACCCCTTCTACATAGAAATAGAGTTACACTCAAGTGTGTTGCTCTCCTCCTCTCTCTCAAAAAAAAGGAAAGGAAAGCGGACTAGTAGTAATACAAGCTCAAATAAAAAATACCAAAAGTCAGAGGACTCAAAGTGTTTGTAGTCATACTCTGAGTTCACAACACCGTACGAAAATACGCAAATACTCATCGTGCATACCATCAACCCTTTACGAACGAAGTATGTGCTTTCTACATTTGATAAATCGAGATTATTACTAGCCGAGATCAAAAACCTGATGGCATCTTAAAAAGAATTTCATTCAAACAGACGTGTAAATCACTAACACCAACTGCTCTTGATAAACTTCTCAATACTGGGGACTGAATGCCAAACTATACCACAGAAATTGAAAACCCAAATTAACTCGGAATAAAACAGTAAAGCATCGTCACCATCAGTATTTTCAACCTTTCACATGTATGCCAAAACGCTCCAAAGGGAATGAGTAATAAACAATATCCAACATAACGCTTTCTCATAATAGTTTTCAGCATTATAAACTAGCTAGTGTATAAGTCATTCGCGTAGTGGGAAATGCCCTTTGACTAACACGACGATATAAGCCTACAACGGTTAGTGTTAACACCAAATACAACTTACAATCCTTAACATAAAACATTCGACGCGTCAACACTAGATTACGTCTATTCGATTGCAAAACCTATGAGAGTCACCTTTAACATCACCATAATTAGTACAATAGCCTTCCAGGCCATGACCTCCATAATCAAAGAGTCGATCTTTGAAAAAGCATTATAATCCCACAAAAAAGAACTCATGATTTTTGAAGGCAAAGAGCGCAACCCTATTAACTCCCTCATCTATAGCTGCACACTATAATAGTTGAGCACCAACTTTCTTCTCATATGCAAAGTCGCTCTCTGATTGGGCGCCTCATCAAACATCATATACTCGCGCCTCACATGGCGTATGTGAACACGTTAAACATTAAAACAACCGTCATGATTCAATTGAACTAATGCGAAATATATTCGCTTTGATACATGTGGACTATGTTATAGACCTATCGATTCTATCAGGGGTTGTCTACTTTAATCGTATAATGTGCTATGAATATTCTGCTTCTACTTGCGTAAATCTAGTTAATTCGTACTTAAATGATATACATGCCTGATAGACACATTTATGTGTGTAATTTGTTCCCAACTTGTATATTGTTAAAGCTTGATTGTGTACTAATTGTGTCATTTTATGTAATTGTATGTATTTTTGGAGAATTAATAAGTGTGGAAAAAGTTGGCTAAAAATTTATAAAAGCACCCACTAAATTGATAAAGGCACCCATAAGAAGTTATAAAGGCACTCATGCTTTTTATAAAGGCACCCATGCTTTCAAATTCAAAACTTAGTTCTTGGCGGGAAATTCTTCATCTCCACAGCGTGAATTTTTCACGTAAGATTGTTGGTTAATTTCAAGTTTAAAAGGATGGAATATATTCTTACCAAATAAGTAAGAGTCGTACAAGTGTGGGAAGCTAGCAAAATCAATAATCTCACGTGAAATATTCTCTCATAAACAAAACAGGAAAAAATTATTTTTCGAGTACGCAACGATTAAGAGAAGATATTCTTGGAGAGATTTTATACTCGAGACAAATGAGAGTTATTGAGAGATTTTATACTCGAGTTGTAATAGAAACAAAATTAACGAGATCAACACAGATTCGATTTTTTTTATGGTCAAATATTCCCGAGAATTGAAGAGTGAAGATTCGAAGAGATTTGGTGAAGTTAATGGAGATGTTTGATTCTGTACTATAAATACAAGTGGAATAGAAAAGCTTTAGTGGGGTTGGAGAGCTCTGAGAGAGCCAGAGAATCAAAGAAAAAAATTCCAAGAAAAAAATAGTTTGCTGCTGGTGAAGAAGAATATGAAGAACATAAGGCGCCCAGAAGTTGTCGCTGATTCAGTCATATTTCTGAAGCGCCTGGAGTCCGTCATTTCTTTCTGTTTTCTTTTCTTTCTTCTGTAACGCAGAGAACACTTTTCTGTAACGCTTATAAGCGTATCAAATCTCATGTGTTACTATTATTTCACAATTGGAAGCACTTTCTGAGCTATGAAATATATTTTTGAGGGATTTTTCAATACAATGAGCTAAACCCCATATGCTGAGGTGACGTAGGAAGCCATTGTTTCAATATAAGTGGTATAATTCTATTTTAATTAATTTTTGTAATTTCTTTATGATTATTTGCCTTGGTTGAAATTTGATTTAATAATTTTTGTTAAGCAGTTGTGATTTCGTTAGATGGTATATGCTTTGGCCTAGGTTTTAGATGTTCCATGCTTTTGTTATACAATTTTTTTTTTTGAAAATCTACTTGTTGCAATATTCTAGAATCAAATTAGAAGTAAGAATTGCATAAATAATAGTTAGATTGAATCACTTTAATTGGTTAATGGTGAAATCCATAACCTCGGTATTTGTGAATATTATTTTCATATTTTGTGCGTATTTTTAGTTTAAAAATTAGTTTATTAAAATCTAAAATCAGTCTTCATAAGTTCGAGATTTTGAAACCTTTTCTTACCACAACTACAAATCACATCAATGCCTTGGGTAACATTTAATCAACTGGTATGACTGTTGACGAGACTACGCCTCTTCAACAGTCAGGGGACTAATGTTAATACCTGAAAAATAAATACCCATTGATAAAGGGAGTCACCTCTATTATCTGGGCTTGAAGCCATAATTATCTATAGACTTGGGGACTAAGCCTAAGCTCTTATAAGAAATACTCATAGAAATATAAGGATAAAAGAAGGAATAAAGGAGAAGTTGGGGATATGATTGGGAATTGCACTTTGGTAATACTAGGGGATTTGAGAGGATATTTGTTAGAAGGAGGTAAAAGAAGGAAAAGCTATAAAAGGAATAGGGATAGTACTAAGAAAGGGGCTTTATTTTGGCTCTCTCTTCTATTGTGGGAATTGGGTTTACTGTGGATAGGAGGAGGCTCTCACTAGTTTCTTATTTTTAACCCTAAAACAAACGTCAATGGTGATGCGCACAACCTCTCTCCGACAATCAATAGCACCACTAATCTGAGCCGCACCACTGTACCACCAAAGCAGTTGAAACCCCAATCACCCTGGATGAATTAATATGAAGACAAGAGTCTCAGGCAAGAATTCTAGCAAAACTTGAAGACGCGGTAGGCGCTCTATTCTCTTCCCTTGTCAAGTTAATGAAAGAAGTAGGGTGTCGTATCACTTTTGAACGAGGACCAAATTCCATAGAATCAGGGATAGATTCTTGACTGACACTTCCCCGCGACACGATATTGGGAGTTTCACCACTACTGAAAAACCAGTGGACCAATAAGCCACGTTTCTAGTTGAGAATTTGTATGAGCTTCTTCACTTTTCCGAAGATCAACGTGTTGATACCTTTGATGCTCTCAACCGAATAGTCGTGGACACACGCCTGAAACCATCCCCACAATCTCCATCCCTCCAACTCCTCACTACCTCCACTAATTACAAGGAAATACATGTGTTCCCAAACTATTATAAATAGGCTACTTAGCCATTCAGAAAATAGAAAAAGCGTACAATTCTCTTACAAGTTCAGTTATTCTCTATAGTTTAACACCTCTACACACAATTCATCACACTCATTTCCTTCAACTTTTTCTGTTTCCCCCCTAACATCAACCCATATTCTCTCCTTGTGGCTGAAGCAGGAAGGAACGACTACTTTCGTGGTGAAGGCTTGTCATGTACGATTTTGATTTCTGAATCTAAATAAAGTACTTCAACAATATATTATTTTTCATATAAGAAATTTTTAGGTACTAACATACTCGATGGAGATGGAAACAACATGTCAGACAACCCAACTATAGACAACGTCACTTTCACCGAGGAGGACATGGTGGCTGAAGAAGGTCACAACCGAGTCTGTATATCACTGCTCATGTTAAGGAGTTTGAATTCAAAAGGGACCTTATCGACACAGGAGCGGTTGCTAATTTCATTATACTCAGGACGCTCAAAGCTTCCCAAGTCCCACAGAACCAGATCATACAACATCTCATAGTGATGAAAGATTTTGAAGGTAACCACACTAACTTTTATGGTCATGTTTATTTAAACTTACAAGTTGGTCATATCATGTCCAAGGTGAAATTCCACGTCATCACAAAGGAGCCCGCATACCATATGTTACTAGGGCACCCGTGGCTACATGACAACAAACACTACAAGAAAAACGGGTTTAAGCGACCAAAATCTTAGCAAGAGCTCGTAAATTTAGTCGCTTAAATAGTTTAAGCGTCTAAAATTGCAACTGCCAAAACATTTTGGCCGCTATAAACCTGTGTCCACTATTATTTAGCAACGAAAAATATATTTAATCGCTAGATCCTTTGTTCAAGTAATTTATAGCAACTAAAAAAGTGATCATGTAGCTATTTACTTTGAGGCACGGACTCGTAGCAACAACAAAATAAATTGGTTGCTCTAAATGTCAGCAAGTGCCCAATATTTTAGTCGCCTTAATAGTTTAAGCAACAAAACTTGCAACTGCCAAATAGTTTGGCTGCTTTAAATTTGTTTCAACTAATTTTTAGCCATAGCCAGATGTGTTTGATCGCTATATCCTTTTTCCTAGTAATCTATATAGCATCTAAAAAAGTGTTCATGTAGCTCTTTACTTTGAGGCACATACTTGTAGCAACCAAAAAATAAATTACTTGGTAAAACTCTCCCAGCAACTAAGTTTAAGCCACCACCACCATTTTAAAAAAGAAATCAGTTTTTGAAGTAGACATTTGAGATCTTAATATGAATCCAACAATGTTAGTAGGATTTGTTTAATGAAAACATGAAAACTCGTTCAAATCAATGTTTTGGTTCACTATGAGCAAATGTTTAAATGCACGAATTGAGCCAATGTGGGTCTTTGTGAAACTAGCCTTGCTCCGAAATGCAGAAACCTACTAGTTGGAGATTCAAATAATCTTGTGGAAGATATTGAAACTGGCCTTGCTCCGATTGTAGTCATGTTTTAGTTACTCAATGGAGATAACAAACACACGACAAAACGAAACTGACAACAATAGAGAAAGAAAGAGGGCGTTGAAGAAATTGTGACAGTGCAAAGAGTATTTCGTTGTTTATACATACAGTGATACAACCATAATTTTTATTTAAGGAAACACGACGAGTAATTTAAACGATGACTCGACGAAAAGAGATTCATGAATCTTATTAACTGATAGTTATTCTTCCTTTGTTTGATCTACTGAGCATTTAACCAAACCTCATTTTCTAACTAAGGAGGTAAAAACATAAATGGTGTGCTAGGTGACATATGTTCTACCACTATAAATTTTCTATACCGGAAAATGGAAAACAATTCATTTAGAATTGACCAGCCAAATCAATTTAAGACGTTCCAACTTGAAGAATTTTTCAATCACAATTAACTTTGATTCTATGCAGTAGGTAAAGAGAGAGTATCAATTAAGTTATTTCTATAAAATTTGAATAAGTACTCCTCTGGTGTTTGGTCTTTGTTTTGCCACTTTATGTATTGCTAAAACTTAAGCCAATATTGGTCTTTGTGATGCATCTCTCTCTATGTCCCTTGAAGCAACAAAAGCTGTCTTTCTCATGCTCTTCAAGTCATAACTTCCTTCTATTCTCCCATCAACTATCTCAAAAGCACCAGCCTGCAAGTTAGGTTTCACCTGCACGCAGATTTTCCAGTTAAAGTTTATTAAAAATATACGATAAAATCGTACAATGCCATCAGCTAAATAAGTTTCAAGCTTTTGTTTTATCGATAAGAACTTGTTTTCCATACTTGCTGGATAAAGAACTCAGTTTATTTGAACTTTTCCTGAATTGAATAAATTGAAACAAGAGCTTCCAAATGAGTGACTTGTTGGGCTGTTCTACTAAACTGAACTGGTACATTCAACTTTGACTAAAATGCCAACTCCATGTCCCTCATACATTCAAGTCACAAACTTGAGGAAAATGTCCAACAAAATTCATAAAAAAAAAACATAAATTAGCTAGACCAGTGGAATACTTGTTTTTAGAGTTCAGATGTCAACATTAGGGTGTAGGCAGCTGAACGATTGTAGAGATAACTGTAAATCCTAATGCAGCTGATTTCTTCCCATGGTTATGAAAGTTAGACCTGCAAAATTTGAATAAGAGAATGAGAAATGCAGCAGATACATTCATAAACATCATCGATGGCTTTGCAAAGAAGCGAAGACAACGTATGGATTTTGTGCACATTCAAGCTGTTCAGAGAAGTGAACACTAATCCAATTCCCAAAATGGCAAACTTTGTGCACTTACACAACTGGGATTAAACAATGTCCAATTTTTGTTGGCAACCTTCACATTTTGCAAAAGTACACAAAGAGTTGGCAACATATTGACAAATGTTTAAACGGATGCATAGAAAAACTTATCTTGAATGTACAATAAAGCCCTGTTAACTAAAATTGCTAAAGCTGAAACCCAATTACCTTCTCAGGGTTAGCTACGAATATCCGGGAAAGCAGATCTGCAAAGAGTGCAGTAGACAGGCATAAATTCCTGGCTGTTACCGTCATTTAGCTTGGACACCCTAAAATTGCAAGCACAAGTATTTTGATGCATCCATAAGGTGGAGTTAAATAAGTATCAATATTAAGGTGGAGTTAAATAAGAACAATGTATACGGTGACACCACTCAAGATCCTACACAAATTGAAGAATTCTCCACTTACACAAAATTGAGAACCTGCATTCCACTTAGATCTGCAAACGGGCCAATAAGATGATTGTTGGACAAATGCCTGGAAAGTAGAAATGGAAAATTAAATCTCTTTAGTATTCTGAACCCAAGATACAAAATGATGCTGCCACAAGTATTTTCATAGCCTCATCATTGTAGGAACATTCCCGCTTAACGAATTCCTGTCAAGACGTCTGTAGAAAAAACTAAGTAAGTTGATTCTTGCCGAAATGACTGTAAGTAACAGGTAAATTCATAGAGATCCTAAAAAATAAATAACATTAGTACTAATACAAAGATTACATTCGAAGTAATACTGCCAAAAGTTAGAACATACAAATGCTTGGTATGGGTCAGCATATCTAGACCAGGGGTGTTGCCGCTGGAGACTGGGATGCTGCCATTTAAAGAAAGGAAATTTCACATATATTTATCAAAATTTGTTCTAAAAATCACAAAAAAACTTCAAGATTTCCCCAAAATTGAGACTCTTAGACAACACCCACATACATAACCCAAATATCAAATCCCTTCAAAGAAAGGAAATTTCACATATATTTACAAAACCCGCTTCAGAAAACTCAAATATCCACTGTAACATCAACACCCAAGTCACTTTAAGCCTTTGAGCACAAATACCATTTCTGAGCAACAACGAAATCAAAACCGTAAGTTCTTAGGAAAATAAACCCCAAATTGAACACAGTTGTCTCTATCATCGACATAAGAAATTGAAAAAAAAAACTTTAACCCTAACTTTGGTACAGAAACACCCAAAATTTCACAGCAAAGTATTTGTACAAAACCCACAGAGATATGCAGAAAACAGAAAAAGAAGAAGAGATTTCGAAGATTTGTAAAAATTCTAAATCTAAATTCTCTAATTCTAACGGAGATTTGTAGAAATATTTACTCTAAAATCTCTAATTTTAAAAGAGATTTGAAGAAACCCTGACTCCAAAATCTCTATTCTAACAAATATTTGTACAAGAAACCTACTATCGATATGGTTACTCATTTTCTTATGAAAATAAGAACAATTGCTTACCAGACCAACAAAGAAACATACTGCAACAGCTCCTGACCGAACTGCATCATACTGCATCATATCCTAATAGCCATCCTTCGTTTGAAGTTGTTGGCAGTAGATAAAATGAAGAGATCCAGCGATTTGCTAGGTAGAGGAGGTGCTCTGAGTACTTCTAATCCACTATGTTGTATAAATCCTATGATATGGGTAAACCCCTGGCAAGAACAGACACTAACTTCAAGTCTCCAGAAATCCTTACTTCACTAACAAGCCATGGCTCCAGACTCTGTTACAAATTCCAGCCCTAATTTGTAGAAACCCTTACTCTGAAATCTCCAATTTAACAGAGATGTGTACAAACCCTAAAATTTGATATAAGTAGAAGAAATAAATTAAGTGAGATTGAGGAATATTCGGTAAAATTTGGGTAAGGTTTCAGAGAGATGAAGATCAAGAACAAAGACTAACAGAGAGAGTGAGGCTTAGTTTACAAAAGGAAAAAAAAAACTGGCTAGGGTTTCCAGTGGAGGGAAAAAAAGTTTGGTGAAATTTTTGGTGGGAAGTATTGCGCCATTTCTTCGTTTCCCTGATCTTATGGCGGCAAATTTAGATTGTTCCGGATGTTTGGGTGGTAATCCGTATGATTTCATAAATCTATATTTATATCCGTTGGATCAGATATTTTTGGCTTTCTATTGGCCAGATAAACAATTCAAGGATCATTGTGTGTGTTTTAGACTTAAAAAACGAAAATAATGTTTGTGTTTAAATTACTCCATTTTTGGTCAAATTAATGGATAATGAATAAAATTGGGTGAGATTGAGGAATATTCAATAAAATTGATGGATAACAAGTGAAATTGAGTGGGGGCGAGTAAGGTCAAGTGAAAATAGGTGAAATCAAGTAACTGATAATTGTGTGAATTCAAGTGATATTAAAGAATACTTAGTGAATTGGAGCGATGTCAATGAAAATTTAGTGAATTCGAGTAAGATCGATGAAAAAATGAATGATTTTAATTGAGATTAAATAAAATTTTAGTTAGTCATATCCATGTAGTCGGAGCCTACATGGATGATTTTAGCTTTCGGACCCTGTTACATATCCAAATCGAGCCATCAATAGCGTCATTTACATTAGGGAAGATAACAACATGTTATATTATGCTTGGTCATGTACCACATTGTAGTGGAATTTTGAAAAATCTAGACGAGTGCATACAAATCATAGTTTGATATCGTTAGATTTGTTAGATCGATAAAAAAAATGAATAAGTTTGAAATTCACTTTGTTCCATATATGATTGATCGAAATATATATCGGAGGTCAATATCTAGTTGTGTGAACCAATATATGCTTTTTTTGATCTAATTAGTCTGAATATCTATACCATAACTCTAAACCTAGCAATGAAACCGTGAAATAAATTGAGTGAGGCCAACCGAAATTCTCAAGGTCGACGGGCACTCGCTCAAAATGATGGATAATGGGAGAAACCAATAGAATTTGATAGAACCATATAAACTAATTGATTCCAGGAGAAATTAGTAAGGTCGAGCGATATCGGGTATAATTGATTAATAAAGAGTTAAATTTTAATAACGCACTAATAAAATTGGAAACTCACATATCTTTAATCTTACACTAATAAAATTGTAATAAAGCACTATTATATTAATTGGGCAACCTTTAATGACTTATATGAGATGATTTAATTATAAAATGTCAATAACGATTTGGTATTTCTTCAAAATAAGTCAGAATCTTCACAAGAACTTCAATATACCATTTCTTGTTATATTCTGATTAATGACCTTTTCCACTAAGTTGGAATTTTCATAGGAACTCCAAAACTACGGATGTTCGTCATATTATCATAAATGACCTCTTCGTTTAAGTCGAAATCTTCACCGGAACCCTAAACTTACCGATGCTCGTCATAATATCCTTAATGACCACTTACCCTAAGTCGGAATCTCCATCGAAACCCTAAATCTACCATTATTGGACTTACAAACTTTGTCTAATTGAAATTCAAAGACAATTCTCAATTTTTTTGAACAAAGTCGATAGATAACCGCAGAAATCAATGTACATATGTTGGATATATTCTACTAAATAACTTGGTCAATTGAGTATATCATTTGAGATTGAACAAAGTATATGTGAGAGTGACCTAAGTCTATGTTCGCTCATATCTGATGGTTATTCAAGAGAGTCCCTCTTGGCCAAACGACATAACTAATTATAACTGTAGAAAAGCTTGCATTTACACACGATTGTATCTTATGTTATAAATCACTCTTAGCTTAAATACGTTGAAGAGGCAAGAAGTAAAATCAACTAAATAAAAACACAAACGATTAAATAAAAAATCAAAATTTGTAGAATATATGAAATTATACGTGCGTTGTTAGTTAAAGGGAACAAGTTTATTTATATGGAATTAATAACCGTTCTTTGTTCTTTTAGTCGTTGGACCTGTATATATTGAGAGACGTATGTTTTATTGGGCATTCTGGTTGTGACTCGTATAAAAAAATGTTAATCTTGATCTGTATGAGCATAAGATATTAATTTTGAACTGTTAGATTGGTGATCCGTATGAGCATAAGATATTAATTTTGAACCATCAGATTAACGATCCGTATGAGTATAAGATGTAAAACCTAGAACCGTCCGATCAGCTTAAAATGTTAATCTTGAACCGTCGGTTAAAACCCTATTCGTTTTACTTATTGAGCAGAAAGTTTCTATTATTTACGTTTAATACCCTTCTATATAAACACTCTAGCCCTAAGTTTCATCACTTCTCACTTCAACACCTCCCTCCCTAAATTTCCCGCCTCCCTCACTGAATCTCTCTAAATCTATTTCTTTCTTCCTATTATCACCAACACCATTACACAAACTAATTTACAATTTCATTCTTCATGCTTTTCAATTTTTGTCTAGTATTTTTTTGTTGGTTATAAAATGTTGTTATGATTTGTGAGTTTTCCTGCCTTTGCAAATTCTTTATTGATGCATTTTACTTCTTTCAGTGATTCAAAAGGTCCGATGACGACACTATTGTAGACTAGAGTTCCTAAATTGGGCTCTTCTCCTTCTCAATATTTGATGTCTGAGCACTATTAATCAAGATTTTTTTATTTCTAGATTTCAATTGCATAGCAATAATTTTTGTTTCTTTTGATTTAATCAATTATTTTTCATTTGGATCAATTTTCCCAAATAGCTCTTTCATATTGTTAATAACCTCAAGGTCCATTTTACCGTTTAAGTTATTCATGTGATAATGACTTGGGGTTGCTATATATCTACATTGGGGTCTAGAAATTTAGTGAATTTTTCACTGTAAGTAACAATGATTAATTGTTTCTAGTTTTCGAAGTTTTTTATTTTGATCTCTAGATAAAATTCATTTCTAACCTTTTCCGGTTTGATCAAATACCATTAAAACCCCTTATTCGATTCACTCTTTAATTTTGTTTCCGTCTCTCCTTACACTAAGAAACTTGTTACAATGACGAGTTTAATTTTGGTTCAGTATAATTTTGATAACATGGGATTTTCTTTGATTATCATTTCTCTGCATGCCAAGAGTATAACTTCTAGAGATGTTATTCTATGGGGATTGTTTTCGTTAATTATAACAAAACATGAACCCATAAGTTTGGATGATATAACATTATACATGACCCAGATTCCTTTTCCATTGTCAAGAAGGTGATGGGTGTTGCCAACAGGTTGTTGTTTAATTTTCGTCTTAATACATTCAACTGGCCTAAGCAATTCTAGGTACTTCACTGCCTGATGCGACTTAGAGATGAATTTCTATCATGGTTGTTTCTTGGTTCTTTGAAAAGCTAATCCTCTATCATTTTGATTGTTACTTGTTAGATTCCCAAGTCTGCCACAATGGGGATGCAAAGAGTAAACCAATGGTATCAGGTAATGAACTTTGTGACTAGTAGAACAACACAAATGATTTTTAAGATCATAATGTCTGCAGAAGGCAGTCTGGATAAAATCATGCCCTTCTTTATATTATTGTAGTTCCCTGAATATCTTGTTTCAGGTACCTCAGTGTAACCATTGGCCCAATCAAAATTAGGTTGTGTGATTTGGTTAATCTTTTTTAGAAATGAAAATTTGGTTGTTTTGTTTCAAATTTTTTTTTCTGTGTTCATATTGTTATCATATTTTTTTCTATTGTAGTGAAGTATGTATTATGGATTAATCTTTCTGTTTGTGTGATTTGGTTGTGTAATATGGATTAATCTTTAGTTCTGATCTTCTTTATATTTGTTTGTTTGTATATGCAGGACCCTTTATCACTTTTTTTTGAGAGATGAACATGAACTAGATGTGGAATGGGTACTCACTCTATTGATCTCAAAATCAAAACTAAAAAACAGATTAAGTGGTATAAGGTTGCAGTATATGAATCTTGAAGTGTTTTTTAGCTTTTTCCAGGGAGATTTAAAGAACCATGATGGGTGCTTCAAAGTTGAAATAGTTGTATCAATGGTGTTCCTAATCTTTAGGCTTAAAATTGAAGTGTGTTTGATGGAATTGTAAATGAAAATTTTCTTTTTTCCTGTAAAAAATGATTGTATTTTTTTTGACTAAATGTGATGTAAATTGAATTCAGGAATAATAAAGTTAATCAATTGTGATTTTAATTTGGTTCATAATTGTTTTTAATTTGATTTTGTTATTCAATTATAATTATATAATTTCAATTAGTATTATATAATCTTAATTAGTGATTTTTAATTATAATTATAATTTGGGATTATCTAAATCTGAATTTGTTCTTAGCGAGCAAAAAAAAATAGTAGCTTAAAAACTTAAGCGATCAACTTCAGGCCAGTTTAAAAACTCAAACACAAAAATTTGGTAGTTTAAAAACTTAAGCAATTAACTTAAAGCCAATTAAAATCAGAAATTACTTTTAGCGAGCAAAAATTTAATAGCTTAAAATTTTAAGCAACCAACTTGAGTAAAAACTTCGCTATCTTAAAAGCTTAAGCAACCAACTTTAGGCCAATCAAAATCAGAAATCACTTTTAGCGAGCAAAACTATTTGATCGCTTAAAACTTTAACCAAGCAATTTCAGAAAGAGTTGCTCCATGTATCTATCAACTAAGTAGTTTACTTGCTTTAGAATGATTGGTATATCTGAAGCGATTGATATTTTACTTGCTATATTGGTTGGTCTAGATGTTAAGCGATCATAATTTTACTTGCTCCATGTTAGTTGGTCTAAATGTTAAGCAATGCCAAAAGTACTCGCTTTAGGTTAGTTGGTTTATTACTAGAGCGATTGCATGGTCGCTCAAGGCTTTGACATACATGGCTTTGGGCAACCAACGGAGCGAGTGCCACTTTTAGTCGTTATAACGGTTATATCGACTTAAAAGGGGCTTTAAGCGACTTAAAACGAGTAGTTGATTAAACTCATTTTTTTTGTAGTGAAAGATGTCCCTTCCACTTACCATCAATGCGTGAAAGCAGTGTTGAACAGGAAAATCATACGCATAATACCGTCGTCGTCACCCTACACTCCAATATATGATGTTGAGTTCTTCAATACAGAGGATGATACCGTCAAACCGTCCAACAAGGTCTACACCATGCCGCTACCTGAATGGGCATCGATAGCAGACGAACCATCAACTCCCGCAGTAATAACCGAGTCATCGGGAACTACTTCTAACGCTAGACCCTCTGGACACCGCTATGGGACCTCCAGTGACACAAATACTTCACCTTCTAAGAGAGGCCACAGCTTTGTAACTAGCTACGACAACGAAGGAAAAGTGGTCTACCTCCGCCATCGATGTAAGGAATTAACAGGGGAGGGCTACCAAGAGTCTCCCCTCCCATAGATATCCAATCACAACGAAGAGCCATATCATGAAGAGGTTCAAGACGCGCCACGAAAATTATAATTCGGGACAGATGCTACGGTTGATGTGCTCGAAACCATCAACCTAGGAACGAAAGAAAATCCACGGCCCGTTTCAATCAGCTCAGCCTTATCACCACAACAAAAGGCGGGACTCATCAATCTACTCAAAGAATACCAAGATTTCTTTGTTTGGACCTATGAAGAAATGCAAGGGTTGGATTGTAAACTGGTGACTCATCACCTGCACGTTTCTCATGATACCAAACCAGTCAAACAATAACTTAGATTGTTCAATCACGAAGTCAAGGAACAAATTAATATCGAAATTCAGAAGTTGTTGGCAGCAGGCTTCATCAAGCCTATCCAACACCCCACATGGTTGTCTAACTTCGTCCCCGTCAAAAATAAGAATGGTCAAATAAGATATTGCGTGGACTTCAGGAACCTGAACAAGTCCTGCCCCAAGGATGCCTTTCCTTTCCTAAACATCAACATGCTTGTGGATGTTACTAGTGGACACAAAATTTTCTCGTTCATGGATGGTTACAACTATTATAATCAAATAAAAATATATGAGTACGATGCTGAGAAGACTACCTTTTGAAACCCTACCGGAAATTTCTATTACACGGTGATGCCCTTTGGATTGAAGAATGTCGGCGCTACGTATCAAAGAGCCATGACAACAATCTTTCATGATATGATACACAAGCAAGTGGAAGATTGCGTCAATGATGTAGTAGTAAAATCCAAAACTAGAGCATCCTATGCATACGTACTACGTCAAGTCTTCGAGAGATGCCGTCAATACCACTTGAAGATGAATTCGCTGAAATGCGTCTTTGGTGTATCATCTTGGAAATTTTTGGGATTTCAAATAACAACAGAAGGGATCAAGGTGGACCCGACCAAAACACAGGATACCACAGTTAAATTTTACGGGCATCCAACACAAAACCAATTGGCAATGAGTGGAGTGACCCTTCCATATTATATTTTAAGTTTATTATGGGGATATTAAAAATGTGGGACTACTATCCTTCACACGCCCCTCACGTGTCGGGCACTCTTTGTGGGCCTCTAACACGTGGACCATTATAGGGTAGCCGTTGGGCTTACTCTCGTACAGGCCTGACTCTGATACCAAGTTAAAGTTTACAGGCATCCAACTCAAAAGCAATTGGCAATGGTGGAGTGGCCCTTTCATATTATATTTTAAGTTTATTATGAGATATTAGCAATGTGGGACTATTATTCTTCACAATCACCACCATACCACCATCATGCACTGCGAGAGAACTTAAAATCTTCATGGGAAAGGTATCATATATTCGACGTTTTATTCCCGGACTAGCTCAGTTTGTTGCTTCGTTTACGCCCTACTAAAGAAAAAGACAAGTTTTGTCTGGTCATCTACACAACAAAAAGCGTTACATCAAATCCAATAATTATTGTTATCACCGGTTGTTATGAAGTCTCCAACTCTGGGAAAACCATTGCTTCTCTACACAGCCTTCAACGAAGTTGCCATAGGATCCCTACTGGCTCAAGAAGACAACATGGGGCTGAATGTCCCATCTATTATCTCAGTCGTACATTGAGAGATGCATAGATAAGATATCCCAAGGTTGAAATAGCATGTCTATCTCTGGTGCATGCTATTCAAAAGTTTCGGCATTACCTACTGACAAATAAAGTGTTGATGGCTAAGGATGATCCTATAAAATTCTTGTTGTCAAAACCTGCTCTCATAAAATGAACGGAAAAATGGTTGCTACAAATGTCGGAGTTCGACATATCATGTGTATCCCCAAAGGCAATAAAAGGGCAAGCGGTCCCAGGCTTGCTTGCGGCATTTTAAGGGAAGATGATACCACAACACATGAAGACTTACCCAGAGAATTCCCAGACATCTCACCTGCAGAAGAAGGAGACCGGTTATTATACTTTGAGGGCTATGCTACCCCTAGTAACAGCACATGGGGAGCCTGTATTGTGTTAGTCTCACCAACTGGCGAAGTTTTATCGTATTCGTTCAAGCTGGATTACAACTATACCAACAACTCCGCTCAATATGAAACTTTCCTACTAGGATTGTTGCTAGCTGGATTACAAGTGTACAAACTTTTGGGTATGCTTAAAATAAGATATAGAGGGAACCCATTAAATTAGATTTGAGTTGAGCTAAAATCAGTGAAACATTATTATAAAAATATAGATACTTACCAAAGTTATTGTGCTCAATTTCCTTTTGATCAAATCAGATCACAAAGAAGAAGAAGATGATGGTGGTGATGGCAGTGGTGATGGTGATACAAAGGAGGATTAAATCGAAATCCTGATTTGAAATACTAGTAGTTATTTACAAAAAGAAAAAGAAGAATATCAAGGCCATATATTACTATAACATCCGTGAGTTTAGGAATTTTTCCAGTATTCTCTATTGCGACTAAACTCTTCAAAAAATACTTCATTTTTAAGAAACAATTAAAATTTATTGGTTCTCATTGTAAACCTTTCATTTTCTTCCTCAGGGGAGGAAGTACAGCCGGGTTTCCCCTAGCTGAAGCCTCTCCCAACATCCGAATAAACCTTTTTTTTATTGCATATTTCTATTTGGACCAAATTTTATGTACTAAACTTAGGCTTAAGCCCGGGAGCATAACTAGTTAAGCCTACACCATGTAACATTTCTAGTTACGTCTTTGTTCTTCATTTTCTGTTACCGGGTGTTCTTTTAATAATCGTAATACCCTTTCTTCTCCGACTATGGATTATGACAAGATTTGGGGATTAAATCTGATGATAAATATTGGAAAGAATTAAATGTTGTTGTTGGAGTTATTCAGATGGCATGTTCACTTTGCCATAGTGTTCAAGAAGGTTGGTTTTCACGTCACCCACCCGACCCGACCAGGTCAAATAACGATTCGGGTGAAAAACGACCCGTTGTTAGGACGAGTCAACTATGACTAAGAAATTCTCATACCCACCTTTGATGGGTTGGGGTGGCCAAATAAGCCAAACCTGACCTGTTGTGCAACCGTTGTTCGGTTATGAGTTTGGGGACGAAATGGTTTAGTCCAAAATCTCATCCAAATAGATGAGTTAGTCCTAACTCATTCAACTAGGAACAATTTAGTCCTTTATTTATTTGAAATATGAAAAGTACATAAATAATCCTCCTCATTTACAATTTAGTCTAAATATCTACAGTTTAGTCCAAAGTGACTTATAATGATGTCACCAATTTTAAATAATATAAAAAATAGAAAACAATTTACCTTTCAAACCGCTCATCCAAAATTCATAAACTTTATATATTCGGAAAGCTCTTTCCGAGATCTACAGAAAGAGTACCCATATGACTATATAATTTCAATTTTTTTAAATTTTGAATTTTTCTCTTCATAGTTATCTCATGTGTACAATAAAGTACACATGCACAAAATTTTCATAAGCTTATGCAGTTATTTTTCACACGTGCACTACTTTGCACACCCTTGAAAAAGATGCATGAAACAAATTATTCATAACCACATACTCATACCTATTTTTCATGGGAATTACACTGGTGCACCAATATGTACACCCCTGCAAAACATGCCTAAAAACCGATCATTCAAAACCACACACAAACCTACTTTTCATAGGAATTACACTGGTGCACCAATATATACACACCTACAAAACATGCATTAAATCGATCATTCATACACACAAAGCTATTTTTTTTGGAAAATACACTGGTGCACCAATATGTATACCCCTACAAAACATGCATAAAACCGATCATTCATAACTACACACAAACCTACTTTTTCATGGGAATTACGCAGGTACACCAATATGTACACTCCTGTAAAACATGGAACAAATCAACCATATTCACCTATAACAAATTTAGTCCATGGGAATGACACTGGTGCACCAGTATGTACACACCTACCCATATTGTATAACCATAACATGGAAACTCAGATGGATTTAAACCATCAACCTCCGCAAAGTGATAGGCTTAGGCGCTCTACCATTTTGAGCTTATAAGTCCACAAAGATAAATAATAAAAAAATCAACAAGTGCCCAACTGTGTGCACAGTAACAATCAAAATATGTACAACTTTGTACACATGTATACCCAAAGCGTATATACTCATGTGTACAAGTTCATATATGCTCATATTAACAATCAACATGTGTATAACTATGTGCACATTAACAATCAACAAATATACAACTATGTGCACCTTAAAAATCACCAAGAATAAATACAACGTATAATAGATATGTATTGATTTTGTTAGATATTCAATAGTAAAGTGAAAATGTACTTCAATTTGGCATAAATTCTAGTTGTTTGTTGGAAATATGATACTTATAAATACTTATATTTGGCATCCATTGAAATGTGCATCAACCAATACTTGGGATGCATCACCTGTACAAGCAACATACATAAGCAGTTTGTTAGATCATCTTGAAGATTGCAAATAAAGTACAAAAATATTAAATCATTGCTATACAAATATATTATGAGAGAACACAATGGTGTAGAACTATGTAAACACCCACAAAATATGTCATATATTCATAAGATAGCATACTGGTGTACAAGTATATACATACCTAAAAATATCTAACAAATCCAACATCCAACACACAAACACATGTTATATACTCATGGGAGAGAGCATAATAACATATAATCGTCTTTAGCAAAAATAAAAATAAGATGATGTACGTGAGAATGAATTTATTTATTTTTCATCCCAGTTACATTAAGATGCAAATTCATAAAGATATGCGTATAAAGAATGCTAATCACCCATATAATTTCTTAATTGAATAGACATACACATGACAACATACAAAATCCAAACATATCTCGAAGTTCAAAACAACAATTAGAAAGAGATAAATACATCTAAATCTCCAACAATTACATATATGATTCATCCATCCAATTAATTCATTTTAATCTCCATTATCATTGACAATTGAGTTTTCCCACCTCATTAAATCTGTATACAACTTTGCATTACACTTGCACATTCCGTTTGAGTTGGGCTTTAAGAGAAAATTGGTCACACCACAACTATCGTAGGTAAGTCTCGCAGTAGTCTTATTAATTCACAGTAAAAAATTGTATTCCACAAATAACAATTAATCGTGCATGTAAGAAATCAATAAAAAACAGTACAAATGGTAGCAAGAAAATTACCTTGCTAATCTTAGGAACAACAGACCTAAGCATGTAAAGCCTATCATTAAGCTTCTTCCTCTGCCGTCTTTCAGCCATCAAATTCTTAGCCGGAAGTCCCTTCTTCTTCCTTTTGTGATCACCACCATCACCACCGGTAACGGTACTATTTGCATCCGAGTTATCCCCCCCAGTCTTATTACTATTTTATTACCTTCCTAGATTCATCAGTGCCATAATTCAAATCAGACCCATCAACTAAGCATATGGATACAAACTAAATATTCAACCTACAAATTTGATCAAACACAAGAAAAAATATTCAGATAATAATTAGGGTTTTAAGCAATTGATCTTCGACCTTGGATCCAAAAATCTGAATGAGAATTGATTGATAAGAAAATGGTACTTGTTTGTTTTTGGAGAGAGAGGAGATATTGTTTGTGGACTGGTTTTCGATGGAGAGAGAAGGGAACGATGTCATGTATCACAAAATTTACTGGAGATTTATTCTTCGTTGAGATCGAAGAACTTTTTGACATAGAAAATGAAGAAAGGAAAAGAATATCCTATTTAACGATGGGTATTTTTGACTTTTAAATTTGTGTTTTAGACTGAATCGTCAAAATAAGGACTAACCCGTTTATAAAATGTGAAATTAAGAATAAAGAGTACCAGGTTTTAGGGGATAGAACTAGAGAGTCTAAAGCGGAATGAAAAGTGGATTAAATGCTAATTCCTACTATGGGTTTAACATATGGGGAATTTGCTGATTGGTCCAGAAAACCCGTACCTAATTATCCTATAGTCCACCGGGAGAACCCAATTATCCATAGGTACAAAATATTTTTTAAAAGTTAACATTACTTTGATGATCATCACGTGTGAACCATTCATGTACTCCACCTCATCCACTTCTCTTCTTCTCAGTTTGTTATAACCGAATTTTCAGTTCAACTACCTTCTTTAATTTTTTTAAACCTAAAAATCTAGGGTAAGATTTTGGAAACCACCTGAAACCAAATTGAAAACCCAGCGTAAACAACAAAATCAAAATCTGTAATAGCACACTTTGAAACATAGATTTCTTTGAGCATTCTACAGTTTACCGCAACTGAACCTAAGATACTTAACAACTTTAGTGCACTCACTAAGGTTTAGCATTGTGAGGGTTCTCGTCGTCTTCAACCACTGAGAGAAATCTAGCATCAGTAACCTAAAATGGGTACCAAAAGGAAAATAAATATAAGAATAAAAGAAACAGTAATTGAAGAACAAGATACTCCTCAATCTCCACCATCGAAGAAGAAGAAGAATACTTCTCATGTAGATTCTCTACCACCAAAAAAAAAAGAACACTGGTGTTGTTGATTCTCCAACAACATCGAAGAAGAAGAAGAAGCAAATTGTTGTTGTTGATTCTCTATCTACAAAGAAGAAGAAGAAAGCTATTCTTACAAAATCTCTTGTTGTTCATTCTCCATCAACATTAAAGAAGAAGAAGGGTGTTGTTGTTTCTGGTAAAAAAGGTATTGATTCTAATCATCGTTGCATATCAATATATAACATACTTTGTTCATGTTATAGGAGTTATATCTAGCATACAACATCAGTACATATCAATATATATAGTTTTTTATTTTATAGCACATAGATCTAGCATGCATCATAGGTTATGTATTGATATATACTTGGTTTTTAGTTTTAATTCTTGAATTGGATCAGTATATATCAATATATACTTACTTTCATGTTATAGCATCTAGATCTTGATTGCAGGATAAATACATATTGATATGTACTTTGTTCTATATCTTGAATTGGATCAGTACATAACAATATATACTTTGTTTATGTTA
>JAJJMC010022364.1:1742203-1758081 GCA_023531435.1 Papaver californicum | reverse complement strand
AAGGGTCAGGAAAAACTACTTTAAATGTATGATTTATGCACCTATCACATATGCAAAAGGATAAAAACTTGGAAAACAAATATAAAAGACCATATCAATATGTACTTCATGTCTGCACCTTCAAATTATGTTATACCTACAGTGTATATCAATATATATTTTATGTATGATCTGTATGATCCTAAAGTACATAAAAATAGTTACATATCAAAATATATACCATATAAAAAAGTTACCTTGATTGTTATTAAGACATGTCGCAGCCATTAGACCTCCTTTAAACCTCCCCTTAAGAAATGTCGCATCACAAAAGATCATTGAATGACAAAGCTTATAACCCTCTCTACAAGCTCCAAAGCAAATAAAAAGTTTGTGGAATCTCTTTGTTGCGTCGTTGAAAATATAAGACCCTGGATTGGTTTCCCGAACAACAATGACCCACCAAGCAAGATCAGTGTATGACTTTACATCGTCACCAAAAATCATTTCATACGATAACTCTAATGCATGATATGCGTGGTGATACTTGATGTTGATCCCTCCACCAACTTTAATATAATCCATAATCTCTTGTGGCTTTATGAGAGGGTTGTGTTTGACACGTTCATGAACTAAATGATTTACAAGCTTCCTCGAAACAGTTGGACTCCTCAACCTATAACCAGCACCACAAGTGTGCCTACCCACGTAATACTTTATCTTAAACACATCCAAAGACCCATTCATGGCAACCGCGTGAAACATCCAAGAACAACAATTATTGCTGCATCTCATTGTGAATCTCTCAAGGTCATTCTTCAATTTTTTAACCTTATATCCAGTCCTCAAACAATATTTCTCACATGCTAACCGAACAGCTTCAACACCACTATGGAAAAGATGGTTTTTATCTTCAAAAAGATTCTCCCAACCATCATAAAAAAAAACACTTGCAACCTCTTTAGAAACTTTCAAATAATTGTTCATAGCACTCAAAACCAACTCAGCACTGTTGTCAATATCAGCACTTCTCAAAGAACTAGATGCACTAGATAGCACAACATCAACATGCAACTCAAAGACATCTGAATTCTTCGTAAAATGTAATGCAACAAGCCCTTGAAGAGATTCATCAGCAAGGAAAAGGACTTTCACTCCATTTTCAACATAATTAACAACAATAGTTGATAGAGTCAACCAGCTCCACGCATTACAAATATTAAACTTCAAATCTTCCAAAGTCGAAGATAACGTAACCAAATATGCAATGTGGTGTTGCTTGTGGTATACATGAGAGTAGCAAAAGCTATTTGGATTAGAACCAACACCCGACATGTTGATCCTGAGGAAATGTGATCCAAATAAAATAACACAAACACAAAAATCAAAAGATATATTTTAAGATGATAGGAATACTAAATCTACAGTACAACATAATATGTACTATTTTAGAAGTATCACACATTATAGATTCACACATAACAGACAAAAAGTGCAAACAAATATGTATTGATTCAAAAATGGTATACCATACAATATATATAACAAAAATAGCATACTATAAAAACAGTATATATCGAAAAGTTTAGAAAAACAATACGTATTAATATGTACTGAAGAATCTTTCAAAACATTCAGAAGAACGAACAAAAATCATGATTTCCTGAAAAAATAAAAGAAAACCAAATAAAACATATTATCAAACAACAACTGAATACGACGATCTAATGAACAAAATAGAACGATTACAAAAATCAGTTTCAAAAATCAAAAGAAAAACTAAAACACGAACAAAAACGAGACCGATCATGGAATTCAACAAAATGTACATCATAGAAACCGTAATCATCGGGATTTCAGTGTAAGAAAACAAACAAAATCATGAAATCAAGTTGATTATCATGATTTCAGTTGAAAAAAAACAAAAACAGAACAAAGCAGAAACAACAATTATAAGAGCAGAGAAGAAGATTAAAGAAAAATACCTGGAGATTTGAAATCGAAACCCTAAAACTGAAAAACACCAACTGAACCAGAGAGAGAGGAAATAGGATCTGTGAGCTGCCTATTTTTTTTTGGAAGATTTGATTTCCGCTAGATTTATACGTTCGAACAAGAAAGTGTAAATATGGAATATTGGAAATGTAATTTTCATTACATTCACGTGAGTTGGACGAACGATTTACAAAATCAGTCCAAAAACTTGTTTTTTGACTAGGGATTAAACCGAGTTAGATGGATGGTTAGAAGTTAAACGGATCTTGTATTTAGGATTATGTAGTAATTCCTAGATTATGATCCCCTGGATACGTAGATCCATTAACCATATTCAGATCCGTACAACTGCAAGTAAGGGCAATTAGGGTATATGCTCATTAAAAACGAGTCCAACAAAAACCCTAGGGTTTTGTTATTTGTCTATTGCAAAGGGAGAGAAATTTCTTTCTCCTATTATTAGTAGAGAGCAGCGGAGGAGGAGAAATCAGAAAAACAAGACTCGGCAAAAATGAAGACAATCTTGTCTAGCGAGACTATGGATATTCCAGACGGAGTGAAAATCAAAGTAAAAGCAAAGATGATTGAAGTCGAAGGATCAAGAGGAAAGTTGGTTAGAAACTTTAAACATCTTAACTTAGATTTTCAACTTATTAAGAACGCTGAAACTGGGAAAAAACAACTTAAAGTTGATGCTTGGTTTGGATCTAGAAAAACTTCTGCTTCAATTAGAACCGCACTTTCTCATGTTAATAATCTTATTACTGGTGTTACTAAGGGGTATAGATACAAGATGAGATTTGTCTATGCTCATTTTCCCATCAACGCTTCAATTACCAACGGAAATAAGGGTATTGAGATCCGTAACTTTCTTGGGGAGAAAAAGGTATATTTCCCTCCTTGATCTACACTGTTATTGATTGTTATTTTGAAATACTTTATGATGATATGTTTGACTTCACTATCCTTTCGTCTTTGAGATGAAATCAGTAGATTTATATGATTTGCTTGATCTAGGTGATTTTTGTTTTTGGGTTTAAATCAAGTTAGTTTATATGGTTCGATTTTTTGTTAATGCAAGGATCAACAATTTTGTTTCTAGAGGATCTATTCTCATATCTGTGTTGATAAAACTCTGTGAAACCTTTTTATGATCTTTCTTCAAAATATATGGCTCAATATGGCTCACAATAATATAATAAGGCTTTCTATTCTGTGTGTAGTATAATTGTTCGATTTTTCAGAGTTCTAGCTTTTTTATGTTGTTCAGATTTGTTTTGGTATAATGTTCCAATTCTCGAAGAAGTTGTTGCTTGTTATGGTGTCCTAATAGCAGGTAGGAAGTAGGAAGGAGTCAATGGTAGCTACAAAACTGTTGCACTTACTTCCATTCTACCTTTATTAGGCACTTAATAGGTTAAGGTGTGAAGCTTAACTGTGAAGCTTATGTAAAATCAAGAGTCTAAGGTGTTAACCAGTACATTTTCTGGTTTATGGAAAATCAAGAGTCTAATATTCATGTGGTTGTTGACGTTTTTTCTAAAATATTATCACTCATCTTTTATAAATGAAGCATGACCATCGTGCAGAGTTTATGATATTTCATGAGACTAAGAGGGTGTTTGTTTTTTGCTGTCGGCATCAGGATCTGACTCGGCCCAACCCAGATGTCAGACCGTTTGTTTTTTATTTTGAGTCAGATCTGATTCACGATCGGAGTCAGACCTAACCCCTGAGTTGGACCCATTTGAGTCAGGTGATTTCAGTCTGATGAGTCAGAACTGGCTCAAAAAACAAACACATTGAGTCAGATCCAGATGAGTCAGATGATTTCAGTCAGATCCAGATGGTTTTCTAGAAGGCTTCACTATATATGCATCTAGTTTGTAGTTTGGAATTGTGTAACTTACATGTTTGTAATTTATGAAATGTAATTATTACATAAGCATTAAAGTTGTTTGTTGGTTATATGGTATTGTTAATTGTTGGCTATTTGAATTAGAGTTCAACTGGTCTTGCTATATGCATGATTATTTATTTCTTGTATAGGTGAGAAAGGTTGATATGCTTGATGGAGTCAGCATTGTCAGGTCTGAGAAGGTCAAGGATGAGCTTATGTTGGACGGGAATGACGTTGAGCTTGTCTCTAGATCTTGTGCCTTGATCAACCAGGTATATGCTTATACTCTTTAGCACTGAAATCAGCTTCTGAAATATAAAGATTCTGACTGTCTTGTGGTTGCTCTTGACAGAAATGCCATGTGAAAAACAAAGATATCAGGAAGTTTTTGGATGGTATTTATGTGAGTGAGAAGGGAACTGTTGAGGTCGAAGAATGAATCGGTGGTATATGACTCTGTTTGGTTGGTCATAAGTTGTTTTCTTTCTCCTGCCATGATGGCCTGCTTAGTTTGATACATCACTTGTTGGACTAGAATAGGTGGAGACACCTCTTTCAAAATTGTTTTTTCATTTTGGGGTTAAACTTTTGTGGTGGTGATAATAGTAGTTTAAAGTAATGGTTTGATTTACAGAGAATTCCTAGCCTTAATTTTGATTTGGATGAGTAGAGTACCTTTCGCAGGTTCCAAGTTTGTTGTTTCCTTGTGTAGTGATGTGTTGTTAACCCATTGCAACTTTTGTCGATGTTCTAGGTTCTGCTATTTGCGTGTTTTACCACTGTCTATAATTGTTGCTGCCCATGGATTTAAATCTCGAGCAAGAAAGGAAAGATAAACAAAGCAGTCTACATACAAACTTATTTATGCCCAATCTTTCAAATTTGCTTCTTTTATTTAATGTTCAGTTTAAGATCTTCTTAAAGTCCGATAACTTGAGAACTCAAACGATGATAAATACCATGATAACTTGAGAACTCAAACGATGATAAATACCATATCCTCGTAGCTACTAATATTTGTCCTATGTGCAATTTGGCTCCTGAAACCGGCTCCGGCTCATTGCCACTCATATTTATCCTATGTACAATTTGGCTCTAGGGATTGCTGAACATATCCTTCTTCCATGCCTAAGTTTAGTCATGGCATGGAGTATCCTGTTCAATCACCATTCGACTGAGCTTTGCCCGACAACGCCCGAATATACTCGCCAATCCACCCATTATCCCCATATTACTCCAGGTAAAACTCTCAACACCAATTTCTGCTTCCTTGTAGTCGGCTAGAAATGAATTTGTATATCAGTGACGCAAACAACTACAGACATGCATTACCCATATTGCAATTCACATGCAATAGGAATTCACCAGGGCCTGAGAGGTTTTACCACATCATCTACCAAACACCTCACCGAATCTATATCCGACTCAAATCACACTGCTCATTTCGGTTGGATGGAGTCCACAGCCACCCGAATAGATTAAAATCAATACAGATAGAACGGCCAGAGGCTACCCAGGGCCGGTAGGAAGCAGAGTTATATGTAGACACTCCTAGGCAGTTACACTAACGACAATGGCTCAACCTTTAAGAATCACAACTGCTTTAAGGGCAGAGACTTGTAGAAAGATTCCCCTACTCCAGGGGACAGCCTTATAGCGAAGTGCAACGCACAGGACCTCTTCGAGTCCAAAGTCCAGATAATCCTGACAGTACAAATGACGATCACCCGACAATGGTCTAGAGTTTGTTTTAAATTGGATTCGTCGAGCCTTATTCGTTTTCTAACCACCGTCGGGGAATCACCTTGGTACCCCTCTGGTATGATCAGTGAAACCAAGCAGTTGTTACGGCCCATACCCTGGTACAGACTCAACCATAATTACAGGGAGGCAACCAGACGGTTGATAGACCGGCGAACCTCGCATCGGATGGAAGTCAGATGGGATCTCTGGATGCTATAATTTGGGAACGTGTTATACCTTCTTTTGTAAACGATATTGTAATTGCACTCTATAGGTAGTACATATCCACGTGTAACCTTATTTTAGTTGTCTTATTATATCACGTGCTTAAGAAAAAAAAACGTCAGTGAGGAAGAATTACGAATTTGCTTGGTTCCTCAACCACAACTTAGGTCTTTCAATTTTTTTAGTAAATTCATTATAGCGCGAAAGGAATTGATCGATTTCAAGTAATGAATTATAAAACATAATTACTTTGTAATGAAGATTTATTTTAGAAATAAAATAAATTATAATGAAGATGAAGACGATGAATTTAAATTTTGTTCTTTAGATGATATTAGGTATGTTTTCTTCACGAGACGAGCATATTGCTTCTTGTGCACTTGAATTTTTCTTTTAACTTCTAAGTAATACGATCAATTAAATTGAAAATGCAATCAAGTAACAGGAAAGGCATGTTCAATATGAAATCAATATGGTTAATCTTTTATTGGAAGAAAATAATAATAAATTATTAATACCTACACGAGAGATGCCATAACTTTATTGAATTCTATAATATATACGATAAGAGCATTGATAATTTTGTAAATATGTCTTATCAATTTTCTAGAAGAAACTAAAGATCTAAACCCCACAAATACATATCACTCTTCCCCTCGACAATGTTTTTCTTATATAACCATCGTAGATTTTAGTCATTTTTTTGGCAATGTTTATGTATGACAAAAAACTAGTTGAGCAAATTACGGATAAAAGCTCGTCCCTTTACATTTGCAAAGAAAAGAGGAGTCCAAAAATTGGGGGTGGGGGTGGAAACCCATACCTGATTTACATCTGATCACGATAGAATCGACTGAAGGAGATATCCTGAAAAAGATTTACACGATAGGAAATATCTTTCAGGATATTCACAAAAAATCAAGAAGGCATAAACAAACAATTAACAAGTTGCATTATATACATATAGTCACTAACCATATATAATTTGGAGGTACCAAGTTGATGTGATAACTAGAGACCTTCTCTAATATACCAAAATTTTGTTATATTGCTTCAAGTATTGTAGATATGTTTGGCATAAGATGCAAGGAAATAACCATATCATCTGCTATGATGACTCCACCTGTACTTGCAATGTGAACAGAAGTTGATGTACCATCAATATTAACCTTACAAAATCCTGCAGGGGGATAAGACCAACTAAAGTACTAAGTAATGTAAGAAGTTGGAGATTGATTCTTTTTGACATAAGAAGAATCCTCTGCTTTGTCTAAAGCTTCACTAAGAAACACATTCACGTCAAAAATATGATTGGTAAAAACAAGTTGATTCCTTGCTAACCAAATCTTCCAGAGAAGAAATTGAGTAATTGTATAAGCTAGTTCAAATCTTCATCTTCGATAGTAGGAGATATTAATACAAATCAAGATCAATATGAGTAGATGTAAAGGGCATATCCCATCGCAGATACTTTAGTCCAAAGTCCAACAATAACAAGACACTCGACAAACAAATAATTTATGGTTTTTGAAATCTGTAAACAAATCGGACATCTATCAGTAATTTTAAAGCCTCGATTAACAAGAGAAGATCTAACAAGTACTTTTCATTAAGCCAATAACCATAAAAAAAGTGTCTTATATGAGATGGAACCTTAAGATGCCAGACCTGTTTCCAATGACAATCAAGTGAAATATCGCATAAGTTGTCATGATTAATAAATTGATAAGCAAAAATGATTGTCACATGTCCGCTTTTATCTTGACTCCGGACCGGTTTATCAGGATACCCTCCTAAAACACTAAGCAGAACAACCTTAATTTGATTGAGAATATCAGGAGAAACGTAACCAGTAATATTATTCAGATCCCACTGCACTGTCTCAAAATCAATGAAATCTTTAACTCTAAGGTGTCTAACTGTGGGGTCGTGAACTTCCACAAAATCTTTTAGAGGAATCCTTGAAACCCATAAGTTATCCCGTATACGAATATCTTTACCATTGTCAACACACCACTTCAAATCAGATGTAACAATTTTTTCTTCCTTTAATTATACTTTTACAACACCAAAAATAAATTAGGAAATGTACAATCCATATAGACCATGTAGTAGCATTTTTTTCCCGGAAATACTGTTCCAATAAGACTTTAAGAGTCCATTACAACTCCCCAAGCTGTTTTGGAAAGAAAAGCCAAGTTATGATATTCTAGATTTCTAATGCCTAGACCACCAGCTTCGATAGAGAGACACACTTTATCCCACCCAATAACACGAATTATGTGTTGACCATCTCTACCTATCCATAAAAGAATTTTATTGATTTTATCAATGGCTTTAAGAACACCATTAGAAATTCGAGTAGAAGCCATGAGATGGTTTAAGGAAGGGTCTAAAACTGATTTGATTAATACATCTCAACTTCTAAAATTGAGAAAATAAGTTTTCCAACCTTGAAGCTTATTAGTTCGCCTCATCAAATAGTCTTAGAAATTAGTGTTTTGATTTCTACCTCAATGAATAATACAACCTAAATACTTGCCAGGACGAGTAACTACATGGGACCAACTACAATAATTGTCAAATATAAATATTGGGCTTAATTTTTGTTTTCTCGATTTTTATTTTCTCTATCGAATATGCTTTTACAATTTTTTTTTTTAATTTACCCATACTTTTATATAATATAATAAAAAATGGAAAAATTGTATGAGGGTACAAAGGTAATATATGAAGTTAGAAAATTTATTTTTTATTTTGCGCTTATTCTCATATATATATATATATACATTAGAAGATATCAATAATAATTATGGGGACATAGAAGTAATTTAAAACTTAGTTATATTCAAAGCCTTGTAGTCATAATGTATTTACGTTTTATGCCAACATAATTTGCCATTAAATTTTTATCCTTTTTTTTGATGTGCCAATAAATTAACTATGTGGATATCAACAATATTAAAGAGTGATGTAAAATAAACTCACCACATTAAAAGTTGTTCATATATTTAACGGTGACTGAAACCCTTTTTCTGATCAGTGAGTGAGCATAACTTTATTTGATTCCGATTCATTGGATCATTAAAATCTTTTTTCTCATTGGTTTATATGGACCTTTTTGGACCGGGTGCGGGGCGAAGTTCTGATGCGCGTTCCCGACGATCTAGTAAAAATAAGAATTAGGAGGTTGTTGGATGCCACCAAGGTTATTAGACTCGTTCGCTCTGCGATTCAAATCGCCCTATCCACTCCAACAAAATTTAAAATGCTTCGCAAGGTAAGTTTGAATTGTTATTCCAAAGAAGTGTACATTTTATTTTAGAACCGTTGATTCGATTCATATCTCATGATTTATGTTTTTTTTTTAATACTACTAAAACTATAATGTATATATGGCTAAATCGCAAATCGAGTAGATCCCCGATTAAAATTTACTTATTTTTCTTCTTCTTCTTCTTATTTCTCCTATCGTGGGAGACAAAAAAAACCAAAACTCATGTAGATGTAGTGTTTCTGAAAAAATCTTTAACTCTCAATCTCTCAATTTTTTTTTAGGAGTGTATTCGTTCTCTCCAACAAGCCACATCAAATACAACAAATTATTTAAAAGTCTGCTCAAGCACCACCACCTTTTTCTTCTTCCTCATAAAAGATGTTTGTGAAATTGGTGATTGTCTTCAACCAATTATTGTTTTAAAGGTTGGCTAACTTATTTCAAGTTACCGAAGTCCAAGCAAATAGAAACAAAATAAGAAAAAAAGTTTTGTAATGGTTTTCTTTGTGTAGTTTGAACTTTTGTGTGACCTTTTTTGTTTTAATAATATGTTGGTTGTTTAAATTGGTTGAAATGGAAAAGTAGGATTCACATATTGACATAGGTTTGAACTAAAATTTACAATACCCCAGCACTTTCTGAACTTCGTGAAAGAATTATTTTGTTACAATAGGTTTAAATTGTATCTTTAATTATATGTTTATAAAGCTGGACATGTTCTGATTTTCTTTGACATTTCAAATACTTGAATTTTAAGTACAATACTCCTTTGTTGTAGGACCGAGAAATCTAAGTACCATGGAGCTCGCACAAGGTAAAGGGCACATTAAAGAGAGAAATTAGACTTGTTGAAGCTGATGATAAAGAAGTTGAAAAGGACAAAGAAGAGACTCACGTGGAATAAATAAGTTAAAATCAAATACAAGAATAAAAGGACAATGAATGGCTTGATGATGGTTACAATTTGAGAGTTTAATGACTTGATCACAAAAACATATAAAGTTGGATAGTTATATTTGCATATATTTTGCATATATTTTGGGTAAAGCTTCGTACTTTGTATACTTATACACTAAAAAATATATTTTTTTGGGTTAGTTGAACATAAAAAGCATACTTTTGGGATAGTTAGACATAAGAAATCATATTTCGTACAATGAAACATGGATAATATGTGGCTTTGAGTTCGTGAGTCTTAATATTAATGAATGAAGCTTATATTCTTGGGTATTATTTGTTTGGGTTATTTAGACTTTAGTACCCAATTTTATATTGATATATGCGTTTAGGTCCCAAAAATTTTATATTAAAATTTGGTACCCAAGACCATAGTTGACCGCCTTGACTGTTAGAAAATCTTGTTAAAAAAGGAAATGACCAAATTAAACACATGATTTTATTATTTAATAACTGTTGCCATTTAATGGTATAACTAGTGGTGCTTTTTTTCTTGGTTTTTTTCTTGAACACTTTGTCTGCATCTTTTGTTGGAGATACTTTTGGCTATATTATAGGTCATTCTTCCCTGCAAATTTAAAAAGTAAACAAAGCTAACATTCCTTGACATACACAAGTATTGAAACTCATCTCAGACCGATATCTGCTTCAAAAGTTCTCTTGATGATCCCATTAGTAATATTAGGAATGAAAGTACTTTTAATGATGAACTTGGAATTGAATATGACAATCTATCTGAAAATCAAAACAAATCAACCCCTTGCTAAGAGAGTACCAATATATAAAGCAACTATTGGGCGGTTCGTAAGAAAAAACAGTTGTTATGAAGAGGGAATGAAAATTGGTAGAAGCTCCAAAGGAGTTACGACAAACTAAACTCTTGGAGAAAAACTAGTAGATAACTCTCAACGAAGTGAAATCCTATTGATAAATCCGTTTTTACTTCAAAAACGTCAATCATGGTGCAAAAAGAACAGAATAGTTGAGCTCCTTACCTCCACGGTGATGTACCAATGAAGCAGATTGAAAGTTGGGCTCCTCTTTAATTAAAATGAAATAGAATCAATGATGTGGTGATGTTAAAATTAAAAAAATTATTTTTGTATCAGTCAAGATGGTCAACAACGGTTTTGGATATCAAACTTTAATATCGAACTTTTTGAGACCTAAAAGCACATTTTAATATAAAATTGGATATTAAAGTCTAAATATCCCTATTTTGTTTTTGTTTGTATACAAATATATATTTAACCATTTTCTATCAATATAAAAAATTGACTATGAATCTCTGATCCATGTTTCAACATACGATTCAATTCTTCAAAATAAAAAATGAGTTACTTTGTGATTCACGATTTTACAATCTTGGCTACCACCAATTGGATTTTTTATTTTTACTCAACATCTGCCACCATTTGGCTTCTGCTCCCTGGGTCGAATAAAAATATTTAACGACAACATAGTTAGTGGTTGTGATTGCTTGTTGGTTTAAGCCCCAAGCAAATAGTTTGGCGCCACAAAGCTGATTCTAAATAACGTTTAAACAATTCCTTGGAGGTAATTTGGAAATAACACTTTAGGTAACGTTTTTTACTGTGAAAGTTGAACTGTAAACATCCATAAGAGTAAGCCTGATGCACGGTTTAGAAAGATGCATCTGACACCCAAGCCCGGCTAGGAAGGCCCTGAAATACATTATTTCCTTCTTGCATATTCCTGAACACAAAGTCAAAACCGCAAATGTCCCTTCAGATAGACGTCAGCCACCAAAAAGGGAATAGATCATTCCTAATCTGTTTCGTACCGATCCCGACTTTTATTCTATTTTTGTTTACTGATAAAAATTCCGAATGGAATAACTATGAAATAACCGGAGTTGAAACATGGGATTCCTTTTCACTCTCGTTTCTCTCCAATTTCCTCCTCTGATGATGTACGTTTGAATCACGAACGTATGATTGGCGCCAATTATCTCTCGATGAACGTTAATTTGGGTGCCAAATAGATCTCAATCAGTTATTCTCCATTTATTCGAATTCAAGCAAATTGCAAAACCATTTCTTTCTGCAAATTAGGGTTTTGTCTTAAGCTTCGTGAATCAGAATCAGAAAAATTATTGGTTGATTGTAGTGAAAGGAAGATGTGCTTACCGCGACTAGTGAGTGTTGGATGTTTTTTTGATGGATTGAGTGAAGGAATTTGGGGATTCAGAGACTTTTGATGAGCCTGTTCATCTTGTTGTTATGTTTAATGGCATTATTGGAAGGTAGGTTTTTTATCCTTTTCAGTTTTCTACTTGTTTTATTTAGATTTGGATAGTATTTACAGTTTAATATTAGATTGAAGATTTTATTATGTGAATTAATTAAGTGTCAAATGGAAAGATATTAGTTACATTTAAGTTAGGTTTGGTTGCTAAATATAGTAAGCAAATAGGTACATTGAAAGGGAAGTATCACTAGTTACAAAATGCTAAGAATAACATTTGAAAGTAGTGCGAAGAGCGAGACTTTTGAGTATCAATAGGTACATTATCGTCTTCTTCCCTTTTTAAGATTTATCTCTCCATCTTAAGTTGGCTTGCTATTTATCTAATCTATTATTTCGAACAAATAGATTTGGAACTTTGAAAATTGAATTCAAACGATATTAGTAACTTATTGGTGTGATAATATTAACCAAGTAAACAACCAATGAGATCTATCGTTTAATGACAACAATAAAGTTAAATGGAAAATTTGGGCTTTATAGCGTGGATTGGATTCTGATGAACATATTTTGTTAGTAACTTTATGCGGAGAATTTCTAACTGCACTTCCATTTCAGCGTTCTGAGTTTTATAATTTGCTTGTTTTCAGTGCTGCGGATTGGAGATATGCAGCGGAGCAGTTTGTTAAGAAGCTTCCAGATAAAGTCATTGTGCACCGTGAGTGTTCTTTTGATATACGAGAAGACATATAATTGTGTTTTCTTGAGAAATCTGAGCTTGACTCTTGAAAACTGATTGAATAGTTTGATTTTCATGTTTTAAAATATTGAATCATATTGAGCTGAATATAACACTTAAACATGTTTTTACTGTTCTATAGTATGGAAATTAACCATGATCTGCCTAATGCTAGGGCCAAGTGTCGAGAAAACTCAACGGCACCAGTTTTTGTGAAAACTTAGAAGCGGGCCCTCTTTTCTTCTTGTAATATTTACATTCCTTAAAACTTTGGAGCTGATGTAGATTGATAAATTTCACCAGGGGTTTGCATATCCTGTTAAGTCTTTCAAGTACTATAGATCTATTCTGTCTGTGCCCTTAATTTTGTTTTGGTTGTGGTTTGAAATCTAAATACTCAAGATAGTCTTTGGCAGCGTCCAGGCAAGATTGCACTTTTGCTGTTTTATTAGTGTAACCTTGGGGTGAGACACTTAGGTTTTTGTTTTGTGGAAGTGAAACTTCATGATCTTCTCATAGTGATTCAGGAACTTACATGGCATTTCTCTAGGAAAATAAGACTTTCATCTCGCCTTTGACATTTATTTTCTCTTGTTTAACTTTAGCCTTAATGAATATGTATCAAGTGAGTTTTCTTTCGAATGTTTTTTCTTCCCTTTTTACCATATTATTACTCTCTTCTGTTGCTGTTCTAGATAGCAAATACAATCCTTTTTTTCTTTTCTTCTCTTTTCTGTCTTTTTTTTTTGTTTCTGACTTTCTCATCTTAATGTCTGGAACATGCTCTTGAAGTTTATTCCTTTTCCTGATTGCACCATCAATTTCACTATCTTATCTGTCATCTGTCAATTTTTGTTTAGATCATAATGTACAGTATTATAAGGAGGTAGCACGACTGTGATTGAATGTTTTCCAGTACACATTTATCTGTGAACAACGAGAAGATTTTTTTCACATGATATTTTTCGAGCAGGCAGTGAATGCAACTCATCTAGGTTAACTTTTGATGGTGTCGACTTGATTGGTGAAAGGCTAGCTGAAGAGGTAGTCTACATTCCTTGGATTGTTTGCTGTTTAAATTCCTTTATTTCTACGTATCTTAGCCGCCCATCTAAATATCTTAACTAATAGGAAGAAAAAGATCGCTTAGTTTGAATAAGAATTTCACGCCAACCTTACTTTTTAACCATGTAGATGATGTCAGTTATTAGATGTAGGCCTGGGTTGCGAAAGATCTCCTCTGTGGCCCATTCCTTGGGTGGCCTGGTAGCAAGGTATTGTATCGGAATGCTATACACTTATTTTCCGGGTACAAATTCCACATTGTGCTCAGGGAAAAGTTTAGTAGAGAAGAACACAAAATTTGTAGATCTCCTGGAGGAACCTTATCAAGGTAGAATCGCTGGACTGAAACCCTTGAATTTTATAACATTTGCAACCCCTCATTTGGGTTCAAAAGGACACAAACAGGTAATGATAAGAATTTTCATACTAGTATTAGTTTTGAAGATTAGTTGAGATTCACTAAGTTAAAAATGAATCTATACTTTGTCCCGAAAAAGTTTTACATGTCATATAAGCTCATTGTTTGTTCCACTGAAAAAAATATTCAGCTACCTTTCCTCTTTGGCCTTCCGTTTTTGGAGAAAAGAGTATCTCAAGCTGCACATTGGATTGTTGGGAAGACTGGCAAACATCTCTTCCTGACTGATAATGATGATGACGGCCTTCCACTACTTCTCAGATGGTTAATGACTGTGATGACTTAAAGTTCATGTCAGTATTTGTGTCACTATTATCTTCATGGTTCTGTATGTGACAGGATGAGGTAGCTTTCATCCTTGGTGTATTTTTGACTCTGTGGCCTGTGCAAACCATATTGAGTTGCACCTACCTTTTATTAATTTTTCTAACTTGCTTCATTAACTCTATGCTTTGTGCAGTTCAGCTTTACGCTCTTTCAAGCGTCGTGTGGCTTATGCCAATGCGAACTATGACCGTATCCTTTTGAGAACATTCTTAAGATAGAATAAAATTCTAATTGCATAGTTTACAAATTAAATGGCATTGGCATCTTTAACTGATAGCGAGATATGGTTGGATGGAGAACATCTTCAATCCGCCGTCAACATGAATTACCACAGGTTTGTGTGGTTTATATATGACAGATTTTCAAATGTCTCCATCAATACTTGGAGTTAATTATCTTCTTATTCATGATCCTTTAATTCATTACAGTTTTAATATTCCTTATGTTTCTTCCAGCCCAATCTTCTTTTAAGTATGATAAGTACACACACATTGTTTATATTGAGAGAGAGCGAACTATAGACATTCACAAAGAAGCAAATGCCTGTGTCAAGGGACAAACAATTGAATTGGAAGGTATGTGATATTTGTTTTTATTAGTCGTAATGTTAATGGTTGCTTGAAATTGCTTCCAGTTTTGGCTAAGATTCATAATGTTAATTCTTCCTTATAGGAATTATTTGTTTTCTTATCCCTTATAGAATAAAATTCTAGTGACATAAAATAAGCTATATCATGTCCTCGTTTTGGTCCATTTTTATTTTTCGTAATATCTTTGAGGCCCTGTCTTAGATATGTTAGATGACATGAAATAAATGAGTGAAAGATGCTGATGGGCTTAGGGGTAACGAGAAAAAAAGTTGATGCAAGCAATATCTTCATGATAGCTTTGTTGTGCAAGTTGCATTAAGAACCTAAGACAAGAGGATAAGACATGGATTTAATCATTAGTCAAGCCGAAGTCAACGAGGGTACTATTGTGAAAAAGTTAAAGAGACATCTCTCTCTCTCTCTCTCTCTCTCTCTCTCTCTCTCTCTCTCTCTCT
>JAJJMC010022364.1:1640695-1732194 GCA_023531435.1 Papaver californicum | reverse complement strand
AACCCAACCGTAATATGAAGAACAAATTAGTTACGGTTGGGTTTGGTTGAAAACCCAACCGTAAATCTGGGCAAAAATGGTGTTCTTCGGTGTTACGGTTGGGTTCCACATGAAACCCAACCGTAAGTTTCTCTGAACAACAAAAAATCAATCTTTCAAATCGTGATATCATCAAATTAGTTAGTGTAATTTAGTTTTATCCGGATTGTCATCACTACTACTTTCTACACATTTATTAGTATTCTTCATCACGAAATTGGGAGTTTAATCGGCGATAAAATTTTGATTCGATGGAGAAATTTGATTAAAATGGAGAAGGAGAAGATATGGAGGAGATGGAAAGATTTTAATTAAAGGATAAATTTGTCTTTTTTTTATTGGGTAAAGGGTAAAATGGACATTTAACTTTAACCATAGGACATCCCTTATCGTAAAATTAGGTCACCTCGGCTCAACTGGGAGCCCCTATATCAGCCTTCTATTTAAAACCATCGTTTTTCATGAATGTAGAGGGATCACACATTTGTGATGGCAAAAGAAGTCTCGAATCTCGATCTAAGTACATGACATGGCCACGCGGATGTCGTTCTCTAAGTTATCAAGCAGTGTTTATCAGTGGTGTAGACGTAGACGCCGTGTAGACATATAGAGGATAAACAATAATACTAACAAAACAAAGACTCCCTCGGTTTCACTATTCTCGTCTAAATTAATTTTCAACATGATCCAATTTAAAATTATTAAAAATATATGCGTATATGAAACAAATGTAGTTAATATATGAATATAAACATAAATAGGAAATAAATCTGTGTGAACAGTGGTATCATTTTATGTATTTCGTAGTAATGAAGTTTTCATTGTTAATTTTGGCAACGATATAATACTCAGTAAGGATAGTTTAGAAAAGTTCTTTGATCTTTTCTAATTTTGTTGATTCTTTTCCACGGTCAAATACATAGGGACCGAGGAAGAAGTATGTTTTTGCAGTTGTTGGCTGTATTATACTACAGGAATCTCGTATTTTTTGAAAAAGTGATTCGATTAACACTGAGAAAGGAAATGGTAAAATAATTTATTCTGTGGGCATCTATAAGGTAACTCACCTATTTCATCCTCTGCATTCTGCAATGAGTCAATGATGTATAGGCAGTTCGCCCAGTCCAATAGGCTTAGGCCGTTTGGCAGTAGATAACAGAACGTTTTTTTTGTTTTTTTGATAAAACGACCTCTTTCAGCAAGAGTAAAAGGACTTAAAGTTAACAAATCTTGGTGCAGTAACATCGTAGCATTAAAGTAAATAAAATTAGGAATGTTTGTAATTCAAATATTATCATTCTCCCTAGCGGCACCATTTTTAACTAAAATATCCACAATAAAATTAGTTTATCTATATCTTTGTTTGATCATCATATGATCAAAGGAATCTTTGAGCCTTGAAATGTTCTGGATAAGTATGTGAGTATCCTAGTTATGCCTTGCTTCTCCATTACACAATTGGACAACATAACTTGAATCACTCTAAACTACCACGTTACGTATCCCCAGCTCAGCAGTCAGACACAGCTCAACCTCTAATTGCCCAGACTTCCGCAACATTAATGTTATTCTTGAAAATATATTTGCTAAAATAGGCGACAAAAGCTCCAGCTTCATCTCTGATCAAGAAACTAGTATTAAATATTCCAAAATCAAAACTCTTCCCTGTCCACCTGATGATCTTATCCTAAATAGGCCACACAACTTTGCAACCAAAGAATAAGTGAAAAGGAGTCTCAAGATCATTGTTACATAAAGGGAAACCAGGATGATCACTAATTCTTTTACGATCCAAATTTACATTCACATTAATCCTATTATAGCAAAGTTGCAAAAGAAAGAATTTATATTTAGGAGGACATTTTAGTTTCCAAAGAAACTTCCAGTCCATATTAATGTCACCATCACCATAGTTTTTGTTGTGAAGAAATTTATACATATCTCTAACAGTTATAGATCCTGTTTTGCTAGCAGACCAAATTGGAATATCATAATTGTTAGGGATGTTATTGACATGAATGGCAAGAACATCCCTCATAATATTTTCAAGAACACTAGCTTCTAACCTAGTAGTATCCCAGGTTAAGTTATTCATGTTCATGTAGGTGCTGAAAGATTCACTAGGAAAACTGATGTCATTAATTGTCCTGCATCCTAACAACTCACTTACCCATGGGCCTCTCCAGAAGTCAACACCAGTACCATTTCCTATATTCTATCTAAGACACTCTCTAATGGAATCTCTATATTTAAATATGTTTTTCCAACTAGCCGAAGTACAACTCATTTCAGCATACCAAAAATCAGAGGACTTGTGATACTTAGCTTTTAACAACCTATAAATGATAGAAAAGGGATTGGAAAAAACTCTCTAGGCCATCTTAGCAAGTAAATCTAAGTTATTAATCTCCAGGTCTCTAATGTTCACACCACCAGACTCAATAGGTCTACACACAATATTTCACTTAATTATGTACCTTTCATACTCTTACAACCATTCGAAAAGAAGTTCCTCCTAATTTTATCCAGATTTCTAATCATACCTTTTGGAAGCTTAACCATTGACATTACATGGCTAGTAATTGGGTCAATTTTGGACCTAAGTATAGTGTGACGACCAACAATATTAAGGGTCCTAGACTTCCAACCTTGCATACGATTACACATTTTCTCCATAATATCAGAGTAAGATTTCTCACTAACCCTAACCCCAATGCAAAGGTATTTCGAGATACTTACCTGGATTGGTAGCAACCTGAACATTTAGGGCATTGGCTATCCCTTCTGTAAAACTTCTATCCAGATTTAAAGAAGTCAACAAAGTAGATTTACTGCAATTGATTTTCTAGCCAATCCATATGCTAAACCTGTCAAGCAAGTTCATAAGGTTGAGTGCATCTTTGTAAGTGGCATTCAAAAAAGAAATGTTGTCATCTGCAAATAATGATTGGGTAACCATAGGAGCTCCTCTAGCCATAGTAAAACCAGACAAAGACTTGTTAGCAATCAGAATTTAAAAGTCTAGCTAAAGATTCAAGGCATAAGATAAAAAAAATACGAGTACAAAGGGTCCCCTTGCCTAAAACCATTAGTAGGAATAAATGTAGTCGTAGGAGAGCCGCCCAAGACTTGAAACGAGGAAGTAGATACATATTGCATAACTCAGTTTACAAATTTCTGATCAAAACCATTACATTGAAGCATTTTCTCAATAAAAGCCCAACTAATTCTATCATATGCTTTATCAAAATCCAACTTTAGAGCCATCCACCCTTTGTCACCTTTCTTATATTTAAAAAAGTGGATGATCTCATTACACAACATAGCAGAGTCAAACAAGGACATGTCAGGTATGAAAGCATTTTGATTACCAGTTACCAGGCATAGGCCTAAGTCTACTTGTTATGATTTTTATACAAACTAATTGGTCTAAACTACTTAATATAAGTGGGACAATTATTTTTAGGGATGAGGGAAATGAAGGTCTTATTTAGTCTCTCATCAATCTGACCAGTTTTAAAGAAATTCCTAACCAGGCCAATGACACTAGACCCAATAAGACTCCAATATTTCAAATAGAAGATACCTTGTAACCCATTAGGACGTGGAGCCTTCAACGCTCCAAGTTTCTTAGCAAAACTAATAATTTCCTCCTTACTAGTTTCTTTACAGAGCTCAGCATAATCAACAACATTAATAACCGGATTAAAAAGGTCATTGAGCTTAGAAACATTAATCAAAGTATCAGTCAAATTGAATACACTTTTAAAATAATTAACAATATGCTCCTCAATACCCTTGCTATATTGAACCCAACCACCCCTATCATTCCTAAGCATGACAATGAAATTTCTTTTCTTTCTAACCATGGTGGCGGTGTGAAATAACCTAGTGTGAAGGTCCCCTACCTTAAGCCAAGAAATTCTGAACTTTTGTCTCCAAAAAATTTCATCAAATTCAATCAATCTGAAGTAATCAATGAGACAATCTATCATTCTAATCTTTACCTGGTCAGAAGGCAAATTATCAAAGTTATTTTGAGCAATACTAAGATTTTCATGGGCCTTAATAATCTGATCATGAATGTTCCCAAAAATATTTTTGTTCCATTGTTTTGCTTCCACCTAAATTCTAGAGATGTTATCCAAGAAACTAGAACTATTAAAATTTATAGCATCATAGGACCAAGAGTTCCTAACAACATCAGCAAATGTAGGGTCCTCATTCCACATCGATTCAAACCTAAAAAGCCTGGGTTTAAAACTTTTCATAGGCTCTAAGCCAACAAGCAAAACACGATGATCTGAATTATAATATGGTAAGTGGGTTACCTGAGCCTTGTCAAATCTCCTTTGCAAACTTGAATTGACCATCGCCCTATCCAGCCTCTCCTTGATATTGGCATCTTCTAATATTTTGTTATTTTAGGTATATTTGGGGCCATTACACCCCAAGTCAATAAGACCACAAACATTCATTACCTCCTGAAGTTCTTTCTTTTGGTTGATAGTTGGCTTTCTCCCTCCCACCTTATCATAGATGTCACTAATGGTGTTCAGGCATCCAATCAGCATTGGGGATTTCAGAAACAACATGACATTCACTCCACATTCTCTTCCTTGTAGTTTTGTTTGGACTCCCATAAAGCGAGGATAGAATCCAAGGATTTTAAAATTTTGCAGTAACCACAACATGTATTGCCCATCTAGATTTGTTAGTTTCCTGAACATCAACCTCACTTCCATTTCACAACATACAAAGACCTCCAGAAAATCCATGGGGATCAATAATGATTGAATCAGTAAATCACAACCTACTAATAATGTCAGAAACATCATCTTCCAGCACTGTAGTCTTTAAGAGAGCCACAATTGAAGGGTTATGTCTCTTAATCAACTTTTTCTTAGCACGAACGAAAGAGGGTCTTGTCATGCCTTTGTAGTTCCAAGATAAAATCTTCATATTATAAGATGAGGGCATACACAAACCAGGGTTAAGTTCATATGTGATTTCATAATCAATAATGAACGAGAATATAACTATCAAAACGACAAAGAGGTTTTCATTTTCTCGAAGCATTGATAATCAGAGGTATCAAGGTATGTGGATAAGTTGTGATGAAAAAAAAAGTTGTGATGTTTTTGAGGCTGAGCGACCAAAATCCATTTAAAATATCGTACGTACATTTGAAGCAAGTACAAATGTTTAGTTAATTGTAATTATTGATTATGAAAAGGGAAGTAATGGGTCAACGGAAAATAACTTGTCAAATAAATAAGTTATTTTGTAAAAAGGTCATAAGTTTATGACCTAATTAGGGTCTGGGTCATGAAACATGCAGTTAATGCATTAGGGTCGTAAACTAACCCAAGACTAGTTTGATCATCTACTTTTTTTAAATCTAAATACCCTTCAGAAATTATTTAATTATCAGTGTATCCTTTAACTCTTGTAAGTAATAGACCATCTAATGCTTACCGGATTATTGATACCACAATTCAAGAAAAGTATCTAAGTCGTGAATTCAATACTAAATCTCATTGAAGATGTTAAGATCAAGCATTTTGGTTGATCAATTACCATTCTTGAAACAACAGTAGAGCAAAACTTAGTTCTTGATCTTCAAGATATTCTTCAAAGGTCTTCTTTTGACAACAATCTTTAATTTTCGTTTGGGTTCGATCCATAAGAAGGTCCATATGATCTTTCTTGTTGAACATGTGGATGGCGTATATATGTTATTGTTATTGTTTATTTGGTTTTAGTTCTCTTAATTAGCAACTTGGAATAATATATTTGATCTGCAACTGTTTGTGAATATGCCGAAGACAAAGGGTATTTTTTAGATACTAAAACTAAGTTAATCATCAAAAATGAGACCCGATACAAGTTTACCAAGTAACTAAAGTTGATTCATAAATAATTTAGTTACTATAATATGAATTGGGGCTGGTTTATTACTTGGATTGTTACTTAGGAATCAATGGTAAAATCTGCTTTGTTTGATTTTGAGTTTGTTGAGTAAATACTTGTTAATATGGAATTTTAGTATATCAATTGATATGCATGTCTAATTTTAGATTCAGAGACCCATATTATGCATTAGGTATATGGAGATTATTGTGGAGATCTCTTCAACTCTGGTGAAAATGCGAACCTAAGGTATTACCAAAGATGAGAAATATTTTTGTAAAGAGGTTGATTTTTAGATATGCATGCAGGGTGTTGGTTGTTACAGTGGGGTGGGTATGGCTGTGGTAGTGGGGAGGAACTAAATAAAGAGAAAGAAATATTTTAGAATTTTATCATGAGTCGTTGGATGGAACACAATTTGATTTTGGTTTTTCTTCACCTAATTTTGCATTGGGGTCGTTTGTTTGTATAGTGCATTTGCAGACGGATAGGACGACAACTTGAATAAATTGAAAAAGTCACATAGCTATTTACTTAACGGTCTTTGGTTAGTATACGACCTTAATGCATCAACGTCATATTCCATGACCCAGACCCTAATTTGGTCCTAAACTTAAGACCCTTTTACAAATATGTCCAAACAAATTCAGGAATAAAGTGTTGTTTGTGGAGAAAACAACGAATTCAGAGGGTAAATTAGGAAAAATGGGGTGAGAAGGTGATAATTCGTTAATCCTTAAACATTTGTACTGTTGAAGTACTTTTTTTAGATTCAAGAGATCAATCTGTACAATCCTGGCCTAAACCAAGCAATGGTCGTTCCAGTCTTGCTTCAGTCACAAAATGAGAAGGAGAAGGGTTGGTCATAGGGAGGGAAGCGAGAGAAGAATTAAGGTCAGAGTATCAGACTCCGTAGGATGTAATTGGCGTGAATATCTATGAACAATATTTTGTATGAGAAGGTTGAATGATCGAGTTCAACTTGTGTTGTTCTGTATTAGACTTAGACTTGGAATTGTCGTATTTCATACTTGTTGTTCTTTGTTCAATAAATTGAAAATCTATTTATATCGTAGCTATTGTAACCACTTGACATCTTTTCTTGAAGAAAGTGTCGATGTTTGAGTAGTGGTGAAGTGGAGAAAGTGTTGACAACTACTCCCTACTTCAATTGAGGTTGAATAGACGGTTGCTCAAATTAGCACTTCTCTACTCAAATATTGATCGAACTTTCCAGAGTTTCTCTTTAGTGGGTGCACTGCTGTACCATACGCCGTAGACCACCAGACCAAAACCCTAATGAGTATCCCCCATGACATTTGATATCTTGTGTAAATTCTGTAGTATTGAGTACTACTAATACTATTAAGTCGAATGAGACTTACTTAGTCTTTTGATTGAAGACCTGTCTTGCTTGACTAGGCTGATGGGGCTTGATAGACTAAAGACGAAATAAATATGTATTTATTTGTGCATAAGGAGCATTGTATCCAACTTAGTCAATTTTGCATTGACATGCTTGTTTTGTAAAAATAAGTTTATGCTGCTGAGCATGAGAAATTGTATATGAGGCCACATACGAAATCATGTGAGAGACTAAATATATGTGTGTGAGGCCACATATAAAAATATATGTGTGAGGCCACACATGAAAATATGTGTATGTGAGGCCACACATGAAAATATGTGTGAGAGGCCACACATATGAATGAGACCTAGCATGGCCTTTTGATAAATAAATTAGGGTTTTAAACTCTTTGTACTAAGTCTCACACGTTGAGGGAAAAAAGAGTAAAGCGCCAAGTTTTGACCAAGGAACAAGAAGCTCATGTTTTTTTACTCTTTGTATTAAGCCTCACTTTGACGGTAAAAGTATAAAACACCAAATTTTTCAAGAAGCAAGAAGCTCACGTTTTACTCTTTGTGCTAAACCTCAAAAAAAGTAAAACGCCAAATTTGTTAAAAAGCAAGAGTTCACGCTTGGCCTTTGATCAGAGACGTGCAAGCTATGCCTTAGAAGCAAAACGCACATGTTAGCATGGCCACATATTGGGGAATTAGGGTTAGAGACTTCCCTTTTTCAAATTAGGGTTTGAAAGTATTTTTTGACATGCTTATAAGTGTTGCAAATCTTAATTTTAAGCGTTCCAAAAAACCCTGATTTGACTTCTTTTCACTCGTTTACATTAGATGTCTCTTTAAGCAAGGATTAATGTGACTGAGGTTGGATTTTTAGCTAGTAGAAGCTATGAAATTTTGTCTGACATGATTTTAACTTTGAATCTAAGCACAACTATGGTATTTTAATCGAATAGATTCATATATAAAGCTATATAGGTGTTTTAGAAAATTAATATTGCTAAGTTGAGCGTGGATATCAACATGGATAACTTTTGAGAATTCAGTTGTGGAATATAACACCAAAATAATACTCAAATTGCTCTATACTAGTGGGCAATCCATCTAGGAGCTTGAGATTTTATGTAAAAATCATAAAACATTTGGGAATGTTGTAGTAAGCACCAGTGTTGTTATGATGATTTTGTATAATAATGAATGTTGATTCAATTCATCAATTTTAATCGTATATGTAGTTTTCCATACATATAGAGAAAAGACATGGATAAGTACCTGAGAGAGGGCAGGGTGAGCACCTGCTTAAGAATTCTTTTTGTATAATTTTAAAGTTTAGTATTTCTCAAACCCAAGTCTTGAGAGATAATTTACTATTTTATCTTTGTAAAAACCCACCATCTACAAGTATATATGCTTAAGATTTTGAGAAAGATAATAATGGCCCTGTGAAACTTCTCATGGATTGAGACAATAATTTTGATTTACAAGTTATGCTTAGGCAACAATGATCTAAGGGCTATTACTTTAACATCAAGATAATATTATAGATGTGATATGAGGCAAGAAAGGTAATATGAGGAATTAAAACCTTTCTTATTGTAGGAAACCACAGACTGAATCGGATACCAGTTTCAGAATGTTGATAGTTACCCAGTAGAATGTAAGACTATTATCACCGCTGGTAAAAGTAGTTTATATGTTTTTTTTTCTTCGCCAAACTCCATAGGAGAATTTATTCATAAAAGGAAAAAAGAAAATAGAAATAAAAGGGGACAATAGCCTGAACCTCCATTAAAGAAAAGAATGAAGTAAAAATAAATCAAAAATAAAAAAAAAGCTGAAAAAGCGAGAAATTACAACAAGCAACCCATGTAAAACGTTTCATCCAAAAATTATTTTAAGGAGCTTTCATGTAAATTCCATGTTTTGGTTTCTCACGTAAAACAAGTTGAAAATTATCCGATGGAGGAGAAGGTGTATCTTCAATCACCATGCTCTCCAGTACCGACGATGATGAAAAAATTGGATAGTCATCATATTCCTTATCATCTGTATACATGGATGGCATATTAAATCTATTAATATCTGCACTGGAGCCATATTCAACTTCTGGGAGGAGAACCATTCTCGGTTTTTTGCTCTTTGTGAATAAATCTCACCTTCTTCCTCGGATAAGTCTGCCCAGCAAGCTCCTTTCAAAGAAACTGGAGTGACAGTATTAACGATGTTCCTCCCAGGACTAGTAATATTTTCACTATCCGAAGCAGGATGAATACTAACCTTTTCACATGGTTTCCTAACATCACTAGGAACACTACTACCGGAGCTAGCACCAGCAGGGGATTCATTTGCTACCTTCTATGCTATTTCCTTAATCACTTTATTCACAGCTGCGATAACAATTTGATCCACCATCGCTAAGTCAATTGGACTCACATTAGCATAAATATCTCTGTTGTCACTATGATCACATGAATGAATATTCTCTCCATAAGTCAATTGAATGAATATTCTCTCCATAAGTCAATTCTCTCCATAGGTTACATGATCGGACGATGTGACTTGTATATTTGGATTCGTAGGAGTAAGTTCATGGAGAACAGTTTCCTAGTTTTGAAAACTTCTATAGTAGTATTGTCATCAACCTCATCTGCACCCTTGTGGTAGGCTTAGAAACCTACTATAAAATACCACAAGTGCACAATATCTACAATATAGATAAAAGTAAATATGGGTCGATTCCATAGAGACTTGGTTGATGTGGAGATAAAATTCCTCAGTTATACTAATACGAATTTAAGCCGAGATGATCGTCGAAGACGAGAAAATGTTTGTTTTGAAAATTAACTAGAAAATATAAAAGCAAACGAGAAGAAGGTTTTAAACACTTGATTAAAAACACTAGGGCAGTCGAACTCACTTCATAATCTATACTAGAAAATTCAGCTAATGATATTTATTCTTTTTCCTTATCACGGACAGCGGTGAAGATGCAAGTCTGCCGCAAATCCAAGGTATTCTTAATACGGATAGTTCAATATCAACTAAGGTATTACTCCCTAGTATTAGTTGTCATGTTACGGCACAGCTAATCACGGACTAATTAGATCGATTACACATGAGTTGATGCAAACAGTATATAATTGTTCTAACGACCTAGGATGCGAGACATACAAGGTGAGAGTTACACAATGCAGCACAAAGATCAAACTTTTCCTTATTCAATAAAATGCAGCTTGAACAATATCATTAACATCAACAAACTAGCAGTCAATTAAGGGCTTCATCTATACCCTAGCTATGAACTTAGAACATAGTGAAAACATATGAAATATGGAATTCAAATAGATATAAACCCATTGAGGCAAAATAAACTCTAGTTTTTATCCAACTGATTTCAACACTAAAAACAAGGATAGAAATTGCAATAAATCTACTTGAGATCCTTCCCACTGGATGTCTCACTTGCACAACAAAACCCCCTTTCTATACAATACTTTCCCCCCCAAATTCTACACAATCCCCCATAGTCAACTAAATACACAAACACACATTTTAGGGATTTGATAGTGTTACAACTCACCACTGAACCGCCACCCTATTGCTGTCTTTTCCCTGCTGCCATTGTTGGTGTTTGCAAGGAGCAACAAATTCAGACCTATAGTTTGTCATTTCTGTTACTCTTGAAAACCAATTAGCTGACCTATTCTTGTACTGTTCATAGTCTAGGGTTAGGTTTGAAAAGGGTGTTGGACTATGGCAGAGAGAGAGATTCACAGTTGAGAGAGAGGAGACAGTTACAGAGAGATTTGACATGCCGGGAATACTGGGGGACAGAAAAGATTGGTCGAGTGAATTTTTGGGATAGGATACAGAGAAAGAAACTTGTTTCTCGTGAAGGAAATAGGATTCAAGAAAGGTAATAGAATGGTTATTCTGGTGTAAAGCATGAATACCTTATTTTGGTGTATAAGAGTGACACTTGGACTTGGTTTCTTTCTTTTGTTCCCAATGTGGTATCACTTGGACTTCGGCCCCTTAATTCCTTACATTATCAGAGATTTCTTCTTCTTAAACTTCTTATCCACTAGTAGTTCCATTCACTTCACAAAGATCAACCAGCACCCCATCTGTCTTGTCTACTACACTGTTTGCTTAACGCCGACTTGTTATCTAGCTTGACAAGGCATAGCAGCTCAACCTTTATGCAAGTCCCATGTTTAGACCATTGTTTCTATTCCCCTAGCATTACAAACAAAAGTTAAGAACAATTACCATACATTTTACTTGTAATAAATAATTCGGGAAATTGGAAATATATCCCGGATTTGAACTAGCAATTAAAGAATATGTCCTGTAACAGTCGAAGTTAAAAGATATGTCTCAGCCGTCCATTTTTTCCGTTAAATACATATTTTTAGACAGTTATGTCCTCCACAGATAAAACATTTAGTGGTTAAAGAGAAGGAAAATTGAAAATATATCCCGGATTCATGAAGTTGATCATGATGGTGATTGATCGACGGAAGCGGGAGTTGATTTACTGAAAAAAATATAAAGTAGATCAAGGACATAATTGTCTAAAAATATATATTTAACAAAAAAAATGGACGGCTGGGATATATCCCTTAATTTCGACCTTACAGGACATATCCTCAACTGATAATTCAATCCGGAACATATTTTCAATTACTCTTAAATAAAAATATAAAATTTGACATAAATATAGATATTAGTCCAACAAGATAACGTAAACACCTACAAATGATTAGAATATATACGATATTAGGTGCCTATCACCTTGTCATCAGGCTTGTCATTCTTCGCCGATTTAGGTACGTATTGGTATGTCGGTTGCTTCTTGTTTTTGGGATCAGTAGCATCTCCCTCAGTTTTCTTATTCAACCTCCACTTGCATTCACCAATAGCATTCCGATCGCTTTTCAATGTGAGCAAACGATGACGTTTTCTCATACATTACAGGAATAATGAAAGCAAAATCTTCCCTTTCAACCAGTACTTCTCTAAGATTTTTAGCTAAGTCCACTTCTACCAAGACACGCGCATAGTGGCCAAATTGTCTTTTAGGGGTAGCTTCATCAACCTTCATTGGAGTACCTATCGCACTGGCAATCTCAAATAAGGTTTTAACCCTCCAATATCTAATCATAGATCCTGATCCAAACTTGAGCTAAGGACTGACTATGATCACCGGGACAAACATCAGGTACCCATTTACGCATATGCAACATACCAGGTTTAAGACTAATCGCTCCTGAGGATCGAATACGAAGCACATCTTCAGCTGAATAAAACTTGAAGCAGAAAAACCACGACCTAGTGGAGATATGTTCCATTTCATTGTGGAAGGCCATATGGACTTTAACTTTTGGTTCACATCCATGGACTTTAATGGAGTTGATCCCTTAGGAAGCGTAAGGCGACCTATCAAACAGTTTTGACAATCATTTATACCTCTCTTGTATTCATCTACAGATATTTTGATAGAAATATGATTACCGTTTAGACAAGGTTTAGAAAGATCTGCAAGGCAGATTTCAGTATGCAAAGAAGCTACAACCGAAGCAGTGGTAGGTTTCTCAACAATAGGAGTCGTTTTCACTGGAGCTGAAATACGATTAAACAACTTGGGTGGAATAGAGGGATTCAGAAAATTCCAAGGACAGATTTGAGTCGAATCTCCATTACTCAATCGAGAAACCCTAGTTTTTCCTCCCTATAAACTCAGAGCTCATTTCAGCTGAAACTGAAAAACATCCATTACGTGTTAAATTGAAGTATGCATTACGTAACCTTAGATGCCATCCAAGATTTATCATCGGTTAATGCCTTGGTATACCGTGTTAAAGTGTCCAAAACAAACCTACAAAAACTTAGGATATGCTTTATAAAAAAAATAAAAAATAAACCATCTAGATGGAGAATTATGCAAGCATTATTGTAAAAATCCTAGTAGTATGGAGCTATCACACCTTTACTTTCTTTCTACTGTGTTGGGATTAAAAGTTTCGTTTACACAAATGAAAATAAACTGGTGATGGTTAGGGACCTTAGAGCAGTCACTGTGGGGCGACTATAACCTGGAGCAAATCTAAATTTAATTTTTGGTCAGCCCAAAATCAATCACAGTGGGGGACTATATTTGATTTATGGTCCTGTTTTTTTACTGTTGGGGATCTAAATTGATCTGAGAACTGGACCAAACACGAATATGGTGGAGCGTGAAGTTACCTGTGCGTCTCGTTCCAGGCGTGACATTACCTATGCGTCTCGTGCCAGGCGTTAACCTAGCGTGCGTCTCATGATCGAGGCGTGAACCAAACTGCAGCATCTATTGGGCGTCAACACAGGATCACGTCCAGCGGGGCGTTCACCTAGTCGTACGCTTGTCAATGATGCGTTTTCCAAATTTGCGTTTGGAGTGGGCGTGCACCAAATTTACGCTTGTCGTGGGCGTTATCCAAACTTGCGCCTGTTTGTAAGCGTTATCCAAAATCACGCATGTGTGTGGGGCGGTGGTGTATATGAGCGCCTGTTGTAATAACCGTTGTAACTCTTTTGGTATACCTATATATATGAATTGGTTGAGATTTCATATACTACTACCCCATTTCATTTGTATACGAGAAAAATTTCACTAGTTTCATATATTTGTCTTTCAAATCAGTTAGAATTATGGCACCAAAACCACGAGGTCCAAATTTTTCTACATTTGAAGATGTAACAATGTGTAGAATTCATTTATCAATATCTCAAGATTTTAGTGTTGGTTCCGATCAATCAGAAGAAAAATTATGGTATCGCATCTTAGTTGGGATGAAAGAAGCCATACCTACAATGCCAAAGCACACTTGGACCTCCATTCAGAAACGATTTCAGGGAATAAGTAAAGATGTGGCGTTTTACTCTGCAAAAGAGGCGGAAGTGGAACGTGAACACCATATTGGATGAGGCCCCGAAACAAAAGTAAGTACCCGTTTAATTTTTGATAGGGGAAAATTATTATTTTGAATTGTATATCGTCCACTAAACTTTTATTAAAACAATAACAAATTGAAGAAGTAAGGAAGCTTTTCAAGGAAGCTAATGGTGGCAAAAACTCTAAGCATGAAGAGTGTTACGTAATTATGTTAGAAAATATCAAATATTCACGACGGTCGACAGTTGTTTTCGATTCATCACAAGCTGAAGAAGATTTTGAAAGTGGCGAGGAAGACCAGGAAAGAAAGGAAACAAGTCAAGACCATTCCAGTGGCAATGAAGAAATAAGAGATATACCTAACACATATAACCATCATATGGGAAAAAAAGAGGCGAAACGACTGAAAAAAACAGGGAGAGCAAAATACAGTGGCCAACAGGAAATGATGGAAATAATTATTAAAGAGAAACAAAACTTCAATACCAATTAAAGAGAACAAACAAAAATGAAGATGGCGCAGAGAGAATCCGAGTTTGCAGCAAAACTAGCTGAGTCTTCGGCAAAGTTTGCGGCAAAACAAACTAGGAAAGAAAAACTTGACATAAAGAAAGAAGCAGACTACGAGTTTTGCATAATGATGATGGATGTCTACGAGTTGGATGCCGTAACAAAAGAGTACATCGAACTTAAAAAGGCAGACATTTTGCAGAGAAGGAGAAGTCAAGCTTAAAGCGTTCTCGGATTAGCTGAAACCTTTATTATTATGATTATTAATGGATTTGCAGTTTTAGTTTCTACTTTTATGATTTATATTTTTATTTATCTGAATTGTATTAAGAGGTTAAAATTTCCAGTTTAGTTTTGAATTAATAATGTTATTTTAAATATTGATGAACTTCCAATGTTCCTGTTGTTTGAATTAATGAGAACTTTAAATTTCGAGTAATTAAGTAAGTCAGATGAAAAATTAAACCAATGACTCATTTTTTCGCATTAACATCAACACGATAAAAGACCAGACACTCATGATATTATCCTATTTACTCGTCTCCTACATTTCGAGTAATTAAGTAAGTTAGATGAAAAATTAAACCAATGACTCATTTTTTCGCATTAATATCAACACGATAAAAGACTAGACACTCATGATATTAGCATATTTACTCGTATCCTACATGAATAGATAAGTGAGATTGTTTAAATTTTTAAGATTGACAAAGTAAATAATTGAAATGTTGGATTCCACTGAATAGACGATTATTATGGACCCACCAGTCTCGAAAAAAAGAGACTCGTCACTTCTTTATATATCATGCTTTAGACGTTGCACACGGACCAAACACCTTTCATAATTAGGCGTCCACACTCTTTCTAGGCATCCATTGGATAGACTGTTATTAATTACCCACTAGGCTGGAACAGAACAGAGTCGTCACTTCTTTCATTATCATGCTTTAATCTTTTATTGAAAATTGAAAAATTATTTCCATTCAAAAAAGTTCATATATATACCCATTCGTTCATATTTGGAAACCAAACCTTCCACATTTCAAATAACCCAATTTAAAGATTATTTTTATCTCACCGTTTTAGAATTATGGCTTACCAAAATTTTAGTATTAATGCTGATAATTTTACCATAGAGGAAGATTTATCTCTTTGTCGAAACTTAGTATTATATTATCCAGCAAGGGGTCATGAACGTCGGATGAATGGTTCAATGAGCATGGAATGGTTAGAACATATCCATGCTAACTTTTGTAATGAAACTGGTAACCCCAATAACTGGAACATAGCATGTCTTTTTTGTCAATTTCAGGAAATAAGAAGGGTAGTACTACAATTTCAACTTTAACCGATAAGGTAAATGAAAGAAGAATTAGGAATGAAACTGATGAAAAAGTTGTTACAAGATATCTTGAGGAATGGAGAAGATGGAAAAGTTCAGATTTCAGGTACCAACCTCATTTCGAGATCCTAAGGGTGATGGAAAAATACAACCCTTTTGTGTTGATTGTTCTTCGAAGATGTTTAGATCCTCATCCAGGGAGTCGACCACCCTTTGAAGGTTTGATTATAGGTTTTATGGGTATATATCTTTGTAAACCTCCACGAGACATAACTCGTCCACTAGGGCCACCTAATGGTTTAAAGGCTTGTTGCACGTGCTAAGTGCAACCGTGACTCCTGCAAATATGATATATCTTAACATCTAGTGGTGTATTGTTGTTATGAATAAGTGATATTGGTTATTTATTATACTTCCGTTATTTTATCCATAACAACATAGTAAGCATATTGAATATACAAGAGCTAAAATGTAATCAAAAATTCACTTTTCCAGGCATCCTGGCTGCACTTAGCATGTGCAACAAGCCTTTAAACCCCTAGGTGTCCCTAGCGGACGAGTGGTGTCTCAGGAGGGTTTACAAGAGATATACCCACAAAACCTATCCGCATGGTTTTGAAAATGTTATTCGTCTCCAAATTCTGACTATAAGTGTTCGATAAAGTCATTTCGCAAACGAATATGCGTATCTTTATTGTGTACTGCACGTCGGCGTTTCTCAACTCTCATTCTCGAAAGTTCAGCACTATGTTGTCTTGAAATATTTACTGGTGCATGGTTGCAGCGCTGATCATATTCATGTAGCCAATCACCAGGTAGACGCTCATCCTTCGTTATCATATTATGTAAAATGATAACAATTTTCAGGATATATGCAAGTACGTCAGGATTCCACATTGATTTTGCAATACACCAAAGCCTCGCTCTACATCTTTTCGGCAACCCTCTTGCATTGCTGAAAATTTCTGTTTTTATGGGAATATGGATGTTTAATAGACATCACAATAATAGCAATCTCTGGGTATATGTCATTACCAAGATAATATCCCATATCATATGGATGTCCGTTTACCACAAAGTTCACTGATGGTGCTTTCCGTTGATAAGCTTTTTAAAAATATAAGAACGGTTCATCACATTAATATCATTGTTTGAACCGGGCATACCAAAAAATGTATGCCAAAACCAGAGACCATATGACACCACTGCTTCCAACATAATACTTTCACTCCATTTGTACGCAGTGTAAGCCGCTGATTCCGCCGATGGGTATTTATCCCATTTCCAATGCATACAATCTACACTACCCAACATCCCTGAAAATCCCCTATCTTTGTTCTGATTAAGCAACAGTTTAACATCACGCTCAGTTGGTGTGCATGAATATTCTTTCTCATACAAATGCACAATCGTCTTACAAAACCTATGAGTTATTTCCAAAACAATGGTTTCTCCAATTCGTAAGTAATCATCTATTGCATCGGCCGCATATCCATAAGCTAACATTCGTATTGCTGCTGTAACTTTCTGATGATGGGTTAATCCAGGAACGCCACAAGCATCTTTTTTTAAATAAAATAATTATTTATTGCTACGACATCTCCCAATATAGGTTGAAAAATTCTCGTCGCATTCTAAATCTTCTACGAAATATATTAGGTGGAAACGTAGGGTTTCTGTAAAAGTAATCTTTTAAGAGAAGTATTGCACCGACCTCACGTTCTCTTGGTATTTGGATACGAGTATGAGCCCAGTTCATACTAGAAACGATTAATCCCAAAGTAACTGCTTGGTTATTCTGGCTCAATGCAACTAAATCTTCATCTGATGAGTATAAACTATTATTATCATCATCACCAGATGAAGAAAAAGAAGAAGAAGAAGAAGAAGAAGGAGAAGAAGAATAGTCAGTGTTATTCTCATAGTATGCCATTGGTTGTTGATGTTTGCAGTTTTGGTTTGTATAATTGGAGAATCGAGTGTTCAATTTATAGGCATATTAAGATAAGTCTTTGAATGTTGATATGACTACACAATCTTGGTATTTTAAAAATTAACTGAGTTGAAGCAAGTAGGGTGAATAGACGCATCAAACATAAGAAGTGTCGGTTGAGATGACAAGACCAAGCAGATAAAAATACAAAGAAAAAATTAAATATCTTTTTTAAAATGACAATACAAAGCAAATATAAAAGACAAAGCAAAGATTAAAAATTTCTTTGGAGATGACAACACAAAGCAGATGAAAGACAAAGCAAAGATAAGAAAAGTATTTTGAAATGACAATTCCAATCAGATAAAAGATAAATAAAAGATAATAAATGTCTGTTCGAATGACAATACAATGTAAATGAAAGACTACCCATTTGTATCTTGATTCCCAGGCGCCAATCGCGGTGGCATAAAAGGAGGCAAAGATGTTCTCGATGTGTAATTAACTGATGGCATTGTTAAGATGATCCCTGAGCCATGGTATTCCACATTTGTGGTGGCATAGTTTGAGAAAAAGTTCCAAACCCAAGGGGTGGTTGTTGTGTACGAAAATGGGCTAGCTGTAACTTTAAATTGTTGTTGTGATTCTGTAGACCCCGTATTTCTTCATCTTTTGCCATGATAAACTTCATCCTCTCATTCGTTTCATTTAATGTAAACTTATGAAACTCTTGCGCAGCATATTGTTGAACCAGACCATAAGCTTCGACCTATTATAAAAAAAAAGCACATTCTCACGTATTTTTATGTACTCAAAAAAATAAGGTTTGTTGTATACTTACATATGATACTTGTTGTTGAGGCGGAATGGGTACATGTTCATCAGGTTATTGGATGTTGTGTTTAATACGGTCACCAGCATACCCCTATGTTTCGACCTCCCAATCGACTTTGGTGGCATATTTCTGCAAGTTAGTTACATGTCGCCATACTCAATATACAAATCATACGTAACAACATGCACTAATTCCGTTGCATCGACCAAATCGCTTTCCCTTAGCTGATATGCTTCGTCATTATTGAGGTTGGCAATACGAGTAGGTGGGTTCCTGGGAATGCCAAAATTATAATGGTTTTACCTCCAACACCGTTCTCCGAGGTACACGGTATGTTGTCCAAAGAAAATAACTATAAAAAAAATAAACCAATTAACTATCCAAAAATCCAAGAAAATAAAGAACAGTGCTATCAAAATAAATTATCAACTCACAGTGCCTAGCCAAGAAAATACAACCCTTTTATCTGAGAGCTCCGATGATTTCCGTCCAACATCAGTGTTAAGGACTAAGATGGAGGAATCCCACGGTCTCCAGGTCACATCGTCTACAGTCAGCTGATTAAGACAAGTCCTAGAGCGAACAATATCAATATTATTCCTTCTTGTACCCTTCCACCGAGAACTTCTAGGCCATACTGCTTCACTATCATTCGTTGGGTTCTTTTGTTGACATATTCCCAGATATTCGTACCCCCAAAACTAGTATGTCAAGACAACCAACCAAATAAATAAATTACCAACAAAAAAACATTTAAAGGAAGTATAAATAGAATTAAGAAATTTACCTCTAATATTTGGAAGGGTCCAACTAGTGACTTTTGTCCCCTGCCAGATGCGTCGAGTCCCGAATACAATTTCGCAAAAGCACCACCACCCCAGTCATAATTGCCAACTGCATTAAGATCCTCAAAAGCAGCTAACCATCCAGCATAAATACAGTTTTCGGCATTCGAAAAGAAAAATTGTCCCAAAACATACATACAAAAGGCTCTGGCCACTCTCTCAACAAGTATGCTATCATCGTTAACTGCAACCAACATTCCTGGATCAAAATATGTGCTAAAAAATGCAACTGTAATTGCATCTGAAATCTACTGCGCGGGAATATTTTCTCTTTTACAAACTTCATTATCTTTAATTTCTGGAAAAATATACGCTCGGACATATTCAAATTGGTACTTCACCGGGTCATACGGAATATCACTACCAACACCAATATTTAATCTTGTCAACATGACACAATCAAGCGGTGTGAACCCCATCTCACCAAAGGAGAAGTGAAAAGTGTTTGTAGTATCCCAAAAACGCTCAAAAAGATAGTCAATCAATGCATGTGACGAATCGACTACATCCGTAGTCAATAAACGGTCCTTTTCAATAATTTATTTAACCCTAGGGATGTGTTTTATAATACCTGTATATGTCTGAATGACCGATTTAAGGGAACCACGATGTATGTACTTGAATTTTGAATCACTTGAATATGTAATATTTGTAGAAGCGTGAATCTGAGCATCTTCCACGACATTGTAGTTCGCTAACCTGGGAACAGAGACCATATCTTCAGTAGTAGGGTCTACTTCTGGATCCTTAACGGTTTTAGCTTTCTTGTTCCTCTTTTTTCGACCAACGAATCTCGCCGTCACATTGCTCAAAATCTGTGCAAATGGTACATACAAGTTTCAAAATTAAGAGTAATCCTCACAACGCACAAATATAAAACTCTACATTAATCCATAAATCCATAAAAATACAAATTTCATCATTAGAAATGTAAGCCTCGAATTACATAACCAAATGTACAAACATTCATAAATCATCCAAAATATAAAATTCATGATTCACAAAATAGTCCACTAATCAAATTATCAACTCTACAAAATTCATCATAATTCCTTAATTTTATAATTCCATAAACATTCATTATAAAGGAACATAAACATTCATAATTTCAAAATTTCATAAACATTCATATCAAATCAATTAATCAAGAACTTAAAATTAACCACATCCCAACTCAAATTAATCAACAACTTAATCAATTCTAAATTCAAATCAATTAATTCTCATCAATTCTATAAACCCAATTTACAACTTCCAAAACCCTAGAATTATACCCAATTGCAAAATTACAATTTGTAAAACATAATATGTCTATTTCATAATCATATGTTTAATCTTTAAACATATATATACAACTTTAATTAACAAAATATTACATAAATCATAATTTAAACCTACGAAATCCATTAAAATTTATATAAAAGTTTGAGTTTCATACCTTGTCTTGAGATAAACCTAACTTTGATAAGCTTTGTTTCTTTGCTGATAGGGTTTTGCTTGCGTTTTTCAATCGGAAAAGAGGTTAAGAAGAGGAGAGGAGGGTTCAGTTGGATGGTTGAAGTGGTAGGCGTTGAAGTGGTATGCGTCTGGAAGAGTCTGAAAGATGAATGGAGAAGAGAAGAACATAGAAGCTCCGCATGATGAAGCATAATCCTAGACCATCGCCTGATGAAGAACATAGTGACAGGCATTACTCTAGCCAACCGATTCATAAAACGTGCGTATGGCTAAGGTAACGCCCTGGTTCATGATGCACACGAACCAACTGCACGAGGTGAAGATTCACCAGGCGTATGGCTAATGTGACGCCCCATCAGGTGTTCGTCTACACCCACGCCTGTCACTTGGGCATGATGTTACGTGTACGTCCATAATCAAACGTTGTTCTGGGCTGCGTCTCCCACCGAGCGTTCATCTAGCATCCGTCCTAACCAAGCATTTTCACCAGCATACGCCCATACAACACCATTCCAACAGACGAACACTTATATATGTGTCCAACGCCAAACATTAACTTAGTCTTCCGCCTGATCAAAATTTACTCTTCCACCGTTGCGTTTCAGGCAGAGAATAACAAAAAAAAATTGGTATTCAGTCTTTGATTTTAGTCTTTACTCCACTCATGACTGTGGATGCTCTTACGACATAACAATCTACATGAAGACCACGTAAATAAAATTTAAAATCTTATTTTACCGATCGATCAAAAAAATCTTATTTTGATGGATTTCCTTTTCACCCCACCCCAAAATACGACAAAAAGTATTTGAAAGGGTTTAACATTTTGATTTTCATTAATGCGCGACTCTGACTGTGACGCACTGGAAATTTTTTGCTTCCAATGGGTCGGGTGACCCATTAGGCCAGCTCCAACTTCCCAATACGCCACTCGAGAAACCATACTTTAAATTTTCCGTACCAATTCGATCTTACCAAGCAAATGTTCATCGATTTAATTCAGATTGCTTTATAAACTAGCAAGCATTGCTTGTAAATGGGTGAGGAATGGCCAGTTTCCAATGTCAGGGTAGTCGGATACCATCCACCGTCCAGTTGACGGTCTTCCGGGTAGCCATCCGTAGATGGGATCCCCAGTTGGGCATTATGGCCAGTTGCCACCGTCCAGTTGACGGTCTTCCGGGTAGCCATCCGTAGATGGGAATCCCAGTTGGGCCTGGAAACTCACAGTACTAGGTCAAGATCAACAGACCATCTCTTACAAATGATATGAACTACCCAAGAGAGTTAGTAATCATTTCCAGGACAATGGTATGAACTGTCATCATAAACATCAACCATTCTCCTCAGATGATATGAATTGCCTCTAAATGGCAACAATCATCTCTAAATCTCATTTGGTGATATGAATTGGTATCCAACAATCACCCTTCATTTTTTATTAGATGATATGAACACCCTCGAAGAGGCTACAACCATCTCTCAAGGTAGTATGAACAACCAGTAATCTAACTGCAACTACCTCTTACCCACGATATAAATTGCTAATATTACAATCATCTCTGAATAGATGGTATGAACTGCCAAGCAGCAACCAACCCTTTCCCGACGATATGAACAACCTTAAGCAGTTGTGCTGAACCGCATATCGGCTGCCTACGTACCCTCTCCGTTGCTCGAAGGGATCAAGCACGACCGTAGTTCGTCTTTATTTAGATAGTATGAACTACTAACAATGGTAGCAACTATCTCCTACGTTAGATAGTATGAACTGCTTACAGTAGCAGTAACTATCTCTAACATCACACAGTGTAGATAGTATGAATTGCATAACAACAACTATCTCGAACTTATCTTATCACCGACAGTAATAAAATCACCATTCGCGAGGACTTCCATGCCAACAAATCAATATCTAACGCATTAATCAATGAGATAGGTACGCCCGGAACTTGTAGCCATTATGACCTCTATTTTTCTTGGGACTTTTCTCAAACACTTGATATGCGGTTTTATTAGTGTTGAGAGGTGTGTTTTTCCTTATAGTCTCAAGCTCCTTTAGCTTCTATACCTGCAAATTCTCTTTCTAAGAAGAACCCGAGTTCCCTTATCATTTCAGAACGCTAAAGACAATCAGAATCCAAACCATTTATATCTTAAAACCAACGGCAACACAGCACACATACAACCTTAAGTAATGTCATTTGTATCTTATCATACGAGTTCATATCCTAACAATTAAATCAACTAATAACACACAAACAAAAAGGTTAAATGTAGATGGCATTCTAAATCCATAACGAAATTAATCAATTAATATTATGGAGTCACAGAACTGAAACATAGCTTAGTTATGTATTACACGCATACACACATTAAAACATGGACACTACTCTGCCATTGAAACATGCTTAAAATGGTACACCATTCATAGCTTCAACATTTGACAAATACTACAATGGCTAGTTGCTGCACATACAACTTAATGTAGACCTAAATACTATGATCAAAGGCAATTCAGTAAGGCGTCAATCCAATAGATCATGGCAAGAGACTTATATTAAGAGATATATATTCATTTCAGAATTTAGGCATTAAGTTATGGTTCATATACTATTAAGCAATAAGTTTTAGTTCCGGCTCGATATGGCAACACCTAGTATCAGTATAGTATTAAGTTATGGTTTATGGTATTTTCCATTATCACCTTAAGAAATAAACTAGGTTCATGAAATCATGCCATCAAGCCAAAGAACATAAAATGACAATACGAATCAGACAACATACATATACGAAGTTTAGCAAGTGAGCTCAAAGAGTTGTTAAACACTTAAGTTATATCATAAGAAGATCATTGGTGCAAACAGATTTCATTTCTAAATTGGTCTGCGCTAGTCACATGCATATCAACCACATACGAACCATCATTCGCCATCCATTTTCATATGGTAACAATAGGTACAGATACATAACCAATGCACAACGTTTACAATTATATATGATGTAATCAATGTAAACGCCATGTGTGACAACACTTCTTAAAACAGGTGTAAGTAACAGTTTATATATCGGAATGGAGCACTTAATATCAGCTTGGGATCGTCGTCTAGAGATCTTAATTTGATCAGAAGAGACCTTAAGCTAGTTCTATTTCTAAAGCGGTTAAAATCGTTGCCAAACAGATCTGACATATAACCAAGTTCTCCAGTTTTTCATTTTTCCAGTTTTGGGTGTCCATATTGTAAAATTCATATAGACTTTGTTACTTAATGGAATTCAAAAAATAATATCTCGATGGAAACTAGAGAAGTCCATATACAACTTCTTAGAAGACTTCAAGGGCTAGTTCAGAGTCTAAGTGCACCATAAAAGCCCTGCAAAAACGGTGAAACGAACCATTTTCCAGGAAATTCAGCACCATCATGTTGTATTTGCAGTGCGATAACTCCTAAAGAAATGAACTAAATCATGCATGCTATAGCTTTTCCGAAAGATCCCGCAACCCTCTACAAGTTCTTAGAAGAAAACCAAGGCTAGTTCAAAATCTAAATATTCCAAAATCCCAAGACAAAACCATGACAGGACCTGCCATTTCAGTTCTGACTGCAGTGGTGAAGAATGACCCTAAAGACAGACTGCTACAGTCACAAAGAACACACATACATTTGTAGAGTAATGTGAAGAACAAGTAAGTGTCTATGATGATTTAGGAGTACTTGTTTCACTTTTCAGCAGTATCTAATAATAATCATCAACCCGTCCTTAATGCACATACCACTAATCAAATGGAAAAACCTAGTAAATGTTGTTGCCTAAAGGAAGATATTACTACATAATCAAGCATCTACATACATGCTAGACTTCACTTCAGTTTTAGATGCCAACAGGCTCAAGTACGGACGCATTCACCTTCCAAAACACTACTAAAACAGGATTTCTGCGATCTATTGACATGCACCCCTGCTGTGTGCACACAACGACTACTAATTACTTGTTATTTCAAAAACTGGGGAAAGCAAAGTGAAGTACTCAATAGTCCCAGAAAATTTAGCACTAACAATACAACATACTTAGATCCATGTTTCTGTGTAGGTAACAAAATATCTAGCAGTGACCAGCCTAGTGAAGATTTGTAGTCAACAAGATTATCTTTACAACAACACAAATCAGCAAATATCCAACACAACAATCAATGGAAATCCAATTAAGAACAAGAAGATGACACTGGATGGAAGTCCAAATAGAAATGAGTTTGAGACTTTATTACCTAATGGATTTTAGAAAATGCTGAAAATCTCAATTATGTGACATATGCACTGGTAATATAGGTGTGAGAGAATAAAATCTGAGGCACGCGTGTTTGAAAACTATTGGAGAAGTAATGAGTTATGATGAGACGAGAAACACTGAAAAAAAGTCTTTTGAAAGCGTTGAATTGACAGCTGCAAAATCTTTAAAGTGATCCTGACAATATTAATGCATGACCGACACGTGGGTTGCGGGAAAGTAAGGCACACTGCACAAAACAGATAGCCTTGCTGTATGACTTACACGTAGGTAGAGGGAAAGTAAAGTGCACTGATCAAGACAGACAGCTTTAATTGCTCGACTGACAATAGGTTGCGGGAAACCTGACACAATAAAGAGTAATAATGAGTATCGATGCATTACTGACACATAGCGACTCTCTAAGCAGCGAAACACAAAGAATTAAAGCATATCGAATCACTTTAATAGCTACGTGTCTAACATGCCATGATTCAAGTAAAGTCGCAACAGTCATTCCAATCCAAAATAATAACTTAACTATGAAGACCGCAGGAGAAGTGCGGGATAATCCGTAAGAAACTACGGGAAACAGGCAGTACGCAGGCTAAGACTTGCGGAAGGAACGATCAGACCGTGCGGGAATTGCAAATAGGCTTTGCGGAACTACACATTGCACCAAGAATGGATAAGAATAAATTTGTGGAAATGTAGATTGGTGGGCTCCATCAACTAAGCTATAAATACCAACCTCATTAATAGGAAAGGGGTTGAGAAATCAAAAGGGAAATTAGACTGAAGTCATTGAACTAATACCAAAGGGCCTAGGTATGAAATTTATGTAATTGTTTTAGTTCATTTGATTCATGATTAACATGATTATGATTTATATGAAGTCATCTCATTAGTATAAATTATTTCTCTTTTCTTTTCTTCTATATAAATGTAAATTTGATCATACCAATGGATCCAAACTATTTATTTTTGGATGTAAATAGTTTTGTTGATTGAATCACATTAAGTCTTGTGTCATTTCATTTTACTTTGATAGCTTTGTTTTTACTTTCAAAATGTTATGGTGAAGCGATTCAGGATAAGAAAATGTATTTTGTTGGAGTTTATACACTTTTGGTTGTGATCCCAAAGATGTCAGATTTTTGGTAATCACAATTTGGCGCTAGAAACATGGACGAGTAAAGAATTTATTCTACCTGACAAAATTTTGTTGTTAAAATATTGAGTCATATTCTATTTAAAAAATTTTCTCTTTAAAGAGCAGTAATTTAGGTTCATATGAAAAGGTTGAAAAGTATGATTTTTTCTAAAACTAGACAGTTGATGAATATATAAATTTGGTTGTTATGATTAATTTTCTTTATTTTTCACCATTCTGTACCATAGTTCTCAAATTCAAGAAATGTTCACTTAGCAACATGTCATATTTATTAGGTCCTTGATTTTTGTTTCCAACTAAATTTTTGATACTGTGATAATATGTACCATTTGGTTTCAACCAAATTGTGTTGCAAATTTATTGAGAAGGATAAAATCTTTTGAAACACATAATTCATTACTTGAGCTCTTTTAGAATACTGGACAAGAAATTCCTATACCAACACGAGTTTGAGTTCAGAAGAAATTTCATCACCACAAAAGTACATACAAATGAGGACAATGTCACATAGAGGCGTGCAGGATCAAGATGCCAATTCAGGCAATCAGGAAAGTAATGCTATAGGAGTTCCTCAACAAAAAGAAATACCGAGAAGATCACAAGAGCAAGGACCCAGTAATGACCACATAAGTGATTCTGAAGCCCACACAACTAATCGTTCATCTCAAGAAAGTTCTCAAAACAGTATTGATCATGTTCGACAGTTAATGGAAGAAATGAATGCAATGCAAAAGGAACAACGAGTTTGTGCGGAACAAATTGTATTGTTGACCAGATAAAATCAAGCACTTAAAGAAAGAGTCCAACACGGTGCGGAACCGTCAATAACTAAAACACAGGGACAACAAGCAAGCTCCAGCAGACCTGCACGAAGAAGAACGAAGGTTAATAGAGATCAAAGAGTAATGGTGGTGCAACCCTTGAGTCAACAAAATGAACCAGACAGATTCAATTTTGATGGATCAAGGTTGCATAACGGCAGGTGGCAAAAATACTATGAGGATATGGAACAAATGCGGGAAGAAATTAAAAATTTAAAGAATAAAGAAGGTCGAAGATTAGAGGAAGTGTTAAAATAAGCCCGAAAGACACCATTGGCACCACACCTGGCATATACATCAATACCGCACGAATGTAGTGTTCCCCTTTTCGAATGTTACGATGGAACGAAAGACCCAACGACTCATTTGAGATATTACAATCGTTGTATGAAACGTTGGGAACAAGATGACGTTGTTATGTGCCGGTTTTTTTCTTCGAGTTTGAAAGGAATAGCTTTGGCGTGCTATGAAAATTTACCAGAAGGTTGGTAAATTCTTATACGCAGTTAACCCGCAAGTTCTTGGAAGCGTACATGTACAATCTGCCAGCAGATGCAGGGATGGATAAGCTGTACTCACTTGCTCATCAGCAGAAGAAACCATTCGAGATTATACAGATCGTTGGCAAACGATATGCCAAGCAATTGGGGATGTAACTCCAGAGGTTGCGATCAACATTTATAAGTGGGTAATCGCCCATCGGGAAAGCCAACTCTTTGTAGATATCCATAATATAAATCCAAAAACCAAAGGAGATCTCAGAGATATCATTGAAAAATGTACAAGATTGCAAGACATTCAGAGGCAACATCCGATAAAAATATCACCACCACAAGGGAATGCAAAAAGGGCCAATTCAATAGAACCATCGTCCGGAACCGGAAAGAGGTTTGCGAGAAAATATCTGAATAATGAATCAAAGCGAACAAAGATGGACGAAAGAAGAAAGTTTATCCAACAATTTGAGGAACAAATCTTTACTAAACTCAATATTCCTTATTCTGAAATTTTAAATGCAATAGAAAATAGACCAGATTTTCATTGGCCACGAACAAAAGAACAACAACCTGAACATACACAAAATTCAAAAGAGTAATGTGAATACCATTGTTGTCGGAGACATTCCACAAACCGATGCAGAAATTTAATAATGCAGGTGCAAAGGTTAATTGACGCGGGGAATTAAAAGAATTCATTCAAACAACTGATCCACTACCAAGGCTTAATAAGGGAAAAGTAGTAAATATTCCTCAAAATAATCAAACTATAAACATGATCATATATTCTGAGTCAGGCCAATCATCCATGAGTGCAACGATCAATATGAAATTGCATAAAAAAGTCCGCAATCATGAAGTCTTCAAGGTTGCGGGAAGAGTTACTGAATCATGGGAAGGATGGATGGCGTCCCCATTAACTTTTTCTGCAAATGAGGTTGATCAACAAGTTAAAATCCACAACGATCCATTGGTACTTTTATTGCCTGTATCGGGATGGAACGTAAGGAAAATTCTTTTGGATGGGGGAAGTTCCCTTAATGTGCCGTTGTATTGTACCTTTCGAAAAATGGGATTACAAGATGGTCAGTTAACTCCTTCTTGTTATAAAATTTATGGGTTTAATGGATTAGCTTCAAAACCAAAAGGGGAGATCTTGCTTGATGTTGCGGCAGGTCCGATAGTATTTTGACGAAATTCAGTGTAGTGGAAGCTCCGTCTCCATACAATACCATCGTCAGTAGGCACTGGGTTCATCAGTTAAAAGGAGTAACCTCAACGTACCACCAATACTTGCGGTTTCCAACACCACAAGGAGAAATGGAGATAAAAGGAGATCAAAGTGAAGCAAAATCTTGCATCCTATCTGAAGTTCGTATGAATGAAGAATGACAACATCAACAACAAAACAAGAAAAATGAACGCAAAATGAAGGAAAAAGAAGATTCCCTAGAGCAGTATATGAGTCAGGGTGATGGGAAAAAAGTGATAAATGAAACAAGTGAAGATGTTGAAGAAAAAGGAAGCACATCAAAAGCAGATCAAGGGAATCATCCAGCATAGCAACCAAAGGGGGCTCCCACATTTTTAGGAGCTCCCAAACCCACATTAACCCCAATAGAGGAAACCAAAATTGTTAATATAACAACAGAAGAGTTTCCCAAGCTAATAAGGATTGGGACGTTGATGGAGACGGAAAGGGAGCGAAATTTGATCTTATTACTTCGAGATTTTGAAGATATATTTGCATGGAAAATGGAGGACATGCCAGGTATTGACCCAAATATTGTACAACACGAACTGCATATACACCCCGATGCCACACCTTTTCGGCAACGTATATGTAAAGTTGCGCCTGAATACCATGAGTCAGTAGAGAATGAATTAAAAAAGCTCATGGATGCGGGATTTATCCGAGAGGTGCAATACCCGACTTGGATCTCTAACATGGTGATTCTACTAAAGAAGAATGGAGGTGTTAGAGTTTGCATAGACTTCACCAATTTGAATAAAGCATGCCCGAAAGACAGTTATCCACTCCCCAGCATAGATCAGTTGGTAGACGCTGTTGAAGGTCATGAAGCCTTATCCTTTATGGATGGACAATCAGGGTATAACCAGATCGCACTAGATGAAGAAGATCAAGAGCACACTGCATTCTTTACTCCACGCGGTTTGTATTATTACACCACGATGCCATTCGGATTAAGAAATGCCGGAGCAACATATCAACGACTGGTTGACGCAATTTTTAAACCATGGATAGGACATAATCAGGAAGTTTATGTGGATGACATGTTAGTAAAAAGCAAACTTGCAACAAATCATTTACAAGATTTGAAAGAGATATTTCAAGCCTTGCGGAAATATAGAATGAAGGTCAATCCTGACAAGTGCATTTTTGGGGTCACTTCAGGGAAGTTTCTGGGTTATTTAGTTACTAAAAAAGGAATCGAAGTTGATCCTGTAAAAGTTCAAGCAACAGTAGACATGCCATCTCCGAGGAATGTTAAAGAAGTTCAGAAGCTAAATGGATGTTTAGCCGCATTAAGCAGATTTATCGCAAGATCATCGGAGAGATGCAAACCCTTTTTTGATGTTTTAAAAAAGAAAAATAAATTCGAATGGAATGAGAAATGTGAGCAAGCTTTTCAAAATATCAAGGTTTACCTCGCAACATTACCTGAACTGCAAAAGCCAAAGCCTGAAGAAATTCTACCCTTACATATTACGGCAACCGAAGACGTAGTAAGTGCGGAGTTAGTCCGGACCAATGAAAAGATTGAAAAGCCAGTGTATTACATTAGTAAGACTTTGAACCCTGTAGGAATAAATTATACGAAAATTGAACAGTTAATCTTAGCACTGGTGTTTGCTACCCAAAAACTACGTACATATTTTCTGACATATAATATGCGGGTACCAAGCAAAGCACTATTAGAGTCAGTACTAAAGAATGCAGGAAAAGTCGGACGAATATCAAAATGGAATGCACAACTCGAGCAATTCAACATATTATTCGAATTACAAACTGCACAAAAGTCGTAAATTTTGGCTGATTTCCTTGCGGAATTTCCGCTTGACGATAATTTCGAAATTCAAGGTTTGTCCGGATTTAAAAATGAACATGTTTCATCTTTCATTTCCTAATTTTTATTGACATTGGTTACTTATTATTTTATGATACAAAATTTCAAGGTCTAGCCGGAATTGAAGATGATGACCCTCAAGATATCTTGAATTCTGTAAATCCCAAAAGATGGGAAGTATTTGTTGACGGATCCAGGAATAAAGAAGGTGCTGGAATTGGAATCGTAGTTACAACTCCTATAGGGGATAGAATGGTACATTCATTCCGCCTGGATTTCGATGAACATACAAATAATATAGTGGAATATGAAGTTGTGGTTCACGCCCTCAGACTTATCATTGAGTTAGGGATAAGCGATGTCCGACTCACAAGTGATTCACAATTAATAATTCGACAGGTTGAATTAAGATATCAAGCGTATGATGAAGACTTGATAGAATATAAAAATCTTGTGCAAAGACTGGCGCTTCAGATTCCAAATATAACCTTTCGGCATCTATCCGGAGATAAAAATCGACATGCTGATGCATTAGCATAAATTTCTTCAATGATAAAGGATCGAAATACAACAGCGGTAAAAATTGGGCATATTTATGAACCATCAATCAAGTTGTGGGCATTTGAAAATATGAAAGAACAAATAAAGAAAGATATTGAAGACGTAACTATCCAAAATAAAGGAAATTTCTCGTACAAAATAGAAAATCACCAAACCGAAGAAGATTGGAGAGTTTCGGTCCATCAATATTTTCAAAATGGAATATTGCAAATTCTAAAGAAGCATGGAAGGTGCAATCAAGATCTGTAAATTATCAGTTGCGGGATGAAATTCTTTACCGAAAGTCTTTTTGGGACCGTTACTTCGATGTGTATCACGAAAGGAAGGGCTGCGAATCCTCAAAGATATACGTTATGGTGATGCGGGAAATCATAGCGGAAGACAATCACTAGCTTTAAAGGCAAAGACGGAAGGTTATTATTGGCCATTTATGCATAAGGATTCGGAAAACATGGTAAGAAGGTGTGAAGAATGGCAACGTTATGCAAAAAAGATAAAAGCTCCCGTAACAGAACTTAATTCGGTGCTCAGCCTTGGCCATTTGTAAAATGGGGGATAGACATTGTTGGACCATTGGTACAAGGAACTAAAAAGAGAAAATATTTGATTGTAGCCACAGATTATTTCACTAAATGGGTTGAGGCTAAAGCTCTTGCACATATTAGAGATACCGATGTTTTTAAATTCATATTTGAGAATATAATCTGTAGATTTGGAATTCCGGTGGCCATAGTCTCGGATAATGGACAACAATTACAAGGAAAAAATATTGATATGCTTTTTGAAGCATTTAATATTCAAAAGAATAAGTCTACTCCGCTTTATCCGCAAAGCAATGGGCAAGCTGAAGCAACAAATAAGACAATTGCCATGAATCTAAAGAAAACTCTTGATGGTCACCATAAACGGTGTTGTAAATAGCTTCATAATACATTATGGGCATACCGTACAACTAGAAGAGAATCCACTGGAGAATCACCATTTCTTCTTACTTACGGGTCATAAGCAGTCATTCCAACGAAAGTCATTCTAGAGGCATGGGAGAAAAATTTAAATTCAGATTTAATGTTGGAAAAGTTGGATGATCTAGAAGAAAGAAGAGAAGTTACATTTCAAAAAATGGAGAATTATCAAAGGAGACTGGCAAGAAAATACAGTAAAAAAGTAAAGATGCGGAATTTTGTAGAAGGACAATATGTTCTGCGGTAAATCCCGGAATACCAAAGAGATAAAGCAGCGGGAAAATTTGCACCTTCGTGGGGAGGACCTTATATTATACAAGGCATTGCAGGACAAGGATCGTACCACTTGCGAAATATGGATGGAGGAATTTTGCAACATCCTTGGAACGCCCAATATCTCAAACCCTACTATCCTTGATCCATAATGCAATTGTGCAAATAAAAAAAAATTGTATTTGAAATAGGTAATGCATATTTAATGTAATCTTCCTAAAAGATCCAGATAAATATCTATGACTATGAGATTTATCATAACAGAGATGTTTAACATCGTATTGGTTTTATATCAGGTACTCTCCACTTCGGGAATTGCTCACAGGTAGCAATACGATTATACGACAATCCGAGTTCATATTAGGTAAAGCTACAAATGTAACCTCTCTAAGAAAATCCATATGAATGTCTATGAGTGTATGACTATTGGGTCTTTCGCCAACAGGGGTGACTAATGTGATTCTAATTGTTGTATCTTTCTCCATTTTAGGAGACTTTCGGGACCGCATCCTAACTTCCTCCTGGCCCGAGTGGAGTTAGACATGTGCTACTCCCATAATATAACACAAGGTATAAAAACATCCTTGCAATTAAAGTAAAGTACACTCATACAATAAATTGATAATTAATATATATTCAAAATCTATTTTGTAGGAACAAAGTTACAAGGAAAAATGAAAAAGCAACTGCAATAAAGGAATGAAGAAGAACAAACAACAAAAAGAAAGCTAATAAGCATGAGTAGTTCCTTTGAAGGGGGGATTGTTTGAAACATCTCGGCGCTTATAAACTGTTGTAAATCCATCAACTTCTACTCTATCAAGAGTGTTATTGACTTCTTTCGCAATTTTAGCTTTAGCTTCAACTCTTAACCATTCAATATAAGCTTTTCTATTTGCAATTTCCACCTTGAATTGAGTTATTGCAGTTTCACATATCTGGACTCTATTTTTCAAAAAGTTTATTTTCCCTCTTTCGGTAGCTAAATCCCGAACAAGGCTTTCGTTCTTCAAAGCCTCATGCTTTAGAAGAAGAAAGTTCAAGTTGAGCTTGCGCTTGATCGGCTTTTGTGGAGGAAAGCTCAAGCTGAGCTTGTGCTTCCTTAACCTTAACAGAAGATAACTCAAGTTTTTTATTGAGTTCTTCAATCCTAGAAGTTGCGGCACCAAGCTCTCCCTAAGCCTTAACAGCTCTTGCTGTTGTATCCTTAAACTTTTCTTCAAAACCTGAAATTAAAGTAACGAATTAATAAACAACGGAATAATATTAAATTTGGAGTTTGCGATCAAATAAGATACCTCTTGCAAGGGATTCAAACTCTTCTAGCTCACGAACCATGGCATCTTTCGTAATATCAAGGAAATCATATTCTTCTGAAAGCCTGCTGTAATTGGCTTTAAGTTGTTCAAGATGCTGTTGACACTGAGATAACTCTGTTTCATTATCCCGCAAATGGTTTTAACTTAGATGTGAATTTGGCCATTTCTTTGTGTAACCGGAAAATATTGCTCCCGCGATGAAGAACAGAATCAGATAAGTTTAGAATTCTAGTTTGAGCATCCGAAAGGGCTTTTCCCATGGCATAAGCCTCTGCAATAGAGTTGTCTCTGTCTTCAATAACTGAGCGATAAAATATGAAGGAAGTTTTGAATAACCGAATCATGACTATCCACAAGACCATTGAATTTTTTCTTGAATTCCACATTCTCATTATTAACTTTTACGACATGATCTCTTAACTACGTAATCCTATGCTGCATCCTAGATACAAGTTCTGAATCCCCCGGTGATCCCATAAAGTAGTTCAGAAGACGAGAAATAAAATAAAGGAAAAAGTAACTAAAAAAAAGAAAAAAACCTTGGTTCTGAAGATTCAGCACTTGTTGGCGGAGTTTATCATTCTCCCGCTGCAGGTCCAAGGCATCGGTTTCCACAGCTCTGAATTGGGACTCCATCATGGAGGACCTCGCGCCTTGTAGAATTGATACGCAGTGTGTAAGGCGCTTTGACCCCGACCAAGCTACAAAATTAAAAATATAATTAGAAAAGGGAATAAGAAGAAATTAAGAAGTAAGTTGACAATTAAAATACCTGTACAAGAGTTTGTTGAGGGAAGGAATACACTTGTCCATCCGCAAGTGCAAGTGTATCCGCAAGCGAAGAGGGCTCGATGATGCGGAACGAAGGATCAACATCTTCTCCTTGATATTTTAACCAAGCATCTCTAACCACATCGTATTGAACAGCTTCCATAGATTTGCGCAATCGAGAAACCGAAGAACTATCGGATTTGACAGGAAGAGAATTGAATGGAATGGAGAGAAGATTCTTTGACATGAACCATCTGAAAGCTTCTTCTTCTTTATTTAAGAAAATAGAAGCCTCCGTGGTTTCCTTTCTTCTGCTCGATTGAGGAAACTCTGGGTTCCGTTGAGTTTCATCAGCATCAACCCCGCTCACACCAGCAAGCCTAACAGGAATAGCTTTTGTCATGATGCTTGAGGGAATATTATTCGCTGTACTGGTGCTTTCCGGATCTTATGTTTCCGCCACTTGTGCTTGCGGGGCCACCTCTGTTTCCGCGACATGTGATTGCGGGGCCACTTCTGTTTCCGCAACATGTGCTTGCGGGGCCACTACTGCCTCTACAACAGATGCCTGAGGGTTGCGATCTTCTTCATTAGTCGTCTCATCTTCATTAGAAGCAGTTTCAAGCGGCTCATCCCCAGGTAGAGGAGAGAATTGAAGATAAAAATAAGGATCAGTGACAAAAAATTGATCCGAGGAATCCTTCGGAATCTGCGAGGTTTCTTCCACGGCATCATGTTGTCCCGCAGATTCGAAGTTCGTTAGTAGAAGGGGAATACGTTGACCTCCTTCTTGCCTTTTTACAGCAGAACTTCCTTCACCCCTAGAGCGTGGATAATGGAGAGGAGAATCATGAATCTCACCCTCTTCCCTATCTGTAGAAGCACGGGGCGCGCCTTTCGCTTTCTTCCGACCCTGTAAATATACGCAATGCTTCATCAAAGGAAATTCTAAAAGCAATATATAAGAAGTCAGCGGATAAAATAATACCTTTTATAGAAGAGATGCGGCCTTTCGTTTTAACCTCGTTTCATCATAAGTGCCTTCATCATCCAGCGGCTCAGTCTCCGACTCAATTTGCGACTATAAAAAGAAAAAGAAGAAAATTTTTTACTATCAAACGAAAACTATACTCTAAGCAATACATTTATACTCAAGCAAAACTACGTACCTCGTTGAAAAGAGCGAACTTGAAATCAGAAAAATTTAATCTGTAAGGGCAATAATGATAGACACATTTATGTGTCTCATTTCGTCTCGTTCTTGTATTAATTGTCTTCATATTTTGTACTAATAATATGATTTTATGTATTCTTAAGGTTTTTGGAAGAATAAACTTTTGTGGAGAAAATTGGCTTAAAAAGTGTTAAAAACACCCTCAACAAAAGTGTTAAAGGCACCTTCATATTGGATTAGGGCACCCCTTGGATTTGATAAAGGCACCCAGGTTTTACTAAAGGCATCCACCTCTTTTGAGTTTAAAATGAGAAATTGCGGGAATTTAACTCTAATCAATATACGAATCTATGAACAAGATTTGGTGATTATTTTGGAGATATTTGGAGATAACTGTACTCTTACTCCATTAAAAGTATGAGTCACACAAGATCAAAACAATAAAACACAAAATATCTTATTTCTTCCAAAATCTTATCACTCGGGATTGATTGGAGAGAAAATATTCTCGATTAAGAATCAGCTATACATTTTATTCTCAAGATCTTAAGAAAGCACAATATCAAGAGGCTATTACTCTCGAATCTGGATATGGAAACAGGATCGAATCATGATCGAAGAATATTGCCGGAAATATTTCTCATCGATAAAAGAAAGATCTGTGGAAGATTTTAAGAAGAGATTCGAGCTTTTGGGAGTTCAGTATAAATAGGGGAATGTGTAGGAAGCAAAGGTGGGGGGGTCTGAAGAGACCAAAAGCTCATAATCAAGAATCAGAAATTCTGCTCGTGATGATCATGATGAAGAAGATGAAGAAAATGTTGCCAAAAGTTTGAATAAATCGTTGCCGTAGCTGTGTATCACCGTCGCCTATTCTTTTGAAGTCAGCTCTTTTGTAACAGCTAGCAACGATATCTTTTCTTCTCTGTAACATTTATATCCGTAGCAAACATTCTGTGTCAATAATTTTCCCTCTTGTAAACACCTTTTTGAGCCATGAATGAGTATTTTGAGAATGTTTTCAACATGAGGAGCTAAACCCCATTTGATGAGGTGACGGAGGAAGCCATTGTTTCAATAAAAGTGGTACATTTCTATTTTTAATTAATTTTTGCAATTTCTTTTATGATTATCTGCCTTGATTAAAAATTTGATTAAATGATTTTTATTAAGCAGTTGTGATTTCGTTAGATGGTATATGCTTTGCCTAGGGTTTAGATATTCCATGCTTTTGTTATACAATTGTTATTCTAGAAATCTACTTATTGCAATATTTTAGAATCAAATTAAACGAAAGAATTGCATGAATATTGAGTAGATTGAATCACCTTAATTGGTTAATGGTGAAATTCATAACCTCAGTAATTTGTGAATATCATTTTCATCTTTTGTGCATAGTTGTAGTTTTAAAAAATTAGTTTATTCAAATCTAAATTCATTCTTCACAAGTTCGAGAGAACGACACTCTATTTACCACAATCTACAATCACATCAATTTTTGGCGCCGCTGCCGGGGACTTGTTTTTAGATTCGTTTCTAGGTTTAATTTTTTTTTTTTTAGGTTAATTAGATTTTTATTTTATTTGTTCTATTTTACGTTTTTGGGTATTGTCTTTGTGTTACAGGTTTTGGATCGAAAAGAAATTGGAGTCAAAGAAATATTTGGGATTAAAGACTTGTAACTAGAGACAAAGCAAAAAGAACGGAAAAGAAGACAAAGTTTTCTTTATTTTTAGAAAATTTGTTTTTTAGATTTTTTTTTTAGAAAAAAATGTATTAGGAGTTATTTTATTTTTGTAATTATTAGGTATTTTTCTGTTTTTTGTTATTTTTGGACTTTGAACTTTTGGACATTATTTTTATTTTATTTTTTTAACCCTACGGAAGGGTATTAAATATAAACTGCACAGGGAAGGACGACAATTACGATATTGTCTCGGCCCCCTCGGGTTCGTACACTGACATAGGAGTCGGTGGCCTGAGTCGACTACAACCGATTCATCCCCCGTCTGGTACGGGAGGTAAGACTCTAACCACCCACGAATCCCTTTTCAGTGGGTTTTCTGTATTCCTTCGTAATGCATATATGTTGAGGACTTGGATACGGAATTAATTTTCTAGTAAAGGGCAAGGACTGGCCATATAAGATAAGGACTCGGATTTCATCACCGTTTCCTTCTTGCCCGCCTTAGGAACACGTTACCTAACGCGAACCTAAGCCTAAAATTTGACTAGAAAGAGACCTATAGGGTAACGAGCTTATTGGAAAATCATTCAAAAGGACTATATTGGTTACTTTGTTAGCATAACTTAAAGTTCATGATGATTATTTTAAGTTGAATAGAGCCGCCTTGTAACCCAGGGAAAAGTTGCCAAAGAGGCAGGGTTATCAAAACTCCTTAGAGCTTATCCTGCTTCTATTCGACTTAATCTAATTCAGATTGTTCTAAGAGATTTGCTAAAACTGTAACTAGTTTCCTTTTGGAAGAATAGAAGCTGGTCTAGAAACAATCTAAGTGGAGCCATCATGCTTTTTGTTTGCTAGATTCAGTAGGTTTGATTTGGTTGAGTCGGCCTTGTTTGTGTATGTTTAGAACCCCTTCCTGTTAGGATTTATTTTCTTAGATTTTTTTTGTAAATTTATTAGGATTTTTTTTTAGAAAATGTCGAACTGGTATTATGAGTACCAATACAATGAATATCCGACTGAATTTCAAAATAGACATTACCCATACTATCAACATAGTGTGGATAGTACTTGGGACCACTACCAAGGTTATGGTTCATACCAAGGTGATCCCAATTACTATTCATACATGCACCCGTCTTTTGAACATAAAAATGAGCAAAATTCGAGTTCTTTGTCTTGGAGGGATGACCTAGAGCAGTTGCAACCTCGTAATCATCATGAACCTATTATGCCTCTAGAAGAATCACTCAAGAAGTTATCTAAGATGACACATAGGTTTAAATTAAGTGTGAGGGAAAAAAATAGTAGTCCAACTCTTTCTCAAGAAGAACCACTCAAGTTGTTGCAACCTAGTACTCATCATGAACCTATTATGCCTCTAGAAGAATCACTCAAGCAGATAGCTGAGTATAACAAGCAAATAGCTGAGAATAACAAGCAGATGATTGAGGATAGAAACAGGTTCATGTTAAGTATGAATGAAATATATGCAAAGAATAATATTGCTCAAAATGATCTTAATTGCCAATACAGTGTTTCCACTTTTACCCTTGATAATAATGACGAATATTTACCTAATTTAGAGGACAAGGTTAGAATAGAAGACACTACGTATTTAGAAAAAGTTCAAACATCTTCATATTATTATGATGATGATTATACTGTTGATGAAGAAATCCGCAGTCATAATGACGAGGAAATTGAGCATAATGATAATAATGTTATCTCTAGTTTAAATCCTAATAATATTAATGATTATTCACCTATTCAAAAGGAAGAGGATTTGACTAGAGATAACATTACTTTGGACGGAGTAATATTTCCTTGTTCTTATGAGTATGATGATGTTTTAGAGGAACGAGTTTGTCCTGAGACTAGTGATTTGGAGTCTAACGACTCGAAGACAATAGTCTCTGACGAAGATGATAGACTCATAGAGAATTTTAACGTGATAGAGGATGATTTGGTTCAGGTTGATAGAATTTTTTCCCCAGTGGATTTTGATGTCTTAGACACCCAACCTTTTCAAGTCCCAGAGGCTCAAGTACCAGTGATCTTAGGTCATCCCTTTTTAGCTACATATAATGTCGTCATCAACTATGGAAATGGAATAATTAATTTTTCTTTTGGTAACATGACTATTGAACTGAATCTATTTAGTATGAATAGACAACCTTCTTGTAAGATCTATGATTTAGAAGAAGTGAACGTAACTGGCACTTCAGTTCAGAAATCTTTACCAAACACTTTGTTAGAAGATCCATTAGAGAAATGCCTAGCCCACTTTGGGTTTGATGTTGACGATGATAGTGTTATTAATGAGGTGAATACTTTGTTAGATTCTACCCCTTTGATGGACACTTATAATATTTGGAAAGCTAAGTATGAACCTTTACCAGTTTCTAAGTCTACATTATTTCCTCTTATAGAAGAAGCTGAGTGTAGTTCTGACCCTAAAGACCCTAGGATCTAACCAATGGATTTGAGTCCATCTGAAAGTAGTTTTTACACTAAGTTTGGGGGTATCAATGATTCTTGTGATTATCAAGTATCCCTGCTTAAAGTCCCTCACTTGGGACTTGACATTTATGCCTCTACCATATTGCGAGATTATCTTCATACACTGTTTCCCGAACCCAATGATGTCCAGAAAGAAGTTCAGTTGTTAGAGACCCATCCTCTGGTTGATGTGGTTTACTCAGGAAATAATACCAAGGTTGACTTTTTTTTCCCACCAAAATATTTTCTTCCATATGTGGGAACGTATGAATTTCAAATGTGTCAGCTACTATAATTTGGAACTAAACCTAATTATTATAGGAAATTAGAATCGACACATCTTCTCAAGAATGACCACCACTTTCTTGTTTTCAATTGTGGTCAACTGTTCTGGTCAAATCTGATTGACGTTAGGGACCCATAACTTTTCAGGTTATTATTATATGGTCCGTAAGTTGTGGCTAATCTTTTCTTAGTCTGGCTGAAGACTTTAAACTTAGCACTTCTTGGGAGGTAACCCATGCTCATGCAACACGGTAATATCCTTCCTTAACTCCTTTTATTCAAGTGCTAACAGTTTCTCCTTGTTCAATTTTTTTTTAATCATTTATTTTTAGAACATTGAGGACAATGTTAGATTTAAGTTTGGGGGTATGGGAGAAACTTTTAGTTGCAATATGAAACTTCAGAGTCTAGAAACTTGTGAACAATTCAGGATGACACTAACTATTCTAGGTAGATGGAAACATAACTCTTTTTATATAGGAATTGGTGTGCCCAGCTAAATGGTCTATTCATAAAAGGATGCCTAGCTCAGGTGTTAGAAATAACATGATAGTTGTCACCATATTACAGAGTCTATCTCAGTCATATCACCTTCTGTTTTATGTTTTTTATAATTTTTGTGTTTCTCTAAGTGATTTGGTGGGGCACCATTATCGAATTGTTATCGCTGTCAGGATGAAGTTGAGTGGTTAAGACAAAGCCCAAAAAAAATAAAAAATAATAATACGAGTATCGGCATTTTGATAGCAATATGTGTGTGTTCTCCCTGTCTCCGTCGCCTAAGCAAGCGTGGAACGCAGGATCCATGAGAACTATCATGTAAGATGCTGACAAGGAGCATGCGCTTGGATTCATTTGATCCAATCATGTTGTCACTATATTTAAAATAAATAGTTATTTTATTTTTAATAAATCGACCGTTAAACCCTAGTATATACCAGTTGAGTCGACATTAGCATAAGGAGTAAAGACTAGGGGGACCGTATCTCAATCCATTAGGGTTCATCCTGGCAGTGACCTTCAGACAGATATGGGAAACACCGTTCACCTTAGTCAACATGTACACCATTCATTACTTCTGTATTCATCTTCTAATTCTTTCCATGTGATTGAACTTTGATAGATTCTGAGTTTTGTGGTTGTACGACTATCTAAGTAGAGCTTTGAATTCTTGTATGAATTTTAGTACGCCGAGTGAAAACTCGTGTACAGCAAATGGAATCATAGAGGCTAATGATTCTTATAGGAAAAGAATTTAGTATGCCAACTAAATAGCTTGTTTAGTATCTACCCTTAATCGTTCACAAGTAGCTAGGGTTTGGAGTAAAGGTTTTGTGGGTACACCTCTTGTAAACCCTCACGAGACTAAGACTCGTCCGATAGGGACACCTATGGGTTTAAAGGCTTATTGCACACGCTAAGTGCAATCGTGATGCCTGCGAAAGTGAGTTAGGATTTTCTAGATTATATTTGCTCGAGGACTAGCAAATAATAAGTTTAGGGGTATTTGATAGACACATTTATGTGTCTCATTCAGTCTCGTACTTGTATTAATTGTCTTCATATTTTGTACTAATAATATGATTTTATGTGTTCTTAGGGTTTTTGGAAGAATAAACTTTTGTGGAGAAAATTGGCTTAAAAATTGTTAAAAACACCCCCAACAAAAGTGTTAAAGGCACCTTCATATTGGATTAGGGCACCCCTTGGATTTGATAAAGGCACCCAGGTTTTACTAAAAGCAACCACCTCTTTTGAGTTTAAAATGAGAAATGGCGGGAATTTAACTCTAATCAATATACAAATCTGTGAACAAGATTTGGTGATTATTTTGGAGATATTTGGAGATAACTGTACTCTTACTCCACTAAAAGTATGAGTCACACAAGATCAAAACAATAAAACACAAAATATCTTATTTCTTCCAAAATCTTATCACTCGGGATTGATTGGAGAGAAAATATTCTCGATTAAGAATCACTTACACATTTTATTCTCAAGATCTTAAGAAAGCACAATATCAAGAGGCTATTACTCTCGAATCTGGATATGGAAACAGGATCGAATCATGATCGAAGAAAAATGCCGGAAATATTTCTCATCGATAAAAGAAAGATATGTGGAAGATTTTAAGAAGAAATTCGAGCTTTTGGGAGTTCAGTATAAATAGGGGAATGTGTAGGAAGCAAAGGTGGGGGGGTCTGGAGAGACCAAAAACTCATAATCAAGAATCAGAAATTCTGCTCGTGATGATCATGATGAAGAAGATGAAGAAAATGTTGCCAAAAGTTTGAATAAATCGTTGCCGTAGCTGTGTATCCCCGTCGCCTATTCTTTTGAAGTCTGCTCTTTTGTAACAGCTAGCAACAATATCTTTTCTTCTCTGTAACATTTATATCCGTAGCAAACATTCTGTGTCAATAATTTTCCATCTTGTAAACACCTTTTTGAGCCATGAATGAGTATTTTGAGAATGTTTTCAACATGAGGAGCTAAACCCCATTTGATGAGGTGACGGAGGAAGCCATTGTTTCAATAAAAGTGGTACATTTCTATTTTTAATTAATTTTTGCAATTTCTTTTATGATTATCTGCCTTGATTAAAAATTTGATTAAATGATTTTTATTAAGCAGTTGTGATTTCGTTAGATGGTATATGCTTTGCCTAGGGTTTAGATACTCCATGCTTTTGTTATACAATTGTTATTCTAGAAATCTACTTATTGCAATATTTTAGAATCAAATTAAACGAAAGAATTGCATGAATATTGAGTAGATTGAATCACCTTAATTGGTTAATGGTGAAATTCATAACCACAGTAATTTGTGAATATCATTTTCATCTTTTGTGCATATTTGTAGTTTTAAAAAACTAGTTTATTGAAATCTAAATTCATTCTTCACAAGTTCGAGAGAACGACACTCTACTTACCACAATCTACAATCACATCAAATAACCGTTGAAACGAGTGAGAAGGTCGTACACTACACTATTGGAAGCAGACCCGAAGACCCAGGGACCTTCAATAAGGAGAGGGGTGCGATACCATTTATAGTCGTGATCTTCCCGAACTCTTTCCTTAAGAGAAATCATTGTTCCCTGAACATACTTCAGTTTCGCGTTGTCAATCTCCGATAGTAAACGGAACCCCTTCCCACCTTTGCAGTTTGGTCCAACACTCCAATTCTTGTAGTTCTTGGAGGAAACATTGTCCGCCTACGTGGCATGGAAATTTGCCACTGTATAATATTTGTTTAATCTAATGTCCGGAACGTAGCATGTAAACCTGGTCCTTCCTTTGCTACGTAAGCTGCATTCTTCAAGTATTCTCCACCAATTTACATTGTATTGCGCAACTGATCGCACTAAGCCTTGGTGAGATTTCGAAAGGACTTCAAATTCATAAGGATTCTCTTTTTGGTACAAGGGACGCTGTAAGCCCGCATCTATAGATCCTGCGGGAATTAATAATCTATCATTGGTATATTGAAAACCCTCTATCATTGCCAGGGAAATTTCATCGGAAGCGCAATTGAAAAAGGAGACTTTGAATCCTTCGAGACCATGGATCCTTTTAAACTCTTCGATATCCATAGACATGAAGCTATGAATTTGATGAGCCCGCTTGTCTTTATGAACATGATTATTCACTGCTTGGACACTTGCGGGCCTTGCAGGTTCCGAAGGATGACTACTCGATACAGGATAAGGGGATGGCATCCTGTGTAAAGGTTGATCATCTTGACGAGAAGCATCATCAGAAACTCGAGCTTTACATTTTCCAGCCATGATAGATTTCTATCTACACAGAGAAGAAGGAAAAAATAAGATTACTAAAGATCAAAAGGCAAGAGCAGAATATAAGGTAACAAAATAAAAGAACAATAAGATAACAATTATTCTATAATCAAGAGAAATCAGAAATCATGTCAGAATAACTAATGATCAAAAGAAAATTCAACCACTTCACAATCATTGTTCGTTCCAATAAGTAATAAACAGGTAGGGGCATCAACATCATCTTCACTATTAAACTCAAAAGAATTTACATGGCAGTGAAGAATAATCAAGCAAACACGGAAAAGAATAAAAGCAAAGGAATAACTTATAGAGGAGTAAAAGAGTCTAAGAAGAATACTTTGATAATAACAAAGACTGGATCCCGATGAGAGAATTTCGAATTGCAGAAGTTGAGAAGAATGAAAAGATAATGAAGAATCTTTGAAAAGCTTGAAGGAATGAAAACTGCTGCAACTTTAAGAAGAAGAAGACAAAAGGTGTAAAGAATGGAATGAAGAAAATAATTGGTATTAAATAGGAGAAAGCTGAAACTGACGAACCGTCAAAAACTGAAAAGAAATAAAGTTCAGAGATTTGATTTCCTCGAAAAGCGCCAACTGAAGAAAACGTGTAAAAGTGAGTTAATGCTAGCGAAAAATTAGGGAAAAGTGTAACAAGGATTTATTGCAGGCGTGGGAAATAGAAAGGTAATCATTATTTTTCCTTTTTTCAAAATTTTTTAACAACTGTCAAAATTTGAAAAAAAAAAGGAAAAGGGGGCAAATTGTGAGAGAATAAAATCTGAGGCACATGTGTTTGAAAACCATTGGAGAAGTACCGATCTATGATAAGACGAGAAACACTGGAACAAAGTCTTTTGAAAGCGTTGAATTGACAACTGCAAAATCTTTAAAGTGATCCTGACAGTATTAATGCATGACCGACACGTGGGTTGCGGGAAAGTAAGGCACACTACACAAAACAGATAGCCTTGCTGCCTGACTTACACGTAGGTAGCGGGAAAGTAAAGTGCACTGATCAAGACAGACAGCTTTAATTGCTCGACTGACAACAGGTTGCGGGAAATCCTGACACAATAAAGAGTAATAATGAGTATCGATACATGACTGACACGTATCGACTTTCTAAGCAGCGGAACAAAAATAATTAAAGCATGACAAATCACTTTAAATAGCTACGTGTCTAACATGCCATGATTCAAGTAAAGTCGCAACAGTCATCCAATCCAAAATAATAACTTAACTATAAAGACCGCAGGAGAAGTGCGGGATAATCCGTAAGAAACTACGGGAAACAGGCAGTACGCAGGCTAAGACTTGCGAAAGGAACGATCAGATCGTGCGGGAATTGCAAATAGGCTTTGTGGAACTACACATTGCACCAAGAATGGATAAGAATAAATTTGTGGAAATGTAGATTGGTGGGCTCCATCAACTAAGCTATAAATACCAACCTCATTAACAGGGAAATGGGTTGGGAAATCAAAAGGGAAATTAGACTGAAGTCATTGAACTAATAGCAAAGGGCCTAGGTATGAAATTTATGTAATTGTTTTAGTTCATTTGATTCATGATTAACATGATTATGATTTATATGAAGTCATCTCATTAGTATAGATTATTTCTCTTTTCTTTTCTTCTGTATAAATGTAAATTTGATCATACTAATGGATCCAAACTATTTATTTTTGGATGTAAATAGTTTTGTTGATTGAATCACATAAAGTCTTGTGTCATTTCATTTTACTTTGATAGCTTTGTTTTTACTTTTAAAATGTTATGGTGAAGCGATTCAGGATAAGAAAATATATTTTGTTGGAGTTTATACACTTTTGGTTGTGATCCCAAAGATGCCAGATTTTTGGTAATCACAATAGGAGAATTCCTTTCGAGACTTTCTTCGAACAGTTGTAGGGCGTGAATCGGTTTTAGAGGAGATGAGTTTGTTAATGTTCTTTCAACCCTTGTTTCATCTCCTTCCCTGCAAAGAATTCAAATTCCATACAAACCCAACACTCTTAAACATTCACAAACTCTGAAAACACACATCAATCTCACTGATTTATCCCCATATTTTACGGCAGCAAAATTCAGCTTCCCGTTTCCGGTGAATAAACTCTTTGTAACTTGCTGATAATTCGTTGTCAAGACAAACCCAACTCTCGAACTCACTTCAACAACATCACTATTTGTTCTTCTGCTACAACTCACGGCAGTAGCTTGTCTTCACAATCATGAAGAAAATGAACGAGTGAAAGGAAAGGGAAAGCTAAGTTGTTTGGTTTTTGCTTAATTTGTTCCCTTATAAAAATTTTTTTGAAGAAAAACTCGCTTGGACACGTGTTATCCATGTGCAAAGTTTTCTAGAGTTTTCCACAATATTTACTAATTAGGCACACTAGAACTACTAAGGGATAACCCATTTGGTACAACATCGGGTTTAACTAAACCCGAAAAAAAGTTTGAGGCGTCTCACATTGCTCATCAACATCAATATATAATGTTGGACATAAAAATAGAAACTTCAAATGCTTTGCCTGAGAAGCATTGACACAGACACGCAAACATTGACACAGACACGCGTTACAGTTACAAAGACGAGGCCAGTGCTCAAATTTAGGACGTGGACAAATTATATAACATTTTTTTGGATAGTCTTAATGCACATTTATAGTAAAATTGTGTGTGATATATACATGTGATGTGATATGATGTTACTGTTATGTATGACGTTGAGACACATGTAGGACGCGTAACTGATGAGTTATAATGTTTGTGCTACACAGGGTCCGAATGTTGATAGTTATTCAATTAATTGGTTGAATAACTCTTAATTATTTTTTTATGGATCTATAAGACAAATAAAATTAGATACTTTTTAAATGTCTAAAAACTAAAACTATACTTTTTGATATCCAACTTGGATATTTTGTCTAAACATATACTCCCTCCGTTCCAGGAAAAGAGTTACTTTCTCTTTAAATTTTTGTTCCAACAAAAGAGTTACTTTCATTTTTTCAACATAATAAACTTTCAAAACTACCCTTGTTGTTTTAAGAAATGTTATTATTCTCATTATAAAGATATGTGTAGTATTAAACTTTTTATTAGGATAAATCTGGAAATAAATTATAAAAGTTATTCTCTCTCATCTTGCCTTAACAATTGTACAAATAGGAAAAGTAACTCTTTTCCTGAAACGGAGGAAGTATTAAAAAATTTATAAATGTTTAACTAAACTATCATTTTCTCATAACTAGAGTTTATGTAATCTTATATCCAACTTCTTGTACTTTTGGAACGTTTAAAAGGTCGGACAACTTGATTTTCTCCAAACTCTGTTTCGTTGATGAGGTAAACGCAACCATACTTAATTTTATTTTCTTATACAATATTATATATCCGTGTTAACATATAGTTCATTTTTTTTTTATTGATTTGTGTTATCGTATTATGTTACAAACTAGTGCTTTTATTTTCACTTGCTTGGGTTATCTAACAACACGTATTGGGTAATTCACTTTAGTTTGAATAGAATCAATTCAGACAATAATGCTTTTATCCAAGTACTTTGAGATTAGTATTGTTTTGCTACGGATTTTAGCGGATCCTCTCGTAGCTCTGTTGAATCAGTGGCGTCGTTTATATTTTTAGGTGTCTAGATTGACTCTAGAAGTGTCTCTACCTATTTTATAATGGGACATCCTACAAAAAGAAACATAAACTCAAAATGTCACGTATTTTACAATGGGGCGTGTTCGTATGGAAGTTCTTAATGATTCAAAAAAAAAAAAGTATCGGAGTTCTTAAACCTACGACGTGCTCAAAAATTAACAGGTGTAGTTATACATTTGTCTCAAAGTCTATGTTTGAGTTCACTGTATTCATTGTGCTTAAAGTTGACAAGGTGCAATCATTTGAACCTCCTTTGTGGAATTCATTTAGGTAAATTTTTGAACTAGTTTGGCCTTGATATACAAGGCATCCGAACACAAATCGCTTGTGCGATTAGTTTTTTATATTCATTTAACCAAGAAAATCTTTATTTTAGTTTAACTAAAAAATTATCTTACTTAACTAACATAGAATGCATCCAGTTTCATCTTAGTTTAGGTCTGTATGAAACCAATTTCATTCTGCACATTCTGGTAAAATAATTATTTTCGTCAGGATGTATCTAGTTTTATCTTGCATATTCTGACAAATAAATATGTTTTTGTCATTATGTATCTGGTTTCATCATACACATTTAGATGATTATTTATTTTTATATTGAAGGTGACTGTGGTGTTTGTTGTATTTTGTTACTATAGAAAGTGGTGATGACAATAATGTGGCGTTTGTTATGGTTGAAAATGTTGGTAATAGTGATGGTTGTGCTAGATCTTTATATATATTTATATGGAACGGATGGTAGAAACTCCGATTTTACCTATATTCATTTTTGTTCATCCAAGAATAATACTAGATGTAACCAATTTCACATTGGCTATTTTTTAAATAATTTTTTTTTATTAATTTAAGTTATGATGCATCTAGTTTCATCCTAGCTATTTTTCGAAAAAAAAATTATATCTTATTTTAAGTTAGGATGCAACCAGTTTCATCATATTTAAAATCGAATTTACTATTAACAATGGGTCTTGTTTTGTATATTTATTCAAACCCTTTCCAAAAATACAAGTTTTATTAAAAACTGACTTATATTTCGGAAGTTATGATTTTTTTTGTAATTGATTTAAATTGGAAAAAAAAAAAAAAAAAATTAGAAAGTAGGAGATAAAAAGAAGAAAAAAAAAGTAAAAGTAAAAGGTATAACTGTCAGAGTTTTAGTATCTATTTCATCCACCTCTAACTTTTACATGTCTTCTTAAACCATATTTTAAAAAAATTTGGACATTAAACACATTTTCTCATAGTTATTCTTTTTCTTCTTTTTATAAAATAATTATTGATAATGGTTTAAGACCAGACAGAAGGTAAAAATTAGGTTAATAACAATCGATTATTTAGAATCACATGACCAGTAGGTTTTTCTTTAGTCGGAAAAGGATGAAATATTATTGAAAATAAAAAAATTCTACAACCTGGACCAAGCACCAGGCAACTTACAAATAGCTAGCTTAATTGCTATCAATTACAATTTCCCAGTTCATCGTATGACTAGTAGGTTGAACTTGCTTCAAAAAAGAAATTCTTTCAAGAATGCAATACGTGTGTGTTTGGTTACAGGGCCGGTCTTGGGCCAAAGTTGACCAAAGTCAACTTTGGACAACAATAGGGCAGCAAAATGGAAAATTAAGTCACTGACTTATAATAATCTGAATAAATCGGAAGAAAAAAGACTTTTATTTCTCTTTCTAAAACTATTTAAGATTAAATGTATATTACATAATTTATAAACTATAACTACGGATTTATATTTATTTCATTCTGTTCCGTAAAAACAAACTAAAGAATCTAATGTTATTCCTAGATTTATGGACCTAAAACTCTCACTAATTTAATACACACCTAAAATTACTCAAGTTTAAGAATAGGTTCCAGCTAAAATTGCTAAATCATTTTCTTTACCAATTTCGGTTGCCCCAGTTTTTCTAAGATGCATCCTAAGAAAATGAAATTTTGTAGTAACTGTTTAATCTCTAAAAGATTTATCAGCTTAAGATACATAGGTTTTTGAATAAAACCAACAATTCTTCTTTCGTATAGAAGAAATAAAATTAGCTTCCTTCTCTCATACATTTTATTCCTCGTATTTTGTATGAGACCTAGTGCCGTTGTGACATATTTTGTTTTACTAATATTTATCATATCCCTACTCTATTCTCAATATGAGTATATCAATTTTTAATTCTACAACTGGTTTTCGTTCCGGACGTTTTGTTTATGTTGTTGGTGCAAATGTAAACTGTACTTGATAAAATAATCAATGATGGTTTATATGTTCTATCATTACTTTGGTTTTTCTTATGACAAACATTTAGTATGAAAGTTGATTTTTATCGATGGAGGTCCCTCTGTTACTGAACAGATTGCTCTCAGTTCCCAACAGGTTTGTCACTTGCTCATGTATTTTTTGTTCTGGTGAGTGCTCATCTTATCTTTAAAAATATAAGGCATCATTTTTCTGTTTGACTTTGGGGTATCAAATTTTCAGGATCGATCCTGTTTGGTTGTCCAACCAAGACTTCCATAACTAGAAAATGGACTCTCCAGTGTCATGTACATTTCGTCAGCTTAATATAGAAAAGGAAAAAAAGCAATAAAAAATAGGAATCCACAAAATACTATTGGTTGTCAAAACTCTTCAGAAGATACGTAAAATTAAGTTTACGATCTACTGTAGTTTTTACTGTATATCCAATGATCTACTAACAAGTCAATTTAAAGCTTTAACGGGAGTAGTGTGAGAGAATAAAATCCGAGGAACACGTGTGTAAAAACTATTGGAGAAGTAACAAACTATGATGAGATGAGAAACACTGGAACAAAGTCTTTTGAAAGCGTTGAATTGACAGCTGCAAAATCTTTAAAGTTTGAACCTAACAACATTAATGCATGACCAACACGTGGGTTGCGGGAAAGTAAGGCACACTGCACAAAATAGATAACCTCACTGCCTGACCGACACGTAGGTTGCGGGAAAGTAAAGTGCACTAATCAAGATAGACGGCTTTAATTGCTCGACTGACAACAGGTTGCGGGAAAGCCTGACGCAATAAAGAGTAATAATGAATATTGATGCATGATTGACACGTATCGATTTTACAAACACCTAAATGCAAAGAACTAAAGCATGACGATTCACTTTAAAGAACTACGTGTCAAACATGCCATGATGCAAGTAAGATCGTAACAACCATCTTAATCCAAAAAACAATAACATAATTACAAGACCGCAGAAGAGCTGCGGGATAACCAGTAAGAAATTATAAGAAGCAAGCAATACGCATGTTAAGATTTGCGGGAAGAATAATTAGGCCTTACGTAAACCGCAAATAAACTTTGTGAAACTATACATAGCAGCAAGAATGGGTAAGAATAAATAGGTGGAAAAGAAGATTGGCGGGACCCATCAATTTGGCTATAAATACCAAGCTCATAAACATGAGAAGGGGTTGGAAATTTTAAAGAGAAATTAGACTGAAGACATTGAAGTGATAACAAAGAGCTTAGGTATGAAATTTATGTAATTGTTTAGTTCATTTGATTCATGATTAACATGATTATGATTCATATGAATTTATCACATTGGAATAGATTATTCCTCTTCTATTTTCTTCTATATTGATGGAAATTTTATCATAATAATGAATCCAATTATTCTACTTGTGGACGTAGACAGTTTAACTGTTGAACCACGTTAAATCTTTGTGTTATTTCATTTCTTGTATTGATTAATTATCATCTTAAAAATGTATTGTGAAACGATTTAAGTTAAGATATCATACTTCACTTTGTTTTATTTACTTTTGGTTGTGATCCAAAGTTCGCCAGATTTTTGGTAATCACAATTTGGCGCTAGAAACAGGGAACGAGAAAAGAATTTATTCTACCTGTCAAAAATTTTGTTAGAATTTTGAGTCGTTTTCTGTTTGAAAATTTTTCTTTTTAAGATGTAACAATTTAGATTCATATGGAAAATATTGTATATATGGTTCTATTCTAAACAAATCAGTGGATGAATATATAAATTTAGTCGATACGATCATGTTCTTTATTTTTTTTATCTTATACTTTCCATAAATGAAAATTTACAAAGGAATTTCTTCAAATAGTTAGTTTGAAAACTTAGTCCAAAATTTTCACCAAACAATATGTTATATTTATCAAGCTCTTGATTTTTGCATTCAACCAAATTTCTGATACCTGCAAAGGGTCAGTGAAGTAAGTTTTCAATTCTGTGTTTGAGCTGGGCAATAATATGTTTCTATATGAACTTTCAAAACCTATAGTAAACTAGAAAGTTATATGTTTTGTGTATGGTATGTTAAAACTATGTGTAATATTTTCTTTCAATCAAATTATATTTCCAATTTATTAAGAATGATAAAACTTCTTGAAATACATAATTTATTATCTGAGCTCTTTTAGAATACTGGAAAAGAAATCTCTACAACAATACAAGTTTGAGCTAATAAGAAATCGCAACATCTCAAAAATATTCACACAAATAAGGACATTATCACATAGAAGCATGCAAGATCAAGAGGACAATTCAGGAAATCAAGGTAGTAATGTATATAGGGGCTCCACAACAAAGGGAATTGGTGAGAGAGTTACAAGAGCAATAACCAAGTAATGATCACATAAATAATTCTGAAGGCCACGCAACTAGTCGTTCATATGAAGAAAAATCTCAAAACAGTATTGACCACATTCAAAAATTAATGGAAGAAATGGATGAGATGCGCAAGGAACAACGAGCTTGTGCGGAACAAATTGCAAAACTGACCAGAGAAAATCAAGCACTTAAAGAAAGAGTCCAGCATCGTGCGGAGCCATCTACAACTAGAATACAGAGGCAAGAAGCAAGCTCCAGTAGACCCGCAGGAAGAAGGGTGAAAATTAACAAAGATCAAAGAGTAATGGTGGTGGAACCCCTGCGCCAGCGGAATGACCTAGGCATATACAATTTTGATGGATCAAGGTTGCAGAATGACAGGTGGCAAAAATGCTATGAGCACATGGAACTAATGCGATAAGAAATAAAGAATTTGAAGAATAAAGAGGGTGGAAGATTAGAAGAAGTGTTAAAAGAGGCAAGACGAACACCATTGGCCCCACACTTGGCATACACATCAATACCGCATGAATGTAGTATTCCTAATTTTTGATGCTACGATGGGACAAAAGACCCAACGACTCATTTGAAATATTAAAATCGCATCATGACACGTTGGGAGCAAGATGACGTTGTTATGTGCCGGTTTTTTCCTTCGAGTTTGAAAGGAATAGCTTTGGCGTGGTACGATAATTTACCCGAAGGGTCGGTGAATTCTTACACATAGTTGACCCGCAAGTTCTTAGAAGCATGCATGTACAACCATCCTGCAGATGCGGGGACGGACAAGTTATACTCACTTGCCTCATCAACAGAAGAAACCATCCGTGATTATACAGATCGATGGAAAACGATCTGTCAAGCAATTGGGGATGTTACCCCAGAAGTCGCAATCAATAGTTATAAGTGGGGAATATCCAATCGAGAAAGCCAACTCTTTGTTGATATCCATAATACAAATCCAAAAAGTAAAGGAGATCTCAGAGATATCATTGAAAAATGTGCAAGACTACAGGATATTCAGAGGCAACATCCGAGAATAATATCTCAAGGAAATGCAAGGAGAGCCACTTCTATAGAGCCAGCATCCGGATCCGGGAAGAGGCTTGCTGGAAAAATTCCAAACAATAAATCAAAGCGAGCTAAGATAGATGAAAGAAAAAAATGTATCCAACAATTTGAAGAGAGGATTTTTACTAAACTCAATACTCCTTATTCAGAGATTTTGAATACAATAAAGAACAAACAAGATTTCCAGTGGCCGCGATCAAAAGAGCAACAACCCGAACATACACAGAATTCCAAGGAATATTGTGAATAACATTGCTATCGGGGTCATTCCACAAACCGATGTAGGAATTTAATAATGCAAGTACAAAGGTTGATTGGTGCAGGGGAGTTAAAGGAATTCATTCAATCAACTGATCCCCTACCAAGGTCTAATAAGGGAAAAGTTGTTGATATTCCTCAAAATAACCAAACTATAAACATGATCACATATTCTGAATCAGGTCAATCGTCCATGAATGCAACCATCAATAAAAATCTACATAAAAGGATTCGTAGTCATGAAGTGTTCAAGGTTGCTGGAAGAGTTAGTGAAATATGAAAAGAATGGATGGCATCCCCGATAACTTTTTCTGCAGACGAGGTGGACCAAGAGATTGAAATGCACAATGATCCTTTAGTACTTACACAGCCAGTATCCGGATGGAATGTAAGGAAGATCCTTACGGATGAGGGCAGTTCTCTTAATGTTTTGTTTTATGATACCTTTTAGAAGATGGGGTTAAAAGATGATCAGCTAATGCCTTCATGCTATACAATTTATGGGTTTAACTGATTAGCTTCAAAACCGAAGGGGGAAATCTTGCTTGACATTGCAGCGGGCCCAATAAGTATTCTGAAAAAATTCAGTATAGTGGAGGCTACATCTCCGTACAACGCTATCATCGGAAGACATTGGGTTCATCATTTGAAAAGGGGTAACTTCAACGTATCACTAGTACTTGCGATTTCCAACACCGCAAGGGGAAATGGAGATAAGAGGAGACCAAAAGGAGGAAAAATCTTGCATCATGGCAGAAATACGCATGAATAAAGAACGACAATAACAGCAACAAAATAAGAAAAAATAGCGCAAGATGAAGGCTAAAGAAGAAGCCTTCAACCAATATATGATTAAGACTGCGGGAAGTAAAGCAATAGATGAAGTAACTGAAGGGAGTACCATAAAGGAAACCATGCCAAAGATTAATGAAGGTAGTCTTCCAGCATAGCAATCAAAGGGGGATCCCACACTTTTAGGAGCTCTCAAACCCACCTTTACCCCAATAAAGGAGACCAAAAATGTTAACATTGGAACGGAAGAGTTTCCCAAATTGATAAAGATTGGAACGTTGATGGAGGAGGAAAAGGAGCAAAATTTGATCATACTACTTTGAGAATTTATGGACATATTTGCATGGAAGATGGAGGACATGCCAGGCATCGACCCAAACATTGTACAACATGAGTTACATATACACCCCGAGCTATACCTTTTCGGCAACGCATACGTAAAGTTGCGCCTGAAAAAGAATGACGGAGTTAAAATTTGCATAGACTTCACTAATTTGAAAAAAGCATGTCCAAAAGACAGTTATCCACTCCCCAGCATAGATCAGTTGGTGGAAGATGTTGAAGGTCATGAAACTTTATCCTTTATGGACGGACAATCAGGATATAACCAGATCGCACTGGCTAAAGGAGATCAAGAGCACACTGCGTTCTTTACTCCTTGCGGTTTGTACTGTTATACCAGAATGCCATTTGGGCTGAGAAATGCAGGAGCAACTTATCAACGACTCGTTGATGCAATTTTTAAACCATGGATAGGTCGCACACTCGAAGTTTATGTAGATGACATGCTGATAAAAAGTAAATTTTCAAAGCATAATTTACAAGATTTGAAAGAGATATTTGAAGCCTTGCGAAAATACAGAATGAAAGTTAATCCCGATAAGTGCATTTTTGGGGTCACCTCAGGAAGGTTTCTGGGGTATTTGTTTACTGAAAAAGGAATTGAAGTTGATCCCGCAAAAGTTCAGGCAATAGTAGACATGTCATCTCCAAGGAACGTTAAAGAAGTGAAGAGACTAGATGGTTGTTTGGCCGCACTCAGCAGGTTTATCGTAAGATCATTGGAGAGATGCAAACCTTTTTTCGATATTCTAAAAAAGAAGAATAAATTTGAATGGAATGAGAAATGTGAGCAAGCTCTCCAAAATATCAAGGTCTACCTCGCAACATTACCTGCACTGCAGAAGCCAAGACCTGAAGAAGTTTTGGCATTATATATTACGGCAACCGAAGGCGCAGTAAGTGCGGTGTTAGTCTGAACCAATGAGAAGAGTGAAAAACCTGTGTATTATATCAGTAAGACTTTGAACCACGCAGAAAGAAATTGTACAAAAATTGAATAGTTAATCTTAGCACTGGTATTTGCTACCCAAAAATTACGTACGTATTTTTTGACACATTATTTGCGGGTACCAAGCAAAGCACCATTTGGGTCGGTACTGAAGAATACAGGAAAAGTCGGAAGGATAGCAAAATGGAACGCACAGCTTGAACAATTCAACATATTATTCGAATTACAAACTGCACAAAAGTCGCAAATTTTGGCTGATTTTCTTGCGGATTTTTCCTTAGACGATGATTTCAAAATTAAAGGTTCGCCCGGATTTGAAAATGATAATCAACCATGTTTCATTTTTCGTTTCCTAATTTTTTATTAATTTAGTTACTTATTATTTTATGGAATTCAAGGTTTGCTGGATTTGAAGATGATGACCCTCAGGATATCCTAAACTCTGTAAATCCCCAAAGATGGGAGGTATTTATTGACGGCTCCAAAAACAAAGATGGTGCGGGAATTGGAATTGTGATTACAACACCTACAGGGGATCAAATAATACATTCATTACGACTTGAGTTTGACGAGCATACAAATAATATAGTGGAGTATGAGGTCGTGGTTCATGCCCTTAGACTCATTATTGAATTGGGAATAAGCGATGTGCGACTCACGAGTGACTCAAAATTAGTAATTCGACAGGTTGAATTAAAATATCAAGTGCATGATGAAGACCTAATAAAGTACAACAATCTTGTACAAAAATTGGCGCTTCAGGTTCCAAATCTAACTTTTCGACACCTATCCAGAGATAAGAATTGACATGCTGATGCATTGGCATTTATTTCTTCAATGGTAAAGGATCGGAATACATCAGCCGTAAAAATTGGGCGTATATATGAACCATCAATCAAGTTGCAGACAGTTGAAAATATGGAAGAAGAAATTGGGGAAGATATTGAAGATGCAGCTATCCAAAATGATGTAAATTTCCCACAAAAAATAGAAAATAACCTAACTGGAGAAGATTGGAGAGTTTCAGTCCATCAATATTTGCAATATCGGATATTACCCACAAATTCTAAAGAAGCAAGGAAGGTGCAATCAAAATCTACAAATTATCAATTACGGGATAGCATTCTTTACCGCAAGTCTTTTTTGGGACCGTTACTTCGACGTTTATCACAAAAGGAAGGGCTAGAATTCTCAAAGATATACATTATGGAGATGCGGGAAATCATAGTGGAAGACAATCACTGGCATTAAAGGCAAAAAAGCAAGGTTTATTATTGTCCCTTTATGCATAAGGATGCGGAAAATATGGTGAAAAGGTGTGAAGAATGTCAGCGTTATGCGAAAAGAATAAAAGCTCCCGCAACAGAACTTAATTCGGTGCTCATCCCCTGGCCATTTTCAAAATGGGGTATAGACATTGTTGGACCATTAGTGGAAGGTACTCGAAAAAGAAAGTACTTGATTGTGGCTACGGACTATTTCACTAAGTGGGTTGAGGCCAAAGCTCTTGCACATATTAGAGATACCGATGTTTTTAAATTCTTGTTTGAGAATATAATCTGTAGATTTGGAATTCCGGCAGCCATAGTCTCAGATAATGGACAACAATTACAAGGGAAAAATATTGATATGCTCTTCAAAGCATTTAATATACAAAAGAATAAGACTACTCCGCTCTATCCGCAAAGAAATGGACAAGCTGAAGCAACAAACAAAACAATTGCCATGAATTTAAAGAAAACTCTTGATGTCCATCTTAAACGATGGTGTTTTTTTTGTTGCTTCAGCTTCATAATACATTATGGGCATACCGCACTACAAGAAGGGAATCCACTGGAGAATCACCATTTCTTCTTACTTATGGAACATAAGCAATCATTCCAACAGAAATCATTCTACCTACTACAAGAAATTCAGACCTAATGCTTGAAAAGTTGGATGACTTAGAAGAAAGAAGAGAAGTTACACTTCAAAAAATGGAAAGTTATCAAAGAAGACTAGCAAGAGAGTACAGTAAAAAAGTAAATTTGTAGAATTTTGTAGAAGGACAGTATGTTTGCGGCAAATCCCGGAATACCAAAGAGATAAAACAGCAGAAAAATTCGCACCAACATGGGGATGACCTTATATCATACAAGGCATTGCGGGACAAGGATCATATCACTTGCGGAATATGGATGGAGGAATTTTACAACATCCATAGAACGCCCAATATCTCAAACCATACTATCCTTGATCAATAATGCAATTGTGCAACTGTCTAACAGTCTGCGTCCATAATAGGTAAAGCATATTAAATGAAATATCTTTAAAATATCAAAATAAATGAGATTTTTCGCAACAAAGATGCTTAACATTACATTTGATTACAATACCATGTACTCTTCACTACAGGAAGCGTTCGCAACCAGCAATGCAATTACACAGCAACTTGGTCTCACATTAGGTAAAGCAACAAATGTAACCTCTCTAAGAAAGTCCATATGAATGTCTATGAGTGAATGCCCATTGTATCTTTCGCCAACATGGGTGCCTAACGTGATATTAATTATTGTATCTTTCTCCATTTTAGGAGACTTTCGAGACCGCATCCTAATTTCCTCCTGGCCCGAGTGAAGTTAGACATGTGTTACACCCACAAAATACCTCAAGGTACAAAATTTCCTTGCGGATAAATATATCAACTCATACAATGAACTAACAATCAATATACATTCAAAATCTATTTTGCAGGGATAAAGTTACAAAGAAATATGGGAACACAATAACCATTAAAAGATGAAGAGCGGAACAACATTAAAGAAAGTTAAAGAGCGGGAAACACGTCTTTGAAGGGAGGATTATCTGGAACATCTTTGTGCTTGTAAATCTTTGTAAATCCATCATCTTTTACTTGGTCAAGAGTGTTATTTACCGCTTTTGCAATTTTAGCTTTAGCTTCGACTCTTAACCATTCAATATAAGTTTTTCTATTTTTAATCTCCATTTTGAATTGATTTACTTCAGTTTCGTATGTCTGGACTCTTCTTTGCAAAAAGTTTATTTTTCCCTCTCTCAGTAGATAAATCCCGAACAAGGATTTCATTCTTTGTAACCTCATGCTAGAGTCTCTTCAACACTCTTAGATTTAGAAGATAAAAGCTCAAGTTGAGCTTGCGCTTCATTGGCTTTTGTGGAGGCAAGCTCAAACTGAGTTTGTGCCTCATTAACTTTGGCAGAAGATAGCTCAAGTTGCCTATTGAGTTCTTTTATCCTAGTAGTTGCGGCACCAAGTTCTCCCTCAGCCTTAGCAGCTCTTTCTGTTGCGTCCTTAAACTTTTCTTCAAAACCTGAAATTAAATTAATGAATTAATTAATGCGGGAATAATATTAAATTTTAAGCTTACGATCAAATAGGATGCCTCTTGCGAGGGATTCAAACTCTACTAGTTCACGACCCATCGCATCTTTCGTAATATCAAGGAAATCATGTTCTCCCGAAAGCTTGTTGTAATTGGCTTTGAGTCGTTCGAGATGTTTTTGACACTGAGTTAACTCTGTTTCATTATCCTGTAGAAAATTCAACTTAGATGTGCATTTTGCCACTTCTTTGTGTAGCCGGAGAATATCGTTCTCGCGATGAAGAACAGAATCAGATAAGTTTATAATCGTAGCTTGAGCATCCGAAAGGGCTTTTCCTTTAGCATAAGCCTCTGTAGTAGAGTTGTCTCTGTCCTCTATGAGCTGACCGATGTACGAAGAAAGTTGTGAATGATGATACGATCCGGAATGGGAAAATCACGAAAGGATATTCCGCCGCTCCACACAAAGCTTGCGGCTCTCTTCTTCCAATTTTTCAGATATTGTTCGTGCTTCAAAACGCAACCTTTAGTCCACAACAAAGTGGCATCGAACTCTACTTTCTTACGAACTTTTTCCACGAATAAAAGCTGATGTTGTGATTCTAATTCATTATACTTCCGAATAACCGAATCATGATTGTCAATAAGATCATTGAATTTTGTCTTGATTTCCACATTCTCATTATTAACTTTTATAACATGATCTCTCAACTGTGTAATCCTATGTTGCATCCTAGATACAAGTTCTGAATCCCTCGCTGATCCCATAAAGTAGTTCAGAAAACAAGAGAAATAAAATAAGGAAAAAATAACTGGAAGAAAGAATGAAACCTTGATTCTGAAGATTCAACACTTGTTGGCGGAGCGCATCATTTTCCCGCTTTAAATCTAAGGATCATTTTCTACAGCTCTGAATTGGGACTCCATCATGGAGGACCGCGCCTTGTAGAATTGGTATGCAGTATGTACGTCGCTTTGACCCCGCCCAAGCTGCGGAATTAAGGCTATGATTAGAACAGAAAATAAGAAGAAATTAAGAGGTAAAGAAACAATTAAAATACCTGTAAAAGAGATTGTTGAGTGAAGGAATACACTTTTCCATCCGCAAGTGCAAGTGTTTCCGCAAGTGAAGAGGGTTCGATGATGCGGAATGAAGGATCAACAGCTTCACCTTGGTCTTTTAACCAAGCATCCCTGACCACATCGTATGGTACAACTTCCATGGATTTGCGCAACCGGGAAACTGAAGAGTTATCGGATTTAACCGGCAAAGAGTTGAATGGAACGGACCGAAGATTCTTTGACATGAACCATCTGAAGGCTTCTTCTTCCTTATCCATGAGATTAGAAGCCTCTGCAACCCCCCCTCTTCTGCTTGATTACGGAAACTCCATGTTTTGCTGAATTCCATCAGCATCAACCCTACCCGCAACAGTATCCCCGACAGGAGCAGCCTCTGCCATAGTGCTTGGGGGCACATTACTCGTTATACTGGTACTTGCCGGTTCATCTGCTTCCGCAACATGTGCTTGCGGATTCACTTCTGCTGAAGAAATTATGGGATCGCCTTGAGAGTTACGAGCCTCTTCATCATTCGAATCATCTTCATCAGAAGTGGCTTCAAGCGGCTCATCACCAGGCAAAGGGGAGAATTAAAGGTAAAAAGAAGGATCGGAAGCGATAACTTGGTGCGAGAAATCGTTGGCAGCATGTGAAATCTCTTCGGAAACACCAGCTTGTTCCGCAGATTCAAAGTTCGTTAATTGAAGAGGAATATATTGATCCTTTTCCTATCTTTCTGCGGCAAAACTTCCTTCACCCCTTAAGCGTGGACGATGAGGAGGAGAATCATGGATCTCTCCCTCTTCCATATCTGAAGAAGCATGAGGTGTACCCTTCGCTTTCTTCCGACCCTATAGATGCACCGCAATACCTCATTAGATGAAATTCTAAAGAAATATAAGAAGTCATCGGATTAAAGTAATACCTTTTCTGGAAGGGGTGAGGTCTTGCGTTTTATCCCCGCATCATCTTGTGTATCTTCATCAACTGGCGGCTCAGTCTCCGACCCAACTTGCGGCTATAAAAAGAAGAAGGAAATTTAATCGACAAATGGGAACTCTAATCATTAAGCAATATATAAAACACAAAAAGAAAGAGAAAAACTCTACGTACCTCAATGACAAGCGGGAACTTGAAATCAGAAAAATTTAATCGCCAATGGCAATAACCGTTGAAACGAGTAAGAAGATCGTAAACTACGTTATCGGGAACGGACCCGAAAACCCATGGACCCTCAATAAGAAGAGGGGTGCGGTACCATTTATAGTCGTGATCTTCCCGTACTCTTTCCCTGAGAGGACGCGTCGTCCCCGGAATATACTTCATCTTCGCGTTGTCAATTTCCGCTAGCAAACGGAACCCCTCACCACCTTTGTGGTACGGGCCAACACTCCACCTCTTGAAATTCTTTGCGGCAACATTGTCCGCATAAGTGGCATGGAAATTCTTCACTGTATAGTATTTGCTTAATGCAAGGTTCGGAACGTAACATGTAAACCTGGTTTTTCCTTGGTTACGCAAGCTGCATTCATTAAGAACTCGTCACCAATTTCCATTGTATTGTACGATAGACCGCACTAAGCCTTGGTGGGATTGATTACGACTGGCAAGAACTTCGAACTGATAAGAATTGTCCCTTTGATATAAAGGAAGCTGCAGACCCGCATCTAAAGCTCCCGTAGGGATTAATTATTTGTTGTTGCTGTATTGAAAACCCTCTATCATTTCCAGGGAAATTTCATCGTCAACGCAATCGTAAAAGGAGACTTTGAATCCGTGAAGACCGTGGATCCTTTTAAATTCTTCAAGATTCATAGACCTGAAGCTACAGCTTTCATGAGCACGCTTGTCTTTGGGAGCAGTATTATTCACTGCAGCACGGACACTTGCGGGCCTTAAAGGATCTTAAGGATGACTCATCGATACAGGATAACGAGATGGTTTCCTGAGTAAAAGTTGATCATCCTGATGAGAAGCATCACCAGTAACTTTGGCTTTATCTTTTCCAGCCATGATAAATTCTTATCTACACAGAAAAGAAAAATAAATAAATAAGTTTATCAAGATCATAAAACAAGAACAAAGCGAAAAAGTTGCAAAATAAAAGAACAACAATAGGATCATTACATCAAGATGTAAATCAGCCACTCATTCTCTAATCGGGAAAAATAAGAAATCATGATAAAACAACTTATCATCAAAAGAAAGATCAACAACCTTAAACTCATCATTCATCCATGCAAACAAACAGATAAAGACATCATCTACAATGATTAAGGTACAGATACAATAAACAAGCAAAAGAGTTACTTACAGTGAAGAAAAATCTGATTGATTGAAAAGCTAAAAACTTGATCCCGATGCAAGAATTTTAGATCACAAAAGTTCAGGAGAATGAAAAGGTGTTGAAGAATCTTTGAGAAAGCGTTGAATTGACAGCTGCAAAATCTTTAAAGTTTGAACCTGACAACATTAATGCATGACCAACACGTAGGTTGCGGGAAAGTAAGGCACACTGCACAAAATAGATAACCTCACTGCCTGACCGACACGTAGGTTGCGGGAAAGTAAAGTGCACTAATCAAGACAGACGGCTTTAATTGCTCGACTGACAACAGGTTGCGGGAAAGCCTGACATAATAAAGAGTAATAATGAATATTGATGCATGACTGACACGTATCGATTTTACAAACAGCTAAATGCAAAGAAATAAAGCATGACGATTCACTTTAAAGAACTACGTGTCAAACATGCCATGATTCAAGTAAGATCGCAACAACCATCTTAATCCAAAAAACAATAATATAATTACAAGACCGCAGAAGAGCTGCGGGATAACCAGTAAGAAATTATAAGAAGCAAGCAATACGCATGTTAAGATTTCCAGGAAGAATAATTAGGCCTTACGGAAACCGCAAATAAACTTTACGAAACTATACATAGCAGCAAGAATGGGTAAGAATAAATAGGTGGAAAGGAAGATTGGAGGGACCCATCAATTTGGCTATAAATACCAAGCTCATAAACATGAGAAGGGGTTGGAAATCTTAAAGAGAAATTAGACTGAAGACATTGAAGTGATAACAAATAGCTTAGGTATAAAATTTATGTAATTGTTTAGTTCATTTTGATTCATGATTAACATGATTATGATTTATATGAATTCATCACATTGGAATAGATGATTTCTCTTCTCTTTTCTTCTATATTGATGGAAATTTGATCATACTAATGAATCCAATTATTCTACTTGTGGACATAGACAGTTTAACTGTTGAACCACGTTAAATCTTTGTGTTATTTCATTTCTTGTATTGATTAATTATCATCTTAAAAATGTATTGTGAAACGATTTAAGTTAAGATACCATACTTCACTTTGTTTTATTTACTTTTGGTTGTGATCCAAAGTTCGCCATTTTTTTTGTAATCACAAGTAGAGTTGACGTTTAAAAAAAAACTTCTTTTATAAAAAAACGAAGGATTACCTTGTAGTTTTAACCTTAAACGGTTTGCAGATTGAACGGTACTTGTATTATTATAAGGATTTGATTTTTATATATTATCCAAACCATATCTATCAGTGATAATGATTGGATTAACAACAACGGGAGCTCTGATTTTCTATTTTTTATTATACTAGGCTATGATTTGTGTTGATTGGATTAACAACAGCGGGAGTGATAGGATTCGGAACCCTATATAAAATAACCGTAATCGCACGGTGTCTACAATGCAGACAACGGCAAATACGGGTCGAATCCACAGGGAGCGGGGACAATACTGCAATCAATATTCTTAATAAACTAACCAGAAACAATATTTTTTGGATTTTTCGGAATAAAGTTAAAATAAGAAAAACAAACTAAACTTATAAAATAAATCGAATGGGAGAAACGGTAACCAGGGTCTTCAGTATCCACCATTATTTCTATTTAATTACTGAAGTGAAACATAAATCCTGAATATTAATTTATAGTTTGTTCTATCGACATCACCTATTATGTATTAGAGTCGCAAATGTCATTGGGACGCCCTAAGCATGGCGCATCAAAAGCTCTAAGTCTCATGCATACACCATCTAATTGTGTTAGCGATAAAATTATACGAAACTAATTATAGGTTCACAAATAAAATCTGGCTCTTCTAAGCATACCTCATATAAGGATTTAGCCAAGCATGAAATATCAAATAAGTAGACAGACATATTTGCTATCCTATTAATTCTGCGCATAGGTTATTGTATTGTACAGAACCAGTGGAGCAACAACTAATTTTTTCATTAAATCAATAAACAAAATCATGAAACTAATCTTATTCAAATCATAATAGTCTGTATAAAATAATTCAATTCAATTGGTCTAGTACTTTAAATGGTTTCAACATAAAACCCTAATTATAAAAATCAGGAAGACATGACCAAGGATTTTTTAAAACCCATAAAAATAAATAACAAAGTAGAAAGAAATTGAACCAAGCTCCAGAAATTGTCGTCAGTCGTCTCCGTCTTCTCTCATGTCTATGCTCACTTCCTCCAACCTACGCTTGTACCCTGTGATGTTTCTTCTCTCTCCCCTTCTCTCACGTCACATCCTTCTTTCTTCTGTACCTGTCTCCTAAGATGTCCGCCTCACACTTCCCTCCAACCTGACGCAGCTGTCTCCCACATAAAAGAAAACCTAGAAACCTAGAAGAAGCCAAGAAAAAAGTCCCCTTTTCTCTCCTCTTCAATCCCTTTTTATACCCAACACCTAGAAGACCTCTTTTCTCTCCCCCACTAGCCTTCTATCACTTCTCAGCCAACAGTCAACGTCCAATTCTTTTTCTTATCACCGAGTCACATCATCTAGCTAGACCCATGTGCTAGCCTCTCCCTTCAAGTCTCTCACTCACGTCATCATTCCTAGCCTTCCACTCTATCTACCTGAACACCGAACCCAACACCACTTCCTATTTTCTTGACACGTCTTGTAGCCTTAGCCTCCTACCTATATACCTGACCACCGAACCACCTACTCCACTTTCTCACCTAGGTTCTTTCTGTCTCCCCAGTCTAGAGAACTCTCTGCTCCGTATGACTCACCACTTTTGTCTGTATGAGAACTTGTGTATGCAATTTAGCATGACCACCGAACCACCTACTCCACTTTCTCACCTAGGTTTTTGGTGTATCGCTTATTAAAACATTAAAACAAAAATATTAACATAAAATCAATCACTATCAAATATAAATTAGTTGGTAAAAATGTATAAATTAAGCGCCTATCAGGGTGCTCTGGTTTTCCATTTTTTTTATTAGACTAGATCATGACCCGTGCCGTAAAGGCACGGGTTTTAGTTAATCATTAAAAATAAAGATCCTCTGAGTTATTTTTTGATACACTTGTACGTTTCATCCAATTTGGAGTCCTTAATACTATAGGTGTTGATAATAGGACAAAGAACTCCAACCTTTCAGAGAAATCAATAAAAGATTATCATTTCAGATATTTTTTCCTCACAATATTAAATGTGAAGCAAGTATTTAAGTGCATTTTGGTCTCAATCGAGTAAATGCAACAACATATGTTACGTGGAGTGATTTTATTATATGACAAAATATTCAAGTTGAATAAAAATTGCCAAGTTTCTTAATCATTTATCGGATTAAAAAATACTAATACACACAACCTCTAGAAAATAACTTTACAGAGAGGGAAGTCACAAATCCTAAGCGTAGAATGATTCCTTTCTGACTGATCGATAATAAAGCTAAACACATGTCTTGGTTTAGTTACTTTTCCTCGATGCTGAACTTCCGGTGATATGATCATTCAACAATGTCTTCCTTTTCCCCAGCAATTCAATGCGAATGCTCTAAACTTTGTGGGGTTGTTACTGAATTAAGATATGACTGAAACCAATATGTAACTCGCAAATCAACCGGGGCTCACATAATAGCTTTGTTATTTCAAAACATCCTTTTGCTCCCACTGATTGTATTATTTCGTTTTGCTCCCACCGATTGTATTTGATAATTTCCTCATTGTTTTGATTCCTAGTGCAATATTGATTTATTATTTTTTGGATGGAAGATGCAATATTGATATAGATGAACAGATAAATATTTATGGTGGATTAATGATGTGTGTCGTACCACGTCAAAATTATATTCACTTTCTCACTTATAAAAGATTTATTATGAAGCTAGAGTAAGTAAGTGTTCATTCCACGGGAGACTATTGTTGTTATTCAATTTCAATTTCTTAAGTAACAAGGGGGATTTTTCAGAATTTATGAAAGTAATAAAAACTGAAACAAAAGTAAAGTAAATAGTTGAAGTAATCAAGAGTTGAGAATATATTGGTTAAGGGATTGTATCATTCACAAACATGTATTTGGATCAATAACTAGAATTGGTATTTAATCTCTCATTGTCAAAAACCCTAGAATACTTTGATCGCAAGAATATCCCGTTATTTCCGAAAATCATCATAAACACATTAAAAAGATACGAGTATGAATTCTACCTAGAAAACAACTCAACGTGCAAAAGCACTAATCAAGTTTAATTCCCCATGAGCATTACGTTTTGTGAAATAAGGTTAATCAATGCAATTGAACGTGAAAAATGGACTAATTCAATTTAACAAAGGTTATGACTCATATGTGTTTGCTAGGACTTATCACTACAAGCAACAACCACACTTATGTTACTTGAAATCAGAATTTGTCAATTTTTTCGTATTGAAAACCTTAATTTAGCTTTAGAGATGAAAACAAGTTAAATTGATTCCGGACTCAACCAACGAAGTGTTCAAATCATACAAAAGTTATAAACAATGAATCATAAACGACAAACATTGAGTCAAAACTAATATATTAATCCAATATCATGCTATAATAAGAAATTCAGCTACTCATCGTTATGGAGTTCATACACATATTAAATGAAGGAGAAGGTGAAAATATTGCAAACCCTAAATGCGTGAAAGAGAATAACGGTTCCTTGCTCCCAAAAATCAGATGTAAAGTGTGTAGAGAGTTATAGAAAACTCTATTTTATAGCTTTTTTTGTTTCCAAAATTACATCAAACTCTCCTTCTCCAAGTCAAAATCTAAATCCATTAAGTCCATCTACTAGCCCATGAATAAAAATAAAACTCCTAAAAATTATGTCCAAAAGTGGTAGCTGAGAAATTGTCATCGATACCGGAATCCGGTCATCGGAACAGTACCGCCAGCCAGTCACCGATCACCTGAGTTAACTAACGGTCCAACGTTAACGATAACAGTCAAGTAACGGTCAGGGACAAGTGAGTCCTATGTGGTCAATATCGGCTGTTACGGCCGCGATAACGGTGATATTCAAGGTATTGCTTCAAGAGCGCGACGAATCTTCAAATATCGTCGTATCGGCCGATACGGTCAAGATTCACCCGATATTCAAGGTATATGCTTGTTGTTTAATCTAGATTTTTGGAATTTTGAACTTAAAATTGTAAATACTAATATGATCTCTTCTTAAAGTATGGTTGTTAAGATTTTGGTAATAAATCAACAAAAATATAGTTAATTCTTGGCATTCACATTATAAAATTTGGATATAAGATTTGGGACTCCCGATATTTCACCGATAATTTTCCCGAGATATTTTATCAAGGTGTCAAGGTCCAGGCCGAGACGAGACCAAGATCCGAGATTAACTACATTGAATGAGTCAGTCACCGAGTCATCTTGCCTGATTGGTCTTAAACACTGAGTCAAACCAGCTCACTGAGTCATTCTGAGTTAACTCTCCTGAATGAAACTCAGGCAGAGTTCTGTTTATTTCTGTCACTTCCCGGCCAGTTCAGGACATGTTTAGGTCCTTCCCTGCAATCCTAATCATACATCTAGCATTCAAACACATTATCAGATCAATTCCAACCCATCGCTGCAATTTGTTTTTCAACAATTTCTAATCATTCAATGGCAGCAGCTTCACTTGGCATCAACAACAGCTACTCAAAGTTCCAACCAATCTGTACCCATTTTCTCACTGCTTTCTTCATTGCCAATTCCACCACAAACCCACCTTCTTTTTGTTGCTTCTACATCACAGGTTCAGGTTCATAAAATCAAACCCATTGTTCTTCAATTAACGACAGCAACATCATTAGCTTCAAACCCATATCTCTGGTTTCATCTCTATTTCTCAATAGCAATAATAGGACCCAAACACTACCGCCATCCTTTACTAACTCGAATCAAATTCACAGACCCCATTCTCCATTTCTTTTCTTCTCAAATCACAGACCTAAAGCACCACAGATCCATCTCTTAGTCTCTTCTTTTCTGCCAACGAAATTGAATTCAACCCTAACTTCATCGATCTGAATTCTTCTCAGTTCTTAACCCAAATCGAACCCCATCTCAGCTCGAGCAAAAGTCCTCATCAATTCGCGTCCCACTTATACTCTCTCGCGGTCTTCATCTCTTCATTACCAACCACAGCCACAATCTCCTCTCTCTTTCTCGGCCACAGAAACCCGACTGCATCACCATCTTCTCATCATTTTACCCAACAGAAAGAAATGAGAAATGAGCTCTTCACGTGATTTTGCTGCTACACAAGGCTGGACAGTCAACCTAGATAGCGACAACACACGGGTGGAGCATTGCCCAAGGGAGGAACGGTCTTCTATAGTGGCCAGCCATGATAAGGACTCTTCAATGGTGGATTCATGGGTCCAAAAGGAGGGGGATGATGGCCACATGGGGCTGGCAGTCAATGAAAGGGACAGCACAACAGCAACCGTACCAGCCAGCTACAATAACACCGAAAGGGACAGCACACAAGACAAGGATAGCAACAGCACAAGCCAACGGCTGGCTGAGAAGGAAGCACATCCCAATGTTGGGATTGACATTGACGCTCCCAATAGTGAGCCTCATCTGATGAGTCATGGGATGATGAAGAGGAACATGGGTCTTTTGATGATGAAGGATCCTTGGATGACGAAGACCTAAGGATGCCCATAAGGATCAATTGGGCCGAGGAAGCCGAAATGGCAGAGGAAAGAAATAGGATTATAATAGCTAAGGCAACTGAGCTAGAGGAAGCAGCACAGGCTCGGGCAGTGGAGGCAAACGCCAATAAAGCCAAGGCCAAATTTGCTGCCGCTAAGCCCAAGGTTGCTGCTGCGGTAAAGAATAAAGCCACGGCTGATAAGGCTACCAAGGGTAAGCCAAGGCCTCGCAATGAGGATGAAGCTATACTCAAGGAGTATTTTGAAGATGGGTACTTAGATGAAGCAGACTTCAGGTTGCCAATCAGCATCGATTGGGACAAAGAATTCAAAAGGGCAGCGAAGAAACCCAAAGCCAAAGCTAAAGTCAAAGTTAGTGCTGCAAAAGCCAAGGGTGCAAAGGCATCCAGCACCTCCAAATAGAGTGACGTGAGGAGTACACCATGTAATTTTAGGCCAAATATGTTTTAGCCATTATTTATCTCTAAGTATCGGAGCCTTGCCGCTCCCAAATATTTGTAACCTATTTTGTAGCTCTTTCATTCTTTAATACACAAGGGACCTAGCCAAAAAAAAGATAAGGGGTACCAATTGCTTCACTTCTTCAAATAATAGTTCTAAAATCTTGGATGCAAATGACATTTGTCTGTGAAGAGACAACTTTGCCCTTTTTGAGCGGTGCAGGTTTATGATTTAGCCTCGAGTGCGAAAGAAAAAGAGGCTTAATGGTGCTAATATCCTTCATAAGAGTTTGTTGATCTAGAACTGAAACACTACACACCATGTTAGCGACAAACGAACACTAAAAAAATAAAATTAATAGGATTTTTTTGTTGTTTAATGCGCTCGAGGTTTGTGAGGGTATTAAATCCCTAACACCACGTGTTCAAATACTATGGAAAGAATATCAGATTATGATGGAACGAGAAACACTGAAACAAAACTCTTTGGATAAGTACTGAAACAGACATCTTCGTTGCATGACCGACACGCAAGTTGCGGGAAAGCATGACACACTGTACGAAATAGACACCTTCGTTGCATGACAGACACACAAGTTGCGGGAAAGCCTGATACAATGAATAGAACTGACAAACATTAATGCATGATGGACACGTCTCAGTTGAACATGTTGCGGAACAAAAGAAGCTAAAACATGACAAGTCACTTTCAATAGCCACGTATTTGACATGCCAAATTCTGAAAATAATAATGTCACTTTCAACGGCCACATGTCAGATATGCCATAATTCTAATAAGACCGCAACATTCATCCAAATCCAAAAGCAATAACTTGAATACAAATCCGCAGAAAAGGTGCAGGTCACCAAGCGAAAAACTAAGGGCAATAAGAAGTACGCATGACAAGTCTTGCGGAAAATACAAATAAGAATGCGGGATAAGCTTCGTTCCAAAGTATGGATAAGAACTAACAGGTGGAAAGTTTAGATTAGAGGGACCCATGATATTTACTATAAATATCAAACTCCAAAACAGAAAGAAGGGACGGAAAATTTTGGAGAAGGAACTGGATACAAGAAAAAAGTTTAGGTATGGAACTTGTGTTAATTAATTTTATAGTTCAATCATTTTTTGATAAATTTTACTTGAAGCATATAGCATTTTATCCTTTTGTAACATACAATCATGAATAAAAACCATCCAAATCTTTTGTTACCCGTGGATGTAGACACTCCGTTGTCGAACCACGTTATATAATGGTGTCAATTTCTTGTTTATTTGTTATATTTTGATTTCATCATAATTGCTTTTCTTCATATCTGAATCATTGGGTGTGGTAATCATGAAAATGGTAATCACAATTTGGCGCTAGAAACAGGGAGGTAGTAAAGAATTTATTCTACCTGTCCAAATCTACATTTTTAAAATCTTGAATCTTGTCATCTTAGAAAACCCCTTTTCCTACATATACTATGATTTTAATTGATACTTTAAATTTTGCATATAGTTTCTCTCCGAACTTTTCAATTGATGTCTATTTTGGTTTAACTGTTATGTTCATATACAACACCTTTTTAATTGTTACCTATCATTTAAATCAATATTTTGATTATTTTAGATGTTCTCTTAACTATGGGTTTGAAAACTTTGCTCATAAACTTCCACCAAAGTATTATGTTTTAAACAATTTTTCAAAAAGAATTTGGCTTAAAATCAGGGAATTTCTTTGTTTGTAATCCAACCATATTTAGATGCATATGATGTTGTGTCAATTGATTGTATAAATTAAGAATGTTTTGCAGCTGCTTAGTTATGATTTTCATCAAAACAGGAAAAATAAGTTTTGAACTGAACTTCTGAACTTGCTTTTGATTTTTTTGCAAAAAATGATTCAATAAACTTTTGAAATCTATTTTCTGTTTTTAACTTGGGTTTTAATATTTAGATATCATCTGATCTTCAACCTTTATCTCTTGTTTTAATTCGTTGTTTCGCAACATTTAGTTAAGAACATCAACAAAGAAATTCTACAACAACACCATATTGAGCAAAGAAGTCGTTATAATATCCCAAGAGAAATTAAATAAATGGAGACAGTCGCAAACAAAACCACACAACAAGATGTCGATATAAGAAATTTGGGAAATCAAACAATAGAGACTGGAAGAAAAACTCTTACAGAAAGAGAAATGGTAGAAAAGTCCCAAGGACCGCAACCCTTGGATGCTCAGGCAAACATCCCAATTAACCAACCACATGAAGAAGCATCACAAAATAGGATTGATCCTATCAATTATTTGAAGAATTGAACGAAATGTGTAAGGCTCAAAATACTTATGCAGAAAAAATTGCTCTTCTAACACAAAAAAATCATATGCTCATGCATAAAGCCCGACAGGATGCAGAAGCATCTGTTACAAGGTTACAGGGGCAGGAAATAAGTTCAGAAAGATCTTCAGAAAGCAAAAAGAGGATCAATAGAGATCAAAGGGTGATGATAGTTGAACCGGCGGATGATACATATGTTCATCCAAAACAAAACAGGTTTAGTCAGCGGTATGAGTCCGATAAACCAGATTTTGATGACTCAAGACCGCTGAACAACAGGTGGAATAAATATTTTGAGGATTTGGAAGAAATGGGAGAGGAAATAAAGACCTTGAAAAACAAACAAGAGGGAGGACATCTTGAGGAAGTATTAAAAGAGGCCAGTAGAACACCATTGACACCGCATCTTGCGCTTGCATCTATCCCGCACAAATGCAATCTCCTCATCTTTGAATGTTACGGTGGAACAAAGGATCCTGCAGCTCACATAAAATATTATAACCGCGATATGACCCACTGGGAGCAAAATGGTGTGATCATGTGCCGATATTTTTCCTCTAGTTTGAAAGGATCAGCATTAACATGGTACGACAATCTACCAGAAGGATCAATACATTCGTATGCACAATGGACCCAAAAATTCTTGGAGACGTACATGTACAATAAACCCGCAAATGCTGGAATGGATAAATTATTTGCCCTTGCCGATACTACACAGATCGATGACAGGCAATTTGTCAAGCAATAAGTAATATTAGTCCAGAAATTTCTATTAATTACTACAAATTGGGAATATCAAACCGCATGAGCCCGCTTTTCATAGATATTCATGGAGAGGATCCAAAAACTGAAGGGGGTCTAAGGGTAATTATTAAGAAATATGCAAGGTTACAAGATATACAAAAACAAAATCCAATAGCAGTTTCTTAACATCAGAGAGTTGCAAACAGAACAAATTTTGTTGAACCCGCAACAAGTTCTAGAAAGCGAGTTGCGGGTGAAAACCCACATAATGAATTTAAGCGAGGAAGAGCGGATGAGGAAAGAAGGATCAACCGACAATTTGAGGATCGAGTTTTTACTAAGCTCAACACCCCATATTCACAAATTCTAAATACAATTAAGAACAAGCAAGATTTTGAATGGCCATGGACGAAAGGAAGGCAACCACCGCACACAGAAAGTTCTAAAGATTATTATGGATATCATTGTTTTTATGTTCATCCTACAAATAGATGTAAGAATTTAAAATTGCAAGTCCAGAAGTTAATTGATGCGGGAGAACTGAAGGAATTCCTTTATTTACTCGATCCTCCACCAAGGCTGAACACAGGGAAAATTGTAAATATTCCGGAGAATAACCGAACCATCAACACGATTTCCTACATAGAGTCAAATCAGTTATCTATGAACACAGCAATTGATAAGAAGTTGCATAAAATAATTGACAATCATGAAGGTTTTAAAGTTGCGGGCAGAATGACAGAAACGTGGGAGGAATGGATGGCTTCCCAATTAACTTTTTTAGCGGGTGAAGTTGATCAAGAAATTGAGACACACAATGATCCGCTAGTTCTCACTTTACCGATGTCTGGATATAATATGAAGAAGATTCTCATGGATGGGGGAAGTTCACTTAATGTGTTATTTTATGACACATTCCAAAAAATGGGACTAAAGGACGATCAACTCACACCCTCTTGTTACACTATTTATGGATTTAATGGGATATCATCAAAGCCAAAAGGAGAGATTTTACTTGAAGTCATGGCGGGACCAATAAGCGTTTTAACCAAATTCAGTGTAGTAGAGGCACCGTCCCCATATAATGCAATCATTGGCAGACATTGGGTTCACCAATTGAAAGGAGTAACCACAACTTATCATCAATATTTGCGATTCCCAACACCACAAGGAGAAATGGAAATAAAGGGGGATCAAAATTTTGCATGATCTTACATCCTCACAGAAACACATATGAATGAGGAACAAATTCAACAACAACAACAGAGAAAGAAAGAACGAAAAATCAAAGCAAAAGAAGAAGCAATAAATAAATATCTGATTGAGACTGCGTGTAGAGGATCGGTGAATGAAACAAATAAAAATATTCCATCGGAAGGAAGCATACCAAAAACTAAGGAAAGGGGCAGTATTTCAGAATAGCAATCAAAGGGAGCTCCCACATTTTTAGGAGTTCCCAAATCCACTTTTTCAGCAGTTGAATGAACCAAGAATGTCAATATAGGAACAGAAGAATCCCCGAGAATAATCAAGATTGGAACACTAATGGAATCAGAAAGGGAACATGATTTGGTTATTCTACTAAGAGATAATGTGGATATTTTCGCATGGAAAATAGAGGATATGCCAGTCATTGATCCAAGTATCATTCGTCACGAATTACATATACATCCAGGCACTACACCATTTTGGCAGCGTATACGCAAAGTGGCGCCTGAGTATCATTTATCAGTTGAAAAGGAACTAAAGAAACTCATGGACGCGAGATTTATTCGAGAGGTGTGATACCCAACCTGGATATCCAACATGGTAATTGTACCAAAGAAGAATGAAGGAGTAAGGATTTGTATAGACTTTACCAATTTGAAAAAGGCATGCCCTAAAGATAGTTATCCGCTTCCTAGCATTGATCAATTAGTAGATGTAGTTGAAGGACATGAGGCTTTATCTTTCATGGATGGACATTCAGGGTATAATCAAATTGCTTTAGCTGAAGAAGATCAAGAACATACTGCATTTTTTACTCAGCATGGTTTGTACTGCTATACAAGAATGCCATTTGGACTAAGGAATGCGGAAATAACCTATCAACGAATGGTAGATGCAATCTTTAAACCATGGATAAGCCGTACCTTGTAAGTCTATGTAGATGATATGCTAATAAAAAGTAAACTTTCAAAAGATCATTTACAAGATTTAAGAGAAATATTTGAATCTCTACTCAAATATAAAATGAAAGTCAATCCGAATAAATGCATTTTTTGAGTTACATCTGGAAAATTCTTGGGTTACTTGGTCACAAAAAAGGGGATTGAAGTTGATCCAGCAAAAAGACAAGCAATTGTTAATATACCATCCCCAAAGAATGTAAAAGAAGTACAAAAGTTAAATGGATGTTTAGCTGCACTTAACAGATTCATTGCCAGATCATAGGACAAATGTATACCATTTTTTGACACACTGAAAAAGAAAAGCAAATTTGTATGGAATGAAAATTGTGAGCAAGCCTTTCAAAACATCAAAGCTTATCTCGCCACATTACCTGCATTAGAAAAACCGAAACCTGAAGAGGTATTGGCCTTGTACGTAGCTGCAACAGAAGATGTTGTAAGTGCGGTATTGATATTATCAAATGAGAAAGTGGAGAAACCAGTGTATTATATCAGTAAAACTCTTAGTATTGCAGAAAGGAATTACACCAAAATTGAACAATTGATATTAGCACTGGTTTTTGCCACACAGAAATTGCGCACATATTTCCTCACACACTATGTGCGTGTATCAAGTAAAGCTCCGTTTAAATCCGTACTAAAGAATACGGGAAAGATAGGGAGAATAGCGAAATGGAATGCGTAATTGGAGCAATTCCATATCATATTTGAAATAAAAATTGCACAAAAATCACAAGTCTTGGCAGATTTCCTTATGGATTTACCATTGGATGACGACTTTGAAATCCAAGGTTTGTCGGGGATATAAGAAGATGATTCTCAAGATATTCTGAGTTCTGTAAACTACCACAGATAGGAAGTATTTGTTAATGGGGCACGTAATAAAGAAGGAGCAGGAATCAGAATTGTGATTACAACCCCTACAGGAGATCGGATTGTACATGCATTTCGTCTTGAATTCGGTGAACACACAAATAATATAGTAGAGTATGAGGCTATGCTTCATGTCCTTCGGCTCATCATCGAGTTGAGAATAAATGATGTGCGGCTTACAAGTGATTCACAATTGATAATTCGGCAGGTTGAGTTGAAATATCAAGCGCTTGATGAATACTTGATAGAATACAAGAATCATGTTCAAAAAGTGGCATCCCAAATTCCAAATATAATTTTTCAACATTCATCCAGAGAGAAAAATTGCCATGTTAATGCATTAGCATTCATTTCGTCAATGATAAAGGATCAAAATACATTGGTAGTCAAAATTGGACGCATCTATGAGCCATCAATTAAGATATGGGCAGTCGAAAACATGGAAGAGGAAGTAGATGAAGATATTGAAGATGCATCCATTAAAGATGATGCAAACTTTCCACAGAAACCAGAAAATGAATCATCTGAAGAAGATTGGAGGTTCTCAATACATCAACACTTACAAAGTGGGATATTGCCCGCAGACACTAAAGAGGCGAGAAAAGTGCAATCAAAATCTGCAAATTATCAATTGCGGGATAAAATTTTGTACCGCAAGTCTTTTTTGGGACTGTTACTTCGGTGTTTGTCACAAAAAGAAGGACAACGTATTCTCACATATATTCATTATAGAGATGCGGGAAATCATAGCGGAAGACGATCACTCGCACTAAAAGCAAAGACGCAAGGGTAGTACTGGCCATTTATGCACAAAGATGCGGACAATCTGGCAAGAAGATGCGAAGAATGTCAATGCTTTGCAAAAAAAATTAAAGCTCCCACAACGGAACTCAATTCTGTACTCAGCCCGTGGCTATTTGTAAAATAGGGAGTAGATATTGTTGGGCCCTTAGTGGAAGGCACACAAAAAAGAAAATACTTGATCGTAGCAACTGATTATTTTACTAAATGGATTGAAGCCAAATCTCTTGCTCGCATTAGAGATACCAATATTTTTAAGTTTTTATTCGAAGATATAATTTGCAGATTCGGAATCCCGGTAGCTATAGTCTCGGACAATGGACAACAACTACAAGGGAAAAATATTGATATGTTTTTCGAAGCATTTAATATCCAAAAGAACAAGTCCACTCCACTTTACCCCCAAAGTAACGGACAAGCTGAAGCTACAAATAAAACTATTGCCATGAATCTAAAAAAGACTCTAGATGGACATCATAAACGATGGTGCAAACAACTTCATAACACTTTATGGGCATATCGCACGACAAGAAGAGAAGTCACTGGAGATTCACCATTTCTTCTCACTTATGGAGCGAAAGCAGTTATTCCAACGGAAATTATTTTACCCACAACAAGGACAGAAGCATGGGAAAAGAATTTAAACACAGATCTAATGCTTGAGAAGTTGGATGACTTAGAAGAAAGAAGAGAGGTTACGCTCCAAAAAATGGAGAATTATCAAAGAAGACTGGCAAGAAAATATAATAAAAAATTAAAGTTGTGGAACTTTGTTGAAGGGAAGTATGTTTTGCGAAAAATCCCATAATACAAAAAAGATAAAAAATCGACAAAAAATTTGCACCCACATGGGGAAGACCATATGTCATACAAGATATTGCAGGACAGGGCTCATACCATTTGCGGAATATGCATGGAGAAGTCTTATGGCATCCTTGGAACGCATAATATCTCAAACCATATTACCCTTAACCAATCAAGCAATCATACAATAATTTGGCTTCATACTAGGTAAAACAGAACAAATGCAATCTTTCTAGAAAATTCATATAAATGTCTATGAGTGTATGACTATTGGATCTTTTGCGAGCAAATTATGCCTAACATGACATTAATGATGGCATTTCAGGAGGTACTCTTAGGGACCACATCATTAATTTCCTCCTGTCCAGAGAGAAGTTAGTAGTGACTGTACCCTCAAAGGTAACTCAAGGTACAATAAACGCCTTGTGGTTAATCAATTCACACACTCAATCAACAAACTAATTATATATATATATATATATATATTAATTGTATTGCAGGTACAATAATATGAGAACAAAAAGGAAGTTTGCCAATACAATTCAAAAGAAGGAAAATATTAAGGAGCAGAAGGATCTGCACTAGGAGAAGGGTGTTTAGGGATTTCCTTGTTGTTATAAACTTTGGTGAATCCATCAGCTTTAACCTTATCTAGAGTGTTGTTGATCGTTTTTGCAACTCCAACACGAGCTTCAATTTTTAACCAAGAAATTTTAGCTCTTGCGGCTTCAAGCTCCTGCTTACACTTATCCACCCCGGCTACAGACTTTTGGACACGATCCTCCTAAAAAACTTTTCTCCCTTGCTCTGCAGCCAATTCACGAGTCAAGCTCTCAACTTTCAAAGTTTCCAACTTCCATTTTTCCTCCGCTTCTTTAGTCTTAGAGGATAGAATCTCAAGTTGACATTGTGCTTCATCGGCTTTGACAGTAACAAGCTTCAGTTGTCCTTTGATTTCCTCCAACATAGCATTGGAAGCATTAAGCTATCCTTCAGCCCTATCAGCTCTGGAGGCCGTATCTTTAAATTTTTTCTCAAAACCTGCAACGTAAATAATAAATTAATCAATGCGGAAATGATATTCAACTTTAAATATACAATTATTCGTGAACCATTGCATCTTTGGAATCATCGAGGAAGCCATATTCTTTTGAAAGTTTATGATAATTATCAGTAAGATGTTGAAGATCTTGACGATATTGATTTAACTCCGCTTGTTTCAATGAATTATTGTCCCGCAATTGATTTGATTCGTTTGTACACCTTTTCATCTCTTTATGTAAGCGGAAAATATCGCTTTTACGAAGAAGAATTATATCGGATAAGCTGCGGATTTTAGCTTGAGCCTCTGCAAGTGCATTCCCTTTAGCATGAGCATATGAAGCTGAATTACCTCTGTCTTTAATAAGTTGCGCCATATAAGAAGAAAGCTGTGAATTATGATGTGACCCGGAACGAGAAAATCCCGCAAGGATATTCTTGCGTTCCATACAGAACTTGCGATTTTCTTCTTCTAATTTCTCTGATAGAGCCCGCGCTTCAAAAACACAACTTTTAGTCCATAGGAAAGTGGCATCGTATTCTTTCTTCTTGCGGATATAATCTACGTGTAAAAGCCGATGCTTCGATTCTAGATCTTCATACTTTGATTTGGCTTGACTCAACATTTCAGACGTATATCTTTACGTTGCAATCTATTCACGAGGTCTGAATCCCACGTTGATCCCATAAAGCAATTCAGAAACATGCAAATAAAGTAAGAGAATTGACATAAGAGAAAAAATGTTAAACCTTGATTTTGGAGATCTGATAACTGATGACGAAGCGTATCATTTTCCCGCTTCAAGTCCATAACATCTTCTTCTGATCTGACCAATTTCTCCTCTACTTTCCTGAACTGAGTCTCCATCTTTATGGATCGTCCTTTGAAAAATTTATAAGCCACATATGTGGCGTTCTGACCCCCAGAGCAAGCTGCAACGAAGTTAAAGCTATAAGTAAAGATGAAAATAAAATGAGATTTAAGGGCATTAAAATAATAAAAATACCTGCAAGATGGCTTGTTCGAGAAAGAGTAAGCTCCACCATCATCTAAAGCAATCATCTCCTCAAGAGAGGAAGGAAGGTTCATGTCAAAAGAAGGGCAGACAGGATGGCCTTGGTCCTTTAACCAAGCTTATTTCACTACTTCATACGGAGCATACCGCATGCATTCCCGTAGATTAACAACTGCAAAGGAATCTGTCTCCACTGGATGAAAGTCGCATGGGACAGATAGCAACTCCTTGGACATGAACCAGCGAAAGGCCTCTTCTTCCTTATCCATGAGATTCTCATCTTCCAATATTCCTTTACCCTTATCACTGTGCAGGATTTCTTCATTCATATGAACCGCATCAGTGAAAGTTATGCACTCGACATTATCCTCGGTAGAAGCAGCTTTCACCGCAGCATTTTCCGGCTCACCCTGAATTGCGGGATCCTCTTTATCAGATAGACCATCTTTACTCGCAGAAGGCACGAGAAGATCATCTTCAAACAAGGGAGAAAACTGGGAGGTGAGGTAGGAGAACTCAGGATCTGCGGCCTGGTTCGAACAACTGTCCGCAACACCTGTAGCTTCCACCGCGGCATTAACCAACTCTGTGGGCTCAAAATCTGTCAGCTGAAGTGGGACATTCTGCTCTTCCGCACTTTTTCCAGGTTCAATAGAGCTATCCTCAATTCTCAACTTTGGTTGACAACGGGGTGAATCACGAATTTCTCCTTCCTCCCTATCAGTGGAAATGCAGGGTGCAACTTTAGCTTTTTTCCGAACCTGTCAATATACCACAGGAACTCATTAAATAAGATTCATATGAATCATGCAAATTCATTTGATAAATCAATATATTTTCTATTGAAGTTGCGGCTTTGCGCTTAATGCCCGAATCACCTTTCGAACTCCCTTAAGCTTGCGACTATGAAGAAAAAGAAACAATTATACAATGTTTAAGGCGTGATACAATAGAGAGAGAATCCTACATACCACATCGTCAAACGAGAAAGAAAAGCCTTTGAAGTTTAACTGCCAAGGGCAGTAAGAATAGAGGTATGATGAAAGGTTGCAGACCGCACTTTCTTGAACAAACCCATAAACCCATGGTCCTTCAATTATCAGGGGAGTGCGGTACCACCTGAAGTCATGATCAATACGAATCTTTTTCCGTAAAGGATCCTGCGTCCCAGGAATGACATTCAATTTAGAATTATCAATTTCCCAGAGCAGAAGAAATCCTTCGCCACCTAGACTCACTTTCCATTTGGAATAGCACAAAAAATATTTACGACCCGGTCCGACGCTCCACTTCTTATAATTCTTCACGGCAATAGCGTCAGCATATGTAGCATGGAAATTATCTACAATATAAGGCTCACGTTCCGCAGGATTGGGAACGTAGCATGAGAAATTTATTTCTCCCCTACTGCGTTTACTACATTCATTCAACACACGTCACCAATTCCCGTTGTATTGGGCAATAGACCGGACCAAACCGTGCTTGGATTTATTTCGGCTCGCAAGAACCTCATACTGGAAAAAATCTCCGCTTTTGTACAAAGGAAGCTTCAAACCTGCATGCAATGCTCCCGCAGTTATTAACAGTCTGTCGGTGTAATACTCGAATTTCCTTATCATATCAAGAGTAATCTCATCTCCTTCAGCAGGATCGCAAAGGGAAACTTTAGATTGTTGGAGTTGATGCTTCTCTTTAAACTCTTCAATATCCATTGACCTAAAGCTCAAGTTCTTGTTTAAACGCTTACTTTTAGAAGTTGGTCTATTGGCCGCAACAGATATGTCATCAGTTCTTACCAAATCAGAAGGTTGAACTTCTGAAGTACCAGATTCATCTCCCACTTTCTGTTTTCTCACAAAGTAGCGAGATGATTTCTTTTCTACAGGATGATCACCATGATGAGAGGCACCTCCAGCAACATTACTATCATCTTTCCCAGACATGATGAATTTTTACCTACAAATAAGAGAACAAGTAAAGATAGATTCACCCTGATGAAAAGCAAGAACAAAACAGAAACCCTTCAAAGCAGAAGAAAGAAAAAGCAAGATGTTCATTAAACTTGAATATAAACCAGTAAACAATTTTTTGTTCAAGAAAAAAGATTCATGGATTTAATGAAACAATCAGAAATTAAGATAAGAACATCATCATCACCATTCACTCCTAAAAGATTCAGTTAAGAAGATTGATAGATAAACAGATACATTAAAGTTAAGAGTATTACCTGCAACAAAGTGAAGAACAAAATAATATCAAATAACTGGATGAAAAGAAGACCTGATCCCGATGCAAGACTCCTTCGTCGAACCACGTTATATAATGGTGTTAATCTCTTGTTTATTTGCTATATTTTGATTTTATCATAATTGCTTTTCTTCATATCTGAATCATTGGTTGTGGTAATTATGAAAATGATAATCAGAAGGTTTACCTGTCATTGACAATGGACAATGTCATTATACTCTTGCACTCTGAACTACATTAAGCTATTCCATATAAAGATTCAAGTGGAACTCAGCCACATTATAATTCATTTAACTTTCTTATCAGTTCCAAATGAGATGTCATAGCTTCCAAAGCTACTGACTACTGCTGTACTGAATACAGATTTTATAAAGAAAATGTAGGACGGTGTACCTTAAGTTCATCACCCTCGCCTTCAACCATGCTTCCGTAACTACGGTAGGTCGAGAATGGTTGATCAACTTGCATGAATAAATGCCACTTGGTCCTGCTTATAGGACCCCCTTCCAAACATAGTGGCACTTCGGTCACTGAGTCGTTAATTGATATGTACTTGTCTCTAATTAAGTAACCAAAATTGATTAAGAAAACAATTACTACATCATAACTTCAAAATTAAAATAGGATCACCCGGAACATAATTTATGCGTTATAGCAGTTGGTTAGAACATTTATGAATGAATAACTATAACTATAACTATGAAATCTAAGTAGGTCTAGGACCAAGGATACATGGAGCAACATTAGGTAGAGCTGGGTGTACCTGCAGAATGTTTTAAGGATTTAGAAGCAGCATCAATCAATTAGTAAAGAATAAGGAGTGCAGAAAACAGAAACAATTACACATACATTATATAGACCACACGAAGATCATTTAAATTTCATTGTAACATATATATTTATCTTTACTTGGTGCCTTATAAAAAGAATTAACTTTAGAAGAGTTACAAAACTATAAATTATTAATATGTTATGTAATTCTAGTAGAAAAAGAAATGTTTAAGTATGAAATCCAGAAAAAAATTGTCATGTACAGAGTAATTTCTGAAAAACCATGATTTTACCATCGCATAGTTAAGCATCTAAGTGGGAAATAAGGAATAAAAAACATTATTAGCAAATAAGAAATATACCGTGTAAAATAGTCGACCAGATTAATTGTAATATTAGGCTTCCAGTAAGATATCCATTCTGTAGGGCCTGCGTCTTCAGCGTCAGCCTGACTTTCGTCAGTCTCCTGAATTACCAAATTTTTATATAAACCAAGAGAAAAAACAACAAACACAACTCAATATCATTATGATATGGAAGAGTAAGAGCATACTACCCCATTTTCAATGTATTTCTTAACACATAACTTCCTCCTCCATTGTCAACAACAAAGAAGAGTAAAAGTTTCCACTTGTCCTTTTGTAAAGCCAATACCCAAAAAAATAAATCTAAAGAAGTCACAGAGAAGTCTTTGGTTTCGAATATGGGTCGAAGGGGTGATATGGTCCCGTATTTTTGGATCGTGATTTTTGAACCTAAAATCCAACTCGTATGGTGTTGAGTGTCTATTTCTAATTTTGGGATATTTATAACTAAATCTAAAGTTAACAAATAAAATGACTAATTCTTATCTATGTGGTGGTTGAGAATAAAAAATGTTTTGAAATTATCCCAAACATGAGTGGTAAATAATAATGAGCTAGGATTTTGATTTATAAAAACCGTTCAGAGGTAAATGTTACAAAAAAACAAAAAATATTAGCCGTCACTTTTATCTTCTCCAACTTGTTTTCTTTTTTATCTCTTAGAATAAAATTAAAAAATAACCATCATTTTCATTCTCTTTCTGATTTTGTTTCACAAAAATAACAAGAATTAAAAAGAAAAAATTATTACTGATTTTTACTTCGGAAGCATGTGGATTTAATCAAGATTTTGGAAAGCTCATGAGAGAATGAAGACTAACCGTAAAAAAACTATTATATATCACGGATATTTGGATATTGCATTTTGAATTTAATTGAGGTGCTAATATTGTTTGGTATTTTTAATTTTGTATTATTATTTTACATTCTTGAAATTTTAAAGTATTATTATATTTCATTTGATAAAATTTATTTGAGCTTGAGTTTTAGATCTTATTTATTAAAAATGTTTTAGAATGAAAAATATGGTCATATACGAGTGGCGGTTTGGAAATTTGGACTTGTTAGTTGGATCTGATCCGACCCACAAGGTCGAATCCGGAACCGGTAGAAGTCCAAAAATACGGGCTATCACAATTGGTATCAGAGTATGGTTTCGATTTACCTGGACTGTTCATATGAACTTACTGGTTTTAAAAAGTTTTGTTTACTAAAGAAATATTTTATCGTATAATGATTCTATTTTTAGCGTTTTAAGTAGTCGAGTTAATATTCAGAATTTTAATAAGCGTGCTTTTTTATAATTTTTGTCCTTTTATAAAAGGGTTCTTATTTCGATTTTATATGATTTATTTCGAAAATGGGTAAATAAATAAAACACTTTAACATAAAATTGGGTGCTAATGGAATTTCGGTTTTGAACTATTTTTAACTTTATTGATTTTGAACTTGGGAACAATCTTTTTTAAGGATTAATAGTGTGAGACCCCGTGTTTCCGGATCGTGATTTTCGAACCTAAAACCCAACTTCTACGGTGTTGGGTGCCTATTTCTAATTTTGGAGTATCTATAACTAAATATAAAGTTAAAAAAAATAAGAAGGCTAACTCTTATCTCTGTGGTGGTTGGGAATAAAAAATATTTTAAAATTATCCCAAACATGAGTGGTAAATAATAATGAGCTAGGATTTTGATTTATAAAAACCGTGTATAGATAAAAGGAACAAAAAACAAAAAATACTAGCGGTCACTTTAATCTTCTCAAACTTCTTTTCTTTTTTATCTCCTAGCACAAAAATCAAAAATAACCATCATTTCCATTCTCTTTCTGATTTTGTTTCACAAAACAATAAAAAGAAAAAAGAAAAAATTATCAATGATTTTTATTTGGAACATGTGGATTTAATCAAGATTTTAGAAAGTTTTTGAAAGAATGAAGACTAGCCGTAAAAGAAATTATTATATATCATAGGGATTTGGATATTGCGTTTTGAATTTAATCAAGATGTTAGTTTTGTGTTGGTATTTTAGTTTTGTATTACTACTTTACATTCTTAAAAAATTTAAAGTATTATTATATTTTATATAATAAAATTTATTTGAGTTTGAGTTTTAGATTTTATTTATTAAAAATATGTTAGAATGAACAATATGGTCCTACACGAGTGGCGGTTCGGAAATTTAGACTTACTAGTTGGATCTGATCTGACCTACAAGATCGAATCCGGGTCTGGTAGAAGTCCGAAAATCCGGGCTGTTACAGGTGAACTCTTAACACTATCTCCGACATCAATTTGCTATTATGTCATTTGGGTTTGGTCTTATGAAATACCTAAATTTTAATGTGATTGACAATAACCAATACCTATTTCCAACTACTACCCAAAAAAAAACACCTAACTGGGGCATTTCATCATGTTCTCTGAATCGAATTTCTGGACATCTAAAAGTCCCCGCAAGACGAGATTAGGATTAACGTTTTATAGGTGGAGAATAACACCAGTTCTTGAGAAGTTCTCGAGCACCATGAAGGAAAAAGTCGAAAGAACTTCATATTGAAGTAAGAAAAGCAAAGGTGCAGAAAAAGAAAAACATACATTAGTCAGAGATAATCCAAGCAGCAGGACTTCGGGACAGTGTTTCAGGGGATACTCGAGCATTGACCGTACAATGTCAGCATGGCCCGTCTCAGTAAGTTGGCACAAAACATCCAACAGGTCAGGACATAAACAAGCCTGATTTCCATTTCCAGTTGAAAGCTTATGGCCATGAACTGCATCGACGTACACCTGAACAACATACCAGCAATCAATGAATCCAATAAATATAAAGTACATCGAAGTTAATCAGTGTTTCATGAACATCATACCAGCTGTCTGGCGGAGTGCACAAACGTGAAAATTTCAGGTGACGCGGATACAATATATCTTAGAAAATATATCTGACCTTTAGCATTGTCCCACGCAGCCCCAAATATGGCATGAAGAGGGAAGGGATCCTGAGACAAATTGTGCTCAATACTAATGCCACGATTACAATACCTTGCATGCACTTGTGTAAACATACATGAGAAGAGAAAATGAATCCAGTTGGTATCAGGAGCCTGAAGTTCAAATTACAATAGTCACAAAGCAAATGATACAAAGACCAAGATGAAACTTGAAAGCAAAAGTTTCAAGTGAGTTTTGTGTTAGCCATAATATTCTCCAAACCGTTCTCATAATTGTCGTCTTGTTTGAATTATCTATTTTGCTTCGGTTGTAGATTCATAAGCGGCGCCAAAAAAAAAAAAATCCAATCAAGTGAAATATCAAAACATGATTCATTGTCGACGTCTTGCATGGATGCAAACATTATTTATACGTAGTGTATTAGTAACTCTATCTAATGATTTACAACTTTTTTTTATCTTCATTTTTATGTTCTAATTTCAGGTTGTCTTCTTTTGTAATTGAACTGATAGCCTCATATCAATGGTCGATTTCTCTGAAGAGTAATTAGAGAAATAAGCTATGTTCTACTTAACTATATCGTAGAAGAATAGAAAATGGTTAGCAATTATTTTTTCCTACACTAAAATGGAATCATACCAAAAAGTTTATAAGTTAAGTAGTAGCAAAGCCAACTGTTACTCCTTCATATCCTCTTACTAATCGAATAACAAAGTTTACCAGAATAATCATGAAAGATATTGTTGAAATACATGTCTTCACAGGAATTCAATATCTAATTTCTTTTCAGAATTAATTGTTCAGCCATCTAATCAACTCCATATTACTAAATCAAGAATCAAACGCTAGATAAATTCAATCTAAATATAGATTAATGAAAATAGAGGAGGATCAGGGAGGGGGACTTATATGAAGAATGAAGCAGTAACAATAAGAACGATTGTAAACATAAGAACAGATAATGTTGGAAACAAAGTAACTGGAAACAGATTTGAAATTAATTTTACTGATCCTGCCTTCAAATTCTAAGTAAAAAATCAGGATCCAAATCAAAACCCTATAAATTCACACAAATTCATATTATAATGTAATTATTCATGAGATTTCACAAACTTACCGTTTCAAGTTCCTGTGCTTTATATTAAAAAAAACGAATAAAAACACCCAACTCAATTTCTGATGTTTGTAAACAAGTACTACAAAGATTGATCAAAGTGAATCTCATGTTTCTAATGAATATTTTCAAACACTAAAACAATCAAAAGAGAAAAAAAAACTTGTAGATAACAAATTCTAGGGTTTCTACATGTTTACCTTCTTCTTATCTTCCTTCTATTCAACTTTGCATCCTTAATTTCCTGGAGTAAACGATATAAATAGATTACAAAAAAAAAAACTACCACATATAGAGCAAAAATAAATCACTAAAAAAACAGAGATAAGAATCTAGGGTTTTTGCTGAAGAGAGGAGAACGATTGCAGAGAAAAACCCTAGAAATATTTGATCTCTCTTCTTCTTCTTCTCTTCAAACGGACCCTAAGTGGGATGAGAAATTGGTGAAATTGAGTATAAAACGACAGTATGAAATTATGGGTTTGTAACGGAAGTTCAAAAACAAATCTGGTACGTTGGATTAGGTCAAAAATCGTGGGTGAATTCTCAGCCATGATTTATATATGATACAAACTTATAAATGACATCCGTTGATCGCTAAAAAAATGAGTTTTTAGATGGTTGTATTGGGTCGAGACCATTTATTTTTGTAAGTTAGATTAATTGGTTTTGGTCTTTACTTTTGTCCAATTTTAATATTTGGTCTAATATTTTTCTAATTTAGGGCTTGGTATTTGGAAATGACGTTGACTTACGTTGATTCTGTTAAGTCTAGTTTTAATCAAATTTATTATTTAAATATTTATACATTTATTATTTTACTTTTCACTTGTTAATTAATATTAAGAAAACTTTAAAACCTTTTTACTTTAATAGGTACATAGTCTAGACCAATGGGATGAGGTTGTTAATGATAACATTGGGAACCAATGGGGATGAGGTTTTAATGATAACACTGTATCCAATCTGGAGTACCAAGAGCTCTATCAAGTCTTGTTCTTGTAAAATTTATAGGTTGCCTGTGATTTTTCCAGATAAATGGGTCACCATAAAATAAATTTCTAGAAGATCAAAGCTTGAAATTGTTTGCTTTATTATAGTTGGGATTGGGTTTGAACGAGTTGAGAAAGATTGCCTGTCATGCTTAGACAAAGTTACATTCATATTACCTATCACTAACCAAAGAAATTCAAATTGCAAACACACACACACCGCCCCCATCTCATTTATCTCTTCATGGATAACAAGAAGGGTTAATTGATAATTGATACTCATGTTGTCTAAAAGCAGTGTTTGGTCTAACATTTGTCAAACTTAGTGGTTGATACCTGGACTTAACGTTGATTCATATTGGCTTTGCTAAGTAATGATGTGTTTAATTATTGACATGATTTATTTTTTCTGCACCCCATAAATAATAATCTATTCTTTAAAAGAACCCAAAAAATCATAATTTTTTTTGCACCTGATATGGACTTAATATATACATTTTTACCGTTTAATCTATATTTGTTAGTACTTTTATTTGTACTAATAATATATTTTTATTATTTTAATAGGGTGATTCTATAGAATCCAAAGCTATGAGATATATACGTCATATCTGACCAACTGTACAAGATTTTTGAAGATCACTTCTTTTTGTGTTGGCATTAATTATCCCAAATTGCATCAGCTAAAATTAAGTTATGCTTGGATTGATTATTCAAGTCCAGTAATGTGGAGCGATCTAAGGCTTATACAGGGAGTGGAGATATGGACGGATGTGGATGGTGCAGACGGACGGAAAACATAAAAAAGGGAATTTCGCCTTAGACGTGAAATAGAGATGGTTAGACAGTAAAGTGGGGGATGGCCTAAGGAAGACAGAGCAGTGAAGCTTTGCTTAGTCTAATTCGGTGAAATCTGTACGGACGTGGCATAAAGAGAGATTAGGCCTATCTACTGTTCTCGGTACATTAAAACAAATGAATAAAGAGGAGAGTGGCCGCTGTATTTGGAATATATTAAACCTGCATTTTTGAGGGTTAACAAAAACTAATTAGGGACGACTAATAAGACAAAATAAGGTCATTTTGAAGTAATCTCAATACATTCCTTATCTATATATTTTATATAATGGTTAATCTATCCTTGCTTAATTAGTGTTAATTTTGATTAATTAGTTGATTAATTTGGTTATTAGAAAATTATTTGAGTTAGTTTTGGATTAGAAATCGAGAGTGCTTTAGATTGATTTTTCGAGTTTTAGTTTTGTACAATCGGTAGGATCGTGATTTATTTTCCTACTGATTGTACAATCGGTAGTTTAATGGAGTACTTAAACTACCGATTATGTAAGTTGCCCCAAATTGAATTTCTCAAAACTTCCAAAATTTTGAACTCTTCATCTTTCACAATCGGTAGTTTAAAGATCAATTTTATCTATCGATTATAATGGTTTTGTTGTCCATGACTTTTATTGCAACAATCGGTAGTTAGTGAACATAAATAACTACCGATTTTGGATAATCGGTAGCACGAGAAATAAATAACTACCGATTGTACGTAATCGGTAGTTTAGAAATATAGTTATCTACCGAATATGTTGATTTTACTTAAGATCTAACTTCGTAATACTATCTCAACATCCGGAGAAAAACTTGTTCAAATAAACTTACTACATATTTTTCATTAAACATGTTTTAAAAAAACTAAAAACATCCGAATTAAACGAAACAAAACACATCATAAAAGTTCAAATTGATCAATCTCATTGATCTCATGAAATTCTTCCACTCCTTGTTACTCTGGACTTGGTCCTAGTTTCAACTGGCTTCTTCTTTTTCTTCTCGTCCCCCTTAGGATCAGCCCGAAGTGGACCTATGTACTCTCCAGCTTCATTGTAGTATGGGTTTATGCTTGACAAGTCTTTGTCCCTTAAAATGCACCGAGGATTTAAAACATAGTAAGTTGTCTCGGAATCGGTTGACGAATTGATTTCAATGGTTTTGGACTCCTATATCACCATCTTTTCCTTTCCCTTCCCCTTCTTTGGTTGTTTAGGTAAAGATTTTTGGAGCCATTTTCAATGGAATACTTATGGGTAAAAGGAGTAGAAGAATCGGTAGAGGAAAAGAAATGAAAAAAGTTGATGTTTTAGTTGAGAATAGGTTGAGCCACTAATTTTTTCGAAGTTGGAGAGTTAAAATGTATTGGAGGTGCATAAATGAGAAGAGGTCACACTCCTTATATAGATTCTTAACAGTTATTTTTTTCAAAGAAAAAACCGTTGAGGCCTGGTGTAACAAGAGTGTACAGAAAATATGTACACTAAGTTCGAACTAATATAAAGAATCGGAAGTTTTGGGTACACCATAATCTTCCGATTCTCACGATCGGATTAAACTACCGATTATAATAAGTAGCCCCAAATTGGATTTCTTAATTTTTTTATAAATCATTTCATTGAATCGAAAAGGCATACATCGCGTAACATTAAAGGAAATGAAATATAATAAATCAGTAGATTACACTTAAACACTTAAACAAACCTATTATCAAACCTTCAACGGGTCGTATGACGACCGGGACGACGTTCTTCACTTCTTCGGAGAATAATCAACACAAAACGATTGTATTCTTCCATCACCCTTAGGATCTCGAAATGAGGTTTGTACCTGAAATCTGAACGTTTCCATCTCCTCCATTCCTCCAGAGATCTGGTAACAACTTCATCATCAGTTTCATTCATAATTCTTCTTTCATTCACCTTAGAGGTTAAAAAAGAAAATTATAATACTTCCCTTGTGATTTCAATATATCGACAAAAAAGGCCTGCTCTGTTCCGGTTGTTGGGGTTACCGGTTTCGTTACGAAAGTTAGCATGGATATGTTCTAACCATTGCATGCTCATTGAACCATTCATCCGACGTTCATGACCCCTTGCTGGATAATGTAATACTATGTTTCGACATAGGGATAAATCTTCTTCTAGGGTAAAATTCTCTGCATTAAGCCTAAAATTTTCGTAACCCGACATTACATGAAAACAAGAGATTAGAAATTTTCTCTGAAATGTAAAAGATGTGGATTTGAATTGGGAATGTAGATATAAATTCATTTATTTATAGGTGTATCAGAATACAAATTATAGCCGTTGATCAACGGTAACAAAATTGGAAATCGAGATTTTTTAAAAAATTTCAACATTTTGTACAATTTTAAACTACCGATTATGATTAGTAGCCCCAAATTGAAAATCGAGATTTAAAAAAAAAAAAATCCACATATTGTACAATCACAATCGGTAGTTTAAAAAAATCTTAAACTACCGATTATGATTAGTAGCCTCAAATTGGAAATCGAGATTTCTTAAAAAATTTCA